>OX451740.1:123844918-124444918 GCA_948472305.1 Vicia faba
TATCGAATTCATCTTCTAGCTGGTGGAAACATAGATAATCTGTTAGGTGGAAGTATACTGAATTCAATTGGAAAATTATCGAAACATTATAGCAGAAGGAAACAAATATGTAACTTGGAAGATTCTAGAAGAATGTAGTAATTTGACAATTTTCGGACTTGGTGATACAAGAATTTCAGGTTCTTTACCTGTTTATTTTAGTAAGCTCAAAATGCTTCGAACTTTATCAATTTATAAAACTATGGTTTCTAGTTAAATTCCTAAAGAGATGAGTAATTGTTATGGCTTGTTTATTTGTCTCTATATGAGAATAGTTTGTCAGGTTCTATTCTATCAGAGATTTGTAAGCTAAAGAAGCTTGAATAGTTGTTTATGTTGAAGATTAGTCTTGTTGGTTCTATTCCTAATGAGATTGCTAACTGTTCAAGTTTGAGAAACATTGATCTATCTTTGAATTCTTTATCTGGAACTATAGCTTTGTTTTTAGGGGATCTTTTAGAGCTTTAAGAGTTAATGATATGTAATAATAATGTATCTCACTCCATTCCTACAACTCTTTCTAATGCTAAAAATCTTCAACAGTTGCAAGTTAATACGAATAAACTCTCCGGTTTGATATTGAAATATGAACTAATAATAAAAGGAGATGCTATATTTCTTATATAATTTTAAACACACACATAAGTAAACAAATATTACGTCAAAAATTAATAAAAGAAATCCGCGCTATCGTTTTATCATGTTATTTTTTTTAAAACATTTTTATTTAAAATTTGCTACGGAGGAAATTTATAGATTATATTTAATTTAAGCATCCCACTATCGTTTTATCATGTAATTTTTTTAAAATCAGTTTATATTTAATATTTATTTTACACAGGAACTCTTTTAGTCTCATAACTTTTCTAAATAGAAAAATTAAATTGGTTGAGACACAATTATACTTTTTTATTTGATTACAAAATAAGATAATAGAAGTATTGCCTAAAAAGTTTTCTATTTAAAACTCAAACAAAATTTGTTAGTTATTGAGATAGTTAAAAAATGTATTTTTACTTTCTATTTTAAAAGAACTAAAAATAATTTAGAGGTGAGTAATTGATTTTAATGTGTTTGATTACTTTTAAAATATGTGTGACAAGATCTAAAAAAAAATTATTTAAAATTTATATACGAGAATAAAATTATTGTCGATCGAAATACTTTTATAAATAATAAAATTTATATATTATTATATTTTTATATACGTGAAACAACATATCATTAATTAAAATATTTTTATATATTAAAAAAAATTATAGGCACAGACTAATTATCTCTTTTAAAAATAATAATTTTTTTTGATTAAGCAATGTTGTTTTTCTTTCTTATCATTCTTATTACATTTTTAAAAAAAACAAATGTGCATAACACAACAGTATTCGTGAGATAATAAGAAGAGAACATGAAGTTACTGAACAATGTTTTTTATAAATAATCCCAAAACAACACTAATATTTATATCTGGAAATCTATATTGTTGATTTAAATATTTTTATATATACAAAAAATATTGGCACCAATTTATTATCTTTTAAAAAAATAATATTTCTTTTTTTAAATAATTTTATGTTTCTTTTATTCAATTTTTATTGTATTTTAAAAATAAACGCGTGTGTGATATCAGTACCGTGCGAATGCATGGGTATCCCACTAGTTTATATACAAAAACTAAAATATATACTATTTATGTTCAAATCTGAATTAATATAAAAGGAGATGGTATATTTCTAACATAAATTTAAAAATTACACACATGCGCGCTCGCGCACATAATAAAAAGTGGAAAAAATAATAGATAAAAAATTAATAAAAGAATTTTGCACCCCTAATCTGGGATCTTGGCTCCGCCAATGATGAATATTGCAGGTTGGGATTCCCTGAAGTATTAAGATAGTGTAACATGATACTTCTAATAGATTATTATTATCAATTGTTCCCGATTAGTAACCTGCTCCTTGGCTTAAGTTTCTGATAAGGATTTGAAAAAAAAATTCCTTATTAATTGTGAATTTCTTAAATATGAGATGAAAATTATTATTAAAATTTATACAAATTTGTTTCACGAACTTTGAAGAAATATCACACTGTAATTGGTTTATTAGAAATTTGCATTTGGAACAATGGTAACAATGACATATTATGAGTCAAAGATCAATACTAGACTCAGCACGTATTATCGAATTCATCTTATAGGTGGTGGAAACATAGATAATCTGTTCGGTGGAAGTATACTGAATTCAATTGGAAAATTATCGAAACATGAAGTTATTATAGCAGAAGGAAACAAATATATAACTTGGAATATTCTAGAAGAATGTAGTAATTTGACAATTTTCGGACTTGGTGATACAAGAATTTCAGGTTCTTTACCTGTTTATTTTAGTAAGCTCAAAATGCTTCGAAATTTATCAATTTATAAAACTATGGTTTCTAGTTAAATTCCTAAAGAGATGAGTAATTGTTATGGCTTGTTGATTTGTCTCTATATGAGAATAGTTTGTCAGGTTCTATTCCATCAGAGATTGGTAAGCTAAAGAAGCTTGAATAGTTGTTTATGTAGCAGATTAGTCTTGTTGGTGCTATTTCTAATGAGATTGCTAACTGTTCAAGTTTGAGAAACATTGATCTATCTTTGAATTCTTTATCTGGAACTATAGCTTTGTCTTTAGGGGATCTTTTAGAGCTTTAAGAGTTAATGATAAGTAATAATAATGTATCTGACTCCATTCCTACAACTCTTTCTAATGCTAAAAATCTTCAACAGTTGCAAGTTAATACGAATAAACTCCCCGGTTTGATATTGAAATATGAACTAATAATAAAAGGAGATGCTATATTTCTTATATAATTTTAAACTCACACATAAGTAAACAAATATTACGTCAAAAATTAATAAAAGAAATTCGCGTTATCGTTTTATCATGTTATTTTTTTTAAAACATTTTTATTTAAAATTTGCTACGGAGGAAATTTATAGATTATATTTAATTTAAGCATCCCACTATCGTTTTATCATATAATTTTTTTAAAATCAGTTTATATTTAATATTTATTTTACACAGGCACTCTTTTAGTCTCATAACTTTTCTAAATAGAAAAATTAAATTGGTTGAGGCACAATTATACTTTTTTATTTGATTACAAAATAAGATAATAGAAGTATTGCCTAAAAAGTTTTTTATTTAAAACTCAAACAAAATTTGTTAGTTAATGAGATAGTTAAAAAATGTATTTTTACTTTCTATTTTAAAAGAACTAAAAATAATTTAGAGGTGAGTAATTGATTTTAATGTGTTTGATTACTTTTAAAATATGTGTGACAAGATCTAAAAAAAATTATTTAAAATTTATATACGAGAATAAAATTATTGTCGATCGAAATACTTTTATAAATAATAAAATTATATATTATTATATTTTTATATACGTGAAACAATATATCATAAATTAAAATATTTTTATATATTAAAAATAATTATAGGCACAGACTAATTATCTCTTTTAAAAATAATAAATTTTTTTGATTAAGCAATGTTGTTTTTCTTTCTTATCATTCTTATTACATTTTAAAAAAAACAAATGTGCATAACACAATAGTATTCGTGAGATAATAAGAAGCGAACATGAAGTTACTGAACAATGTTTTTTATAAATAATCCCAAAACAACACTAATATTTATATCCGGAAATCTATATTGTTGATTTAAATATTTTTATATATACAAAAAATATTGGCACCAATTTATTATCTTTTAAAAATAATAATTTTTCTTTTGTTAAATAATTTTATGTTTCTTTTATTCAATTTTTATTGTATTTTAAAAATAAACGTGTGTGTGATATCAGTACCGTGCGAATGCAAGGGTATCCCACTAGTTTATATACAAAAACTAAAATATATACTATTTATGTTGAAATCTGAATTATTATAAAAGGAGAAGGTATATTTCTAATATATATTTAAAAATTACACGCACACGCGCTCGCGCACATAATAAAAAAGTGAACAAAATATTAGATAAAAAATTAATAAAAGAATTTTGCACCCCTAATCTGGGATCTTGGCTCCGCCAATGATGAATATTTCAGGCTGGGATTCCCTGAAGTATTAAGATAGTGTAACATGATACTGCTAATAAATTATTATTATCACTTGTTCCCGATTAGTAACCTTCTCCTTGGCTTAAGTATCTGATAAGGATTTGAAAAAAAAATTTGATGATTAATTGTGGATTTCTTAAATATGAGATGAAAATTATTATTAAAATTTATACAAATTTGTTTCACGAACTTTGAAGAAATATCACACTGTAATTGGTTTATTAGAAATTTGCATTTGGAACAATGGTAACAATGACATATTATGAGTCAAAGATCAATACTAGACTCAGCACGTATTATCGAATTCATCTTATAGGTGGTGGAAACATAGATAATCTGTTAGGTGGAAGTATACTGAATTCAATTGGAAAATTATCGAAACATGAAGTTATTATAGCAGAAGGAAACAAATATATAACTTGGAAGATTCTAGAAGAATGTAGTAATTTGACAATTTTCGGACTTGGTGATACAAGAATTTCAGGTTCTTTACCTGTTTATTTTAGTAAGCTCAAAATGCTTCGAAATTTATCAATTTATAAAACTATGGTTTCTAGTTAAATTCCTAAAGAGATGAGTAATTGTTATGGCTTGTTGATTTGTCTCTATATGAGAATAGTTTGTCAGGTTCTATTCCATCAGAGATTGGTAAGTTAAAGAAGCTTGAATAGTTGTTTATGTAGCATATTAGTCTTGTTGGTGCTATTCCTAATGAGATTGCTAACTGTTCAAGTTTGAGAAACATTCATCTATCTTTGAATTCTTTATCTGGAACTATAGCTTTGTCTTTAGGGGATCTTTTAGAGCTTTAAGAATTAATGATAAGTAATAATAATGTATCTGACTCCATTCCTACAACTCTTTCTAATGCTATAAATCTTCAACAGTTGCAAGTTAATACGAATAAACTCTCCGGTTTGATATTGAAATATGAACTAATAATAAAAGGAGATGCTATATTTCTTATATAATTTTAAACACACACATAAGTAAACAAATATTACGTCAAAAATTAATAAAAGAAATCCGCGCTATCGTTTTATCATGTTATTTTTTTTAAAACATTTTTATTTAAAATTTGCTACGGAGGAAATTTATAGATTATATTTAATTTAAGCATCCCACTATCGTTTTATCATGTAAGTTTTTTAAAATCAGTTTATATTTAATATTTATTTTACACAGGAACTCTTTTAGTCTCATAACTTTTCTAAATAGAAAAATTAAATTGGTTGAGACACAATTATACTTTTTTATTTGATTACAAAATAAGATAATAGAAGTATTGCCTAAAAAGTTTTTTATTTAAAACTCAAACAAAATTTGTTAGTTATTGAGATAGTTAAAAAATGTATTTTTACTTTCTATTTTAAAAGAACTAAAAATAATTTAGAGGTGAGTAATTGATTTTAATGTGTTTGATTACTTTTAAAATATGTGTGACAAGATCTAAAAAAAATTATTTAAAATTTATATACGAGAATAAAATTATTGTCGATCGAAATACTTTTATAAATAATAAAATTATATATTATTATATTTTTATATACGTGAAACAACATATCATTAATTAAAATATTTTTATATATTAAAAAAAATTATAGGCACAGACTAATTATCTCTTTTAAAAATAATAATTTTTTTTGATTAAGCAATGTTGTTTTTCTTTCTTATCATTCTTATTACATTTTTAAAAAAAACAAATGTGCATAACACAACAGTATTCGTGAGATAATAAGAAGAGAACATGAAGTTACTGAACAATGTTTTTTATAAATAATCCCAAAACAACACTAATATTTATATCCGGAAATCTATATTGTTGATTTAAATATTTTTATATATACAAAAAATATTGGCACCAATTTATTATCTTTTAAAAAAATAATATTTCTTTTGTTAAATAATTTTATGTTTCTTTTATTCAATTTTTATTGTATTTTAAAAATAAACGCGTGTGTGATATCAGTACCGTGCGAATGCATGGGTATCCCACTAGTTTATATACAAAAACTAAAATATATATTATTTATGTTCAAATCTGAATTAATATAAAAGGAGATGGTATATTTCTAACATAAATTTAAAAATTACACACATGCGCGCTCGCGCACATAATAAAAAGTGGAAAAAATAATAGATAAAAAATTAATAAAAGAATTTTGCACCCCTAATCTGGGATCTTGGCTCCGCCAATGATGAATATTGCAGGTTGGGATTCCCTGAAGTATTAAGATAGTGTAACATGATACTTCTAATAGATTATTATTATCAATTGTTCCCGATTAGTAACCTGCTCCTTGGCTTAAGTTTCTGATAAGGATTTGAAAAAAAAATTCCTGATTAATTGTGAATTTCTTAAATATGAGATGAAAATTATTATTAAAATTTATACAAATTTGTTTCACGAACTTTGAAGAAATATCACACTGTAATTGGTTTATTAGAAATTTGCATTTGGAACAATGGTAACAATGACATATTATGAGTCAAAGATCAATACTAGACTCAGCACGTATTATTGAATTCATCTTATAGGTGGTGGAAACATAGATAATCTGTTAGGTGGAAGTATACTGAATTCAATTGGAAAATTATCGAAACATGAAGTTATTATAGCAGAAGGAAACAAATATATAACTTGGAATATTCTAGAAGAATGTAGTAATTTGACAATTTTCGGACTTGGTGATACAAGAATTTCAGGTTCTTTACCTGTTTATTTTAGTAAGCTCAAAATGCTTCGAAATTTATCAATTTATAAAACTATGGTTTCTAGTTAAATTCCTAAAGAGATGAGTAATTGTTATGGCTTGTTGATTTGTCTCTATATGAGAATAGTTTGTCAGGTTCTATTCCATCAGAGATTGGTAAGCTAAAGAAGCTTGAATAGTTGTTTATGTAGCAGATTAGTCTTGTTGGTGCTATTTCTAATGAGATTGCTAACTGTTCAAGTTTGAGAAACATTGATCTATCTTTGAATTCTTTATCTGGAACTATAGCTTTGTCTTTAGGGGATCTTTTAGAGCTTTAAGAGTTAATGATAAGTAATAATAATGTATCTGACTCCATTCCTACAACTCTTTCTAATGCTAAAAATCTTCAACAGTTGCAAGTTAATACGAATAAACTCTCCGATTTGATATTGAAATATGAACTAATAATAAAAGGAGATGCTATATTTCTTATATAATTTTAAACTCACACATAAGTAAACAAAAATATTACGTCAAAAATTAATAAAAGAAATTCGCGCTATCGTTTTATCATGTTATTTTTTTTAAAACATTTTTATTTAAAATTTGCTACGGAGGAAATTTATAGATTATATTTAATTTAAGCATCCCACTATCGTTTTATCATGTAATTTTTTTAAAATCAGTTTATATTTAATATTTATTTTACACAGGCACTCTTTTAGTCTCATAACTTTTCTGAATAGAAAAATTAAATTGGTTGAGGCACAATTATACTTTTTTATTTGATTACAAAATAAGATAATAGAAGTATTGCCTAAAAAGTTTTTTATTTAAAACTCAAACAAAATTTGTTAGTTAATGAGATAGTTAAAAAATGTATTTTTACTTTCTATTTTAAAAGAACTAAAAATAATTTAGAGGTGAGTAATTGATTTTAATGTGTTTGATTACTTTTAAAATATGTGTGACAAGATCTAAAAAAAAATTATTTAAAATTTATATACGAGAATAAAATTATTGTCGATCGAAATACTTTTATAAATAATAAAATTATATATTATTATATTTTTATATACGTGAAACAATATATCATAAATTAAAATATTTTTATATATTAAAAATAATTATAGGCACAGACTAATTATCTCTTTTAAAAATATAAAATTTTTTTGATTAAGAAATGTTGTTTTTCTTTCTTATCATTCTTATTACATTTTAAAAAAAACAAATGTGCATAACACAATAGTATTCGTGAGATAATAAGAAGCGAACATGAAGTTACTGAACAATGTTTTTTATAAATAATCCCAAAACAACACTATTATTTATATCCGGAAATCTATAATGTTGATTTAAATATTTTTATATATACAAAAAATATTGGCACCAATTTATTATCTTTTAAAAATAATAATTTTTCTTTTGTTAAATAATTTTATGTTTCTTTTATTCAATTTTTATTGTATTTTAAAAATAAACGTGTGTGTGATATCAGTACCGTGCGAATGCAAGGGTATCCCACTAGTTTATATACAAAAACTAAAATATATATTATTTATGTTAAAATCTGAATTATTATAAAAGGAGAAGGTATATTTCTAATATATATTTAAAAATTACACGCACACGCGCTCGCGCACATAGTAAAAAAGTGAACAAAATATTAGATAAAAAATTAATAAAAGAATTTTGCACCCCTAATCTGGGATCTTGGCTCCGCCAATGATGAATATTTCAGGCTGGGATTCCCTGAAGTATTAAGATAGTGTAACATGATACTGCTAATAAATTATTATTATCACTTGTTCCCGATTAGTAACCTTCTCCTTGGCTTAAGTTTCTGATAAGGATTTGAAAAAAAAATTTGATGATTAATTGTGGATTTCTTAAATATGAGATGAAAATTATTATTAAAATTTATACAAATTTGTTTCACGAACTTTGAAGAAATATCACACTGTAATTGGTTTATTAGAAATTTGCATTTGGAACAATGGTAACAATGACATATTATGAGTCAAAGATCAATACTAGACTCAGCACGTATTATCGAATTCATCTTATAGGTGGTGGAAACATAGATAATCTGTTAGGTGGAAGTATACTGAATTCAATTGGAAAATTATCGAAACATGAAGTTATTATAGCAGAAGGAAACAAATATATAACTTGGAAGATTCTAGAAGAATGTAGTAATTTGACAATTTTCGGACTTGGTGATACAAGAATTTCAGGTTCTTTACCTGTTTATTTTAGTAAGCTCAAAATGCTTCGAAATTTATCAATTTATAAAACTATGGTTTCTAGTTAAATTCCTAAAGAGGTGAGTAATTGTTATGGCTTGTTGATTTGTCTCTATATGAGAATAGTTTGTCAGGTTCTATTCCATCAGAGATTGGTAAGCTAAAGAAGCTTGAATAGTTGTTTATGTAGCAGATTAGTCTTGTTGGTGCTATTTCTAATGAGATTGCTAACTGTTCAAGTTTGAGAAACATTCATCTATCTTTGAATTCTTTATTTGGAACTATAGCTTTGTCTTTAGGGGATCTTTTAGAGCTTTAAGAGTTAATGATAAGTAATAATAATGTATCTGACTCCATTCCTACAACTCTTTCTAATGCTAAAAATCTTCAACAGTTGCAAGTTAATACGAATAAACTCTCCGGTTTGATATTGAAATATGAACTAATAATAAAAGGAGATGCTATATTTCTTATATAATTTTAAACACACACATAAGTAAACAAATATTACGTCAAAAATTAATAAAAGAAATTCGCGCTATCGTTTTATCATGTTATTTTTTTTAAAACATTTTTATTTTAAATTTGCTACGGAGGAAATTTATAGATTATATTTAATTTAAGCATCCCACTATCGTTTTATCATGTAATTTTTTAAAATCAGTTTATATTTAATATTTATTTTACACAGGCACTCTTTTAGTCTCATAACTTTTCTAAATAGAAAAATTGAATTGGTTGAGACACAATTATACTTTTTTATTTGATTACAAAATAAGATAATAGAAGTATTGCCTAAAAAGTTTTTTATTTAAAACTCAAACAAAATTTGTTAGTTAATGAGATAGTTAAAAAATGTATTTTTACTTTCTATTTTAAAAGAACTAAAAATAATTTAGAGGTGAGTAATTGATTTTAATGTGTTTGATTACTTTTAAAATATGTGTGACAAGATCTAAAAAAAAATATTTAAAATTTATATACGAGAATAAAATTATTGTCGATCGAAATACTTTTATAAATAATAAAATTATATATTATTATATTTTTATATACGTGAAACAATATATCATTAATTAAAATATTTTATATATTAAAAAAAATTATAGGCACAGACTAATTATCTCTTTTAAAAATAATAAATTTTTTTGATTAAGCAATGTTGTTTTTCTTTCTTATCATTCTTATTACATTTAAAAAAAAACAAATGTGCATAACACAATAGTATTGTGAGATAATAAGAAGAGAACATGAAGTTACTGAACAATGTTTTTTATAAATAATCCCAAAACAACACTAATATTTATATCCGGAAATCTATATTGTTGATTTAAATATTTTTATATATACAAAAAATATTGGCACCAATTTATTATCTTTTAAAAAAATAATATTTCTTTTGTTAAATAATTTTATGTTTCTTTTATTCAATTTTTATTGTATTTTAAAAATAAACGCGTGTGTGATATCAGTACCGTGCGAATGCATGGGTATCCCACTAGTTTATATACAAAAACTAAAATATATATTATTTATGTTCAAATCTGAATTAATATAAAAGGAGATGGTATATTTCTAACATAAATTTAAAAATTACACACATGCGCGCTCGCGCACATAATAAAAAGTGGAAAAAATAATAGATAAAAAATTAATAAAAGAATTTTGCACCCCTAATCTGGGATCTTGGCTCCGCCAATGATGAATATTGCAGGTTGGGATTCCCTGAAGTATTAAGATAGTGTAACATGATACTTCTAATAGATTATTATTATCAATTGTTCCCGATTAGTAACCTGCTCCTTGGCTTAAGTTTCTGATAAGGATTTGAAAAAAAAATTCTTGATTAATTGTGAATTTCTTAAATATGAGATGAAAATTATTATTAAAATTTATACAAATTTGTTTCACGAACTTTGAAGAAATATCACTGTAATTGGTTTATTAGAAATTTGCATTTGGAACAATGGTAACAATGACATATTATGAGTCAAAGATCAATACTAGACTCAGCACGTATTATCGAATTCATCTTATAGGTGGTGGAAACATAGATAATCTGTTAGGTGGAAGTATACTGAATTCAATTGGAAAATTATCGAAACATGAAGTTATTATAGCAGAAGGAAACAAATATATAACTTGGAATATTCTAGAAGAATGTAGTAATTTGACAATTTTCGGACTTGGTGATACAAGAATTTCAGGTTCTTTACCTGTTTATTTTAGTAAGCTCAAAATGCTTCGAAATTTATCAATTTATAAAACTATGGTTTCTAGTTAAATTCCTAAAGAGATGAGTAATTGTTATGGCTTGTTGATTTGTCTCTATATGAGAATAGTTTGTCAGGTTCTATTCCATCAGAGATTGGTAAGCTAAAGAAGCTTGAATAGTTGTTTATGTAGCAGATTAGTCTTGTTGGTGCTATTTCTAATGAGATTGCTAACTGTTCAAGTTTGAGAAACATTCATCTATCTTTGAATTCTTTATCTGGAACTATAGCTTTGTCTTTAGGGGATCTTTTAGAGCTTTAAGAGTTAATGATAAGTAATAATAATGTATCTGACTCCATTCCTACAACTCTTTCTAATGCTAAAAATCTTCAACAGTTGCAAGTTAATACGAATAAACTCTCCGGTTTGATATTGAAATATGAACTAATAATAAAAGGAGATGTTATATTTCTTATATAATTTTAAACACACACATAAGTAAACAAATATTACGTCAAAAATTAATAAAAGAAATTCGCGCTATCGTTTTATCATGTTATTTTTTTTAAAACATTTTTATTTAAAATTTGCTACGGAGGAAATTTATAGATTATATTTAATTTAAGCATCCCACTATCGTTTTATCATGTAATTTTTTAAAATAAATTTATATTTAATATTTATTTTACACAGGCACTCTTTTAGTCTCATAACTTTTCTAAATAGAAAAATTAAATTGGTTGAGACACAATTATACTTTTTTATTTGATTACAAAATAAGATAATAGAAGTATTGCCTAAAAAGTTTTTTATTTAAAACTCAAACAAAATTTGTTAGTTAATGAGATAGTTATAAAATGTATTTTTACTTTCTATTTTAAAAGAACTAAAAATAATTTAGAGGTGAGTAATTGATTTTAATGTGTTTGATTACTTTTAAAATATGTGTGACAAGATCTAAAAAAAAATTATTTAAAATTTATATACGAGAATAAAATTATTGTCGATCGAAATACTTTTATAAATAATAAAATTATATATTATTATATTTTTATATACGTGAAACAATATATCATTAATTAAAATATTTTATATATTAAAAAAAATTATAGGCACAGACTAATTATCTCTTTTAAAAATAATAAATTTTTTTGATTAAGCAATGTTGTTTTTCTTTCTTATCATTCTTATTACATTTAAAAAAAAAAACAAATGTGCATAACACAATAGTATTGTGAGATAATAAGAAGAGAACATGAAGTTACTGAACAATGTTTTTTATAAATAATCCCAAAACAACACTAATATTTATATCCGGAAATCTATATTGTTGATTTAAATATTTTTATATATACAAACAATATTGGCACCAATTTATTATCTTTTAAAAATAATAATTTTTCTTTTGTTAAATAATTTTATGTTTCTTTTATTCAATTTTTATTGTATTTTAAAAATAAACGTGTGTGTGATATCAGTACCGTGCAAATGCAAGGGTATCCCACTAGTTTATATACAAAAACTAAAATATATATTATTTATGTTGAAATCTGAATTAATATAAAAGGAGATGGTATATTTCTAATATAAATTTAAAAATTACACGCACACGCGCTCGCGCACATAATAAAAAAGTGAACAAAATATTAGATAAAAAATTAATAAAAGAATTTTGCACCCCTAATCTGGGATGTTGGCTCCGCCAATGATGAATATTTCAGGCTGGGATTCCCTGAAGTATTAAGATAGTGTAACATGATACTGCTAATAGATTATTATTATCAATTGTTCCCGATTAGTAACCTACTCCTTGGCTTAAGTTTCTGATAAGGATTTGAAAAAAAAATTCCTAATTAATTGTGGATTTCTTAAATATGAGATGAACATTATTATTAAAATTTATACAAATTTGTTTCACGAACTTTGAAGAAATATCACACTGTAATTGGTTTAATAGAAATTTGCATTTGGAACAATGGTAACAATGACATATTATGAGTCAAAGATCAATACTAGACTCAGCACGTATTATCGAATTCATCTTATAGGTGGTGGAAACATAGATAATCTGTTAGGTGGAAGTATACTGAATTCAATTGGAAAAATTTTCGAAACATGAAGTTATTATAGCAGAAGGAAACAAATATATAACTTGGAAAGTTTTAGAAGAATGTAGTAATTTGATAATTTTCGGACTTGGTGATACAAGAATTTCAGGTTCTTTACCTGTTTATTTTAGTAAGCTCAAAATGCTTCGAAATTTATCAATTTATAAAACTATGGTTTCTAGTTAAATTCCTAAAGAGATGAGTAATTGTTATGGCTTGTTGATTTGTCTCTATATGAGAATAGTTTGTCAGGTTCTATTCCATCAGAGATTGGTAAGCTAAAGAAGCTTGAATAGTTGTTTATGTAGCAGATTAGTCTTGTTGGTGCTATTTCTAATGAGATTGCTAACTGTTCAAGTTTGAGAAACATTGATCTATCTTTGAATTCTTTATCTGGAACTATAGCTTTGTCTTTAGGGGATCTTTTAGAGCTTTAAGAGTTAATGATAAGTAATAATAATGTATCTGACTCCATTCCTACAACTCTTTCTAATGCTAAAAATCTTCAACAGTTGCAAGTTAATACGAATAAACTCTCCGGTTTGATATTGAAATATGAACTAATAATAAAAGGAGATGCTATATTTCTTATATAATTTTAAACACACACATAAGTAAACAAATATTACGTCAAAAATTAATAAAAGAAATTCGCGCTATCGTTTTATCATGTTATTTTTTTTAAAACATTTTTATTTAAAATTTGCTACGGAGGAAATTTATAGATTATATTTAATTTAAGCATCCCACTATCGTTTTATCATGTAATTTTTTAAAATCAGTTTATATTTAATATTTATTTTACACAGGCACTCTTTTAGTCTCATAAATTTTCTAAATAGAAAAATTGAATTGGTTGAGACACAATTATACTTTTTTATTTGATTACAAAATAAGATAATAGAAGTATTGCCTAAAAAGTTTTTTATTTAAAACTCAAACAAAATTTGTTAGTTAATGAGATAGTTAAAAAATGTATTTTTACTTTCTATTTTAAAAGAACTAAAAATAATTTAGAGGTGAGTAATTGATTTTAATGTGTTTGATTACTTTTAAAATATGTGTGACAAGATCTAAAAAAGAATTATTTAAAATTTATATACGAGAATAAAATTATTGTCGATCGAAATACTTTTTTAAATAATAAAATTATATATTATTATATTTTTATATACGTGAAACAATAAATCATTAATTAAAATATTTTTATATATTAAAATAAATTATAGGCACGGACTAATTATCACTTTTAAAAATAATAAATTTTTTTGATTAAGCAATGTTGTTTTTCTTTCTTATCATTCTTATTACATTTTTTAAAAAAAACAAATGTGCATAACACAACAGTATTCGTGAGATAATAAGAAGAGAACATGAAGTTACTGAACAATGTTTTTTATAAATAATCCCAAAACAACACTAATATTTATATCCGGAAATCTATATTGTTTATTTAAATATTTTTATATATACAAAAATTATTGGCACCAATTTATTATCTTTTAAAAAAATAATATTTCTTTTGTTAAATAATTTTATGTTTCTTTTATTCAATTTTTATTGTATTTTAAAAATAAACGCGTGTGTGATATCAGTACCGTGCGAATGCATGGGTATCCCACTAGTTTATATACAAAAACTAAAATATATATTATTTATGTTCAAATCTGAATTAATATAAAAGGAGATGGTATATTTCTAACATAAATTTAAAAATTACACACATGCGCACTCGCGCACATAATAAAAAGTGGAAAAAATAATAGATAAAAAATTAATAAAAGAATTTTGCACCCCTAATCTGGGATCTTGGCTCCGCCAATGATGAATATTGCAGGTTGGGATTCCATGAAGTATTAAGATAGTGTAACATGATACTTCTAATAGATTATTATTATCAATTGTTCCCCATTAGTAACCTGCTCCTTGGCTTAAGTTTCTGATAAGGATTTGAAAAAAAAATTCCTGATTAATTGTGAATTTCTTAAATATGAGATGAAAATTATTATTAAAATTTATACAAATTTGTTTCACGAACTTTGAAGAAATATCACACTGTAATTGGTTTATTAGAAATTTGCATTTGGAACAATGGTAACAATGACATATTATGAGTCAAAGATCAATACTAGACTCAGCACGTATTATCGAATTCATCTTATAGGTGGTGGAAACATAGATAATCTGTTAGGTGGAAGTATACTGAATTCAATTGGAAAATTATCGAAACATGAAGTTATTATAGCAGAAGGAAACAAATATATAACTTGGAAGATTCTAGAAGAATGTAGTAATTTGACAATTTTCGGACTTGGTGATACAAGAATTTCAGGTTCTTTACCTGTTTATTTTAGTAAGCTCAAAATGCTTCGAAATTTATCAATTTATAAAACTATGGTTTCTAGTTAAATTCCTAAAGAGATGAGTAATTGTTATGGCTTGTTGATTTGTCTCTATATGAGAATAGTTTGTCAGGTTCTATTCCATCAGAGATTGGTAAGCTAAAGAAGCTTGAATAGTTGTTTATGTAGCAGATTAGTCTTGTTGGTGCTATTTCTAATGAGATTGCTAACTGTTCAAGTTTGAGAAACATTCATCTATCTTTGAATTCTTTATCTGGAACTATAGCTTTGTCTTTAGGGGATCTTTTAGAGCTTTAAGAGTTAATGATAAGTAATAATAATGTATCTGACTCCATTCCTACAACTCTTTCTAATGCTAAAAATCTTCAACAGTTGCAAGTTAATACGAATAAACTCTCCGGTTTGATATTGAAATATGAACTAATAATAAAAGGAGATGTTATATTTCTTATATAATTTTAAACACACACATAAGTAAACAAATATTACGTCAAAAATTAATAAAAGAAATCCGCGCTATCGTTTTATCATGTTATTTTTTTTAAAACATTTTTATTTAAAATTTGCTACGGAGGAAATTTATAGATTATATTTAATTTAAGCATCCCACTATCGTTTTATCATGTAATTATTTAAAATCAGTTTATATTTAATATTTATTTTACACAGGCACTCTTTTAGTCTCATAACTTTTCTAAATAGAAAAATTAAATTGGTTGAGACACAATTATACTTTTTTATTTGATTACAAAATAAGATAATAGAAGTATTGCCTAAAAAGTTTTTTATTTAAAACTCAAACAAAATTTGTTAGTTAATGAGATAGTTAAAAAATGTATTTTTACTTTCTATTTTAAAAGAACTAAAAATAATTTAGAGGTGAGTAATTGATTTTAATGTGTTTGATTACTTTTAAAATATGTGTGACAAGATCTAAAAAAAAATTATTTAAAATTTATATACGAGAATAAAATTATTGTCGATCGAAATACTTTTATAAATAATAAAATTATATATTATTATATTTTTATATACGTGAAACAATATATCATTAATTAAAATATTTTATATATTAAAAAAAATTATAGGCACAGACTAATTATCTCTTTTAAAAATAATAAATTTTTTTGATTAAGCAATGTTGTTTTTCTTTCTTATCATTCTTATTACATTTTAAAAAAAAACAAATGTGCATAACACAATAGTATTGTGAGATAATAAGAAGAGAACATGAAGTTACTGAACAATGTTTTTTATAAATAATCCCAAAACAACACTAATATTTATATCCGGAAATCTATATTGTTGATTTAAATATTTTTATATATACAAACAATATTGGCACCAATTTATTATCTTTTAAAAATAATAATTTTTCTTTTGTTAAATAATTTTATGTTTCTTTTATTCAATTTTTATTGTATTTTAAAAATAAACGTGTGTGTGATATCAGTACCGTGCAAATGCAAGGGTATCCCACTAGTTTATATACAAAAACTAAAATATATATTATTTATGTTGAAATCTGAATTAATATAAAAGGAGATGGTATATTTCTAATATAAATTTAAAAATTACACGCACACGCGCTCGCGCACATAATAAAAAAGTGAACAAAATATTAGATAAAAAATTAATAAAAGAATTTTGCACCCCTAATCTGGGATCTTGGCTCCGCCAATGATGAATATTTCAGGCTGGGATTCCCTGAAGTATTAAGATAGTGTAACATGATACTGCTAATAGATTATTATTATCAATTGTTCCCGATTAGTAACCTGCTCCTTGGCTTAAGTTTCTGATAAGGATTTGAAAAAAAAATTTGATGATTAATTGTGGATTTCTTAAATATGAGATGAAAATTATTATTAAAATTTATACAAATTTGTTTCACGAACTTTGAAGAAATATCACACTGTAATTGGTTTATTAGAAATTTGCATTTGGAACAATGGTAACAATGACATATTATGAGTCAAAGATCAATACTAGACTCAGCACGTATTATCGAATTCATCTTATAGGTGGTGGAAACATAGATAATCTGTTAGGTGGAAGTATACTGAATTCAATTGGAAAATTATCGAAACATGAAGTTATTATAGCAGAAGGAAACAAATATATAACTTGGAATATTCTAGAAGAATGTAGTAATTTGACAATTTTCGGACTTGGTGATACAAGAATTTCAGGTTCTTTACCTGTTTATTTTAGTAAGCTCAAAATGCTTCGAAATTTATCAATTTATAAAACTATGGTTTCTAGTTAAATTCCTAAAGAGATGAGTAATTGTTATGGCTTGTTGATTTGTCTCTATATGAGAATAGTTTGTCAGGTTCTATTCCATCAGAGATTGGTAAGCTAAAGAAGCTTGAATAGTTGTTTATGTAGCAGATTAGTCTTGTTGGTGCTATTTCTAATGAGATTGTTAACTGTTCAAGTTTGAGAAACATTCATCTATCTTTGAATTCTTTATCTGGAACTATAGCTTTGTCTTTAGGGGATCTTTTAGAGCTTTAAGAGTTAATGATAAGTAATAATAATGTATCTGACTCCATTCCTACAACTCTTTCTAATGCTAAAAATCTTCAACAGTTGCAAGTTAATACGAATAAACTCTCCGGTTTGATATTGAAATATGAACTAATAATAAAAGGAGATGTTATATTTCTTATATAATTTTAAACACACACATAAGTAAACAAATATTACGTCAAAAATTAATAAAAGAAATTCGCGCTATCGTTTTATCATGTTATTTTTTTTAAAACATTTTTATTTAAAATTTGCTACGGAGGAAATTTATAGATTATATTTAATTTAAGCATCCCACTATCGTTTTATCATGTAATTTTTTAAAATAAATTTATATTTAATATTTATTTTACACAGGCACTCTTTTAGTCTCATAACTTTTCTAAATAGAAAAATTAAATTGGTTGAGACACAATTATACTTTTTTATTTGATTACAAAATAAGATAATAGAAGTATTGCCTAAAAAGTTTTTTATTTAAAACTCAAACAAAATTTGTTAGTTAATGAGATAGTTAAAAAATGTATTTTTACTTTCTATTTTAAAAGAACTAAAAATAATTTAGAGGTGAGTAATTGATTTTAATGTGTTTGATTACTTTTAAAATATGTGTGACAAGATCTAAAAAAAAATTATTTAAAATTTATATACGAGAATAAAATTATTGTCGATCGAAATACTTTTATAAATAATAAAATTATATATTATTATATTTTTATATACGTGAAACAATATATCATTAATTAAAATATTTTATATATTAAAAAAAATTATAGGCACAGACTAATTATCTCTTTTAAAAATAATAAATTTTTTTGATTAAGCAATGTTGTTTTTCTTTCTTATCATTCTTATTACATTTTAAAAAAAAACAAATGTGCATAACACAATAGTATTGTGAGATAATAAGAAGAGAACATGAAGTTACTGAACAATGTTTTTTATAAATAATCCCAAAACAACACTAATATTTATATCCGGAAATCTATATTGTTGATTTAAATATTTTTATATATACAAACAATATTGGCACCAATTTATTATCTTTTAAAAATAATAATTTTTCTTTTGTTAAATAATTTTATGTTTCTTTTATTCAATTTTTATTGTATTTTAAAAATAAACGTGTGTGTGATATCAGTATCGTGCAAATGCAAGGGTATCCCACTAGTTTATATACAAAAACTAAAATATATATTATTTATGTTGAAATCTGAATTAATATAAAAGGAGATGGTATATTTCTAATATAAATTTAAAAATTACACGCACACGCGCTCGCGCACATAATAAAAAAGTGAACAAAATATTAGATAAAAAATTAATAAAAGAATTTTGCACCCCTAATCTGGGATCTTGGCTCCGCCAATGATGAATATTTCAGGCTGGGATTCCCTGAAGTATTAAGATAGTGTAACATGATACTGCTAATATATTATTATTATCAATTGGTCCCGATTAGTAACCTGCTCCTTGGCTTAAGTTTCTGATAAGGATTTGAAAAAAAAAATCCTGATTAATTGTGGATTTCTTAAATATGAGATGAACATTATTATTAAAATTTATACAAATTTGTTTCACGAACTTTGAAGAAATATCACACTGTAATTGGTTTATTAGAAATTTGCATTTGGAACAATGGTAACAATGACATATTATGAGTCAAAGATCAATACTAGACTCAGCACGTATTATCGAATTCATCTTATAGGTGGTGGAAACATAGATAATCTGTTAGGTGGAAGTATACTGAATTCAATTGGAAAATTTTTCGAAGCATAAAGTTATTATAGCAGAAGGAAACAAATATATAACTTGGAAAGTTTTAGAAGAATGTAGTAATTTGATAATTTTCGGACTTGGTGATACAAGAATTTCAGGTTCTTTACCTGTTTATTTTAGTAAGCTCAAAATGCTTCGAAATTTATCAATTTATAAAACTATGGTTTCTATTTAAATTCCTAAAGAGATGGGTAATTGTTATGGCCTATTGATTTGTCTCTATATGAGAATAGTTTGTCAAGTTCTATTCCATCATATATTGGTAAGCTAAAGAAGCTTGAATAGTTGTTTATGTAGCAGATTAGTCTTGTTGGTGCTATTCCTAATGAGATTGCTAACTGTTCAATTTTGAGAAACATTGATCTATCTTTGAATTCTTTATCTGGAACTATAGCTTTGTCTTTAGGGGATCTTTTAGAGCTTTAAGAGTTAATGATAAGTAATAATAATGTATCTGACTCCATTCCTACAACTCTTTCTAATGCTAAAAATCTTCAACAGTTGCAAGTTAATACGAATAAACTCTCTAGTTTGATATTGAAATATGAACTAATAATAAAAGGAGATGCTATATTTCTTATATAATTTTAAACACACACATAAGTAAACAAATATTACGTCAAAAATTAATAAAAGAAATTCGCGCTATCGTTTTATCATGTTTTTTTTTAAACATTTTTATTTAAAATTTGCTACAGAGGAAATTTATAGATTATATTTAATTTAAGCATCCCACTATCGTTTTATCATGTAATTTTTTTAAAATCAGTTTATATTTAATATTTATTTTACACAGACACTCTTTTACTCTCATAACTTTCTAAATAGAAAAATTAAACTGGTTGAGACACAATTATACTTTTTTATTTGATTACAAAATAAGATAATAGAAGTATTGCCTAAAAAGTTTTTTATTTAAAACTCAAACAAAATTTGTTAGTTAATGAGATAGTTGAAAAATGTATTTTTACTTTCTATTTTAAAAGAACTAAAAATAATTTAGAGGTGAGTAATTGATTTTAATGTGTTTGATTACTTTTAAAATATGTGTGACAAGATCTAAAAAAAATTATTTAAAATTTATATACGAGAATAAAATTATTGTCGATCGAAATACTTTTTTAAATAATAAAATTATATATTATTATATTTTTATATACGTGAAACAATAAATCATTAATTAAAATATTTTTATATATTAAAAAAAATTATAGGCACAGACTAATTATCACTTTTAAAAATAATAAATTTTTTTGATTAAGCAATGTTGTTTTTCTTTCTTATCATTCTTATTACATTTTTAAAAAAAAACAAATGTGCATAACACAACAGTATTCGTGAGATAATAAGAAGAGAACATGAAGTTACTGAACAATGTTTTTTATAAATAATCCCAAAACAACACTAATATTTATATCCGGAAATCTATATTGTTGATTTAAATATTTTTATATATACAAAAAATATTGGCACCAATTTATTATCTTTTAAAAAAATAATATTTCTTTTGTTAAATAATTTTATGTTTCTTTTATTCAATTTTTATTGTATTTTAAAAATAAACGCGTGTGTGATATCAGTACTGTGCGAATGCAACGGTATCCCACTAGTTTATATACAAAAACTAAAATATATATTATTTATGTTCAAATCTGAATTAATATAAAAGGAGATGGTATATTTCTAACATAAATATAAAAATTACACACACGCGCGCTCGCGCACATAATAAAAAGTGGAAAAAATAATAGATAAAAAATTAATAAAAGAATTTTGCACCCCTAATCTGGGATCTTGGCTCCGCCAATGATGAATATTGCAGGTTGGGATTCCCTGAAGTATTAAGATAGTGTAACATGATACTTCTAATAGATTATTATTATCAATTGTTCCCGATTAGTAACCTTCTCCTTGGCTTAAGTTTCTGATAAGGATTTCAAAAAAAAATTTTATGATTAATTGTGGATTTCTTAAATATGAGATGAAAATTATTATTAAAATTTATACAAATTTGTTTCACGAACTTTGAAGAAATATCACATTGTAATTGGTTTATTAGAAATTTGCATTTGGAACAATGGTAACAATGACATATTATGAGTCAAAGATCAATACTAGACTCAACACGTATTATCGAATTCATCTTATAGGTGGTGGAAACATAGATAATCTATTAGGTGGAAGTATACTGAATTCAATTGGAAAATTATCGAAACATGAAGTTATTATAGCAGAAGGAAACAAATATATAACTTGGAAGATTCTAGAAGAATGTAGTAATTTGACAATTTTCGGACTTGGTGATACAAGAATTTCAGGTTCTTTACCTGTTTATTTTAGTAAGCTCAAAATGCTTCGAAATTTATCAATTTATAAAACTATGGTTTCTAGTTAAATTCCTAAAGAGATGAGTAATTGTTATGGCTTATTGATTTGTATCTATATGAGAATAGTTTGTCAGGTTCTATTCCATCAGAGATTGGTAAGCTAAAGAAGCTTGAATAGTTGTTTATGTAGCAGATTAGTCTTGTTGGTGCTATTCCTAATGAGATTGCTAACTGTTCAAGTTTGAGAAACATTGATCTATCTTTGAATTCTTTATCTGGAACTATAGCTTTGTCTTTAGGGGATCTTTTAGAGCTTTAAGAGTTAATGATAAGTAATAATAATGTATCTGACTCCATTCCTACAACTCTTTCCAATGCTAAAAATCTTCAACAATTGCAAGTTAATACGAATAAACTCTCCGGTTTGATATTGAAATATGAACTAATAATAAAAGGAGATGCTATATTTCTTATATAATTTTAAACACACACATAAGTAAACAAATATTACGTCAAAAATTAATAAAAGAAATTCGCGCTAACGTTTTATCATGTTATTTTTAAAAAAAAAAATTTATTTAAAATTTGCTACGGAGCAAATTTATAGATTATATTTAATTTAAGCATCCCACTATCGTTTTATCATGTAATTTTTTTAAAATCAGTTTATATTTAATATTTATTTTACACAGACACTCTTTTACTCTCATAACTTTTCTAAATAGAAAAATTAAACTGGTTGAGACACAATTATACTTTTTTATTTGATTACAAAATAAGATAATAGAAGTATTGCCTAAAAAGTTTTTTATTTAAAACTCAAACAAAATTTGTTAGTTAATGAGATAGTTGAAAAATGTATTTTTACTTTCTATTTTAAAAGAACTAAAAATAATTTAGAGGTGAGTAATTGATTTTAATGTATTTGATTACTTTTAAAATATGTGTGACAAGATCTAAAAAAAAATTATTTAAAATTTATATACGAGAATAAAATTATTGTCGATCGAAATACTTTTTTAAATAATAAAATTATATATTATTATATTTTTATATACGTGAAACAATAAATCATTAATTAAAATATTTTTATATATTAAAAAAAATTATAGGCACAGACTAATTATCACTTTTAAAAATAATAAATTTTTTTGATTAAGCAATGTTGTTTTTCTTTCTTATCATTCTTATTACATTTTTAAAAAAAAAACAAATGTGCATAACACAACAGTATTCGTGAGATAATAAGAAGAGAACATGAAGTTACTGAACAATGTTTTTTATAAATAATCCCAAAACAACACTAATATTTATATCCGGAAATCTATATTGTTGATTTAAATATTTTTATATATACAAAAAATATTGGCACCAATTTATTATCTTTTAAAAAAATAATATTTCTTTTGTTAAATAATTTTATGTTTCTTTTATTCAATTTTTATTGTATTTTAAAAATAAACGCGTGTGTGATATCAGTATTGTGCGAATGCAAGGGTATCCCACTAGTTTATATACAAAAACTAAAATATATATTATTTATGTTCAAATCTGAATTAATATAAAAGGAGATGGTATATTTCTAACATAAATATAAAAATTACACACACGCGCGCTCGCGCACATAATAAAAAGTGGAAAAAATAATAGATAAAAAATTAATAAAAGAATTTTGCACCCCTAATCTGGGATCTTGGCTCCGCCAATGATGAATATTGCAGGTTGGGATTCCCTGAAGTATTAAGATAGTGTAACATGATACTTCTAATAGATTATTATTATCAATTGTTCCCGATTAGTAACCTTCTCCTTGGCTTAAGTTTCTGATAAGGATTTCAAAAAAAAAATTTTATGATTAATTGTGGATTTCTTAAATATGAGATGAAAATTATTATTAAAATTTATACAAATTTGTTTCACGAACTTTGAAGAAATATCACATTGTAATTGGTTTATTAGAAATTTGCATTTGGAACAATGGTAACAATGACATATTATGAGTCAAAGATCAATACTAGACTCAACACGTATTATCGAATTCATCTTATAGGTGGTGGAAACATAGATAATCTATTAGGTGGAAGTATACTGAATTCAATTGGAAAATTATCGAAACATGAAGTTATTATAGCAGAAGGAAACAAATATATAACTTGGAAGATTCTAGAAGAATGTAGTAATTTGACAATTTTCGGACTTGGTGATACAAGAATTTCAGGTTATTTACCTGTTTATTTTAGTAAGCTCAAAATGCTTCGAAATTTATCAATTTATAAAACTATGGTTTCTAGTTAAATTCCTAAAGAGATGAGTAATTGTTATGGCTTATTGATTTGTATCTATATGAGAATAGTTTGTCAGGTTCTATTCCATCAGAGATTGGTAAGCTAAAGAAGCTTGAATAGTTGTTTATGTAGCAGATTAGTCTTGTTGGTGCTATTCCTAATGAGATTGCTAATTGTTCAAGTTTGAGAAACATTGATCTATCTTTGAATTCTTTATCTGGAACTATAGCTTTGTCTTTAGGGGATCTTTTAGAGCTTTAAGAGTTAATGATAAGTAATAATAATGTATCTGACTCCATTCCTACAACTCTTTCTAATGCTAAAAATCTTCAACAGTTGCAAGTTAATACGAATAAACTCTCCGGTTTGATATTGAAATATGAACTAATAATAAAAGGAGATGCTATATTTCTTATATAATTTTAAACACACACATAAGTAAACAAATATTACGTCAAAAATTAATAAAAGAAATTCGCGCTATCGTTTTATCATGTTATTTTTTTAAAAAAAATTTTATTTAAAATTTGCTACGGAGGAAATTTATAGATTATATTTAATTTAAGCATCCCACTATCGTTTTATCATGTAATTTTTTTAAAATCAGTTTATATTTAATATTTATTTTACACAGGCACTCTTTTAGTCTCATAACTTTTCTAAATAGAAAAATTAAATTGGTTGAGACACAATTATACTTTTTTATTTGATTACAAAATAAGATAATAGAAGTATTGCCTAAAAAGTTTTTTATTTAAAACTCAAACAAAATTTGTTAGTTAATGAGATAGTTGAAAAATGTATTTTTACTTTCTATTTTAAAAGAACTAAAAATAATTTAGAGGTGAGTAATTGATTTTAATGTGTTTGATTACTTTTAAAATATGTGTGACAAGATCTAAAAAAAATTATTTAAAATTTATATACGAGAATAAAATTATTGTCGATCGAAATACTTTTTTAAATAATAAAATTATATATTATTATATTTTTATATACGTGAAACAATAAATCATTAATTAAAATATTTTATATATTAAAAAAATTATAGGCACAGACTAATTATCTCTTTTAAAAATAATAAATTTTTTTTATTAAGCAATGTTGTTTTTCTTTCTTATCATTCTTATTACATTTTAAAAAAAAACAAATGTGCATAACACAATAGTATTCGTGAGATAATAAGAAGAGAACATGAAGTTACTGAACAATGTTTTTTATAAATAATCCCAAAACAACACTAATATTTATATCCGGAAATCTATATTGTTGATTTAAATATTTTTATATATACAAAAAATATTGGCACCAATTTATTATCTTTTAAAAATAATAATTTTTCTTTTGTTAAATAATTTTATGTTTCTTTTATTCAATTTTTATTGTATTTTAAAAATAAACGCGTGTGTGATATCAGTACCGTGCGAATGCAAGGGTATCCCACTAGTTTATATACAAAAACTAAAATATATATTATTTATGTTCAAATCTGAATTAATATAAAAGGAGATGGTATATTTCTAATATAAATTTAAAAATTACACGCACGCGCGCTCGCCCACATAATAAAAAAGTGGAAAAAATAATAGATAAAAAATTAATAAAAGAATTTTGCACCCCTAATCTGGGATCTTGGCTCCGCCAATGATGAATATTGCAGGCTGGGATTCCCTGAAGTATTAAGATAGTGTAACATGATACTGCTAATAGATTATTATTATCAATTGTTCCTGATTAGTAACCTGCTCCTTGGCTTAAGTTTCTGATAAGGATTTGAAAAAAAATTGATGATTAATTGTGAGTTTCTTAAATATGAGATGAAAATTATTATTAAAATTTATACAAATTTGTTTCACGAACTTTGAAGAAATATCACACTGTAATTGGTTTATTAGAAATTTTCATTTGGAACAATGGTAACAATGACATATTATGAGTCAAAGATCAATACTAGACTTAGCACGTATTATCGAGTTCATCTTATAGGTGGTGGAAACATAGATAATCTGTTAGGTGGAAGTATACTGAATTCAATTGGAAAATTATCGAAACATGAAGTTATTATAGCAGAATGAAACAAATATATAACTTGGAAGATTCTAGAAGAATGTAGTAATTTGATAATTTTCGGACTTGGTGATACAAGAATTTAAGGTTCTTTACCTGTTTATTTTTGTAAGCTCAAAATGCTTCGAACTTTATCAATTTATAAAACTATGGTTTCTAGTTAAATTCCTAAAGAGATGAGTAATTGTTATGGCTTGTTGATTTGTCTCTCTATGAGAATAGTTTGTCAGGTTCTATTCCGTCAGAGATTAGTAAGCTAAAGAAGCTTGAATAGTTGTTTATGTAGCAGATTAGTCTTGTTGGTGCTATTCCTAATGAGATTGCTAACTGTTTAATTTTGAGAAACATTGATCTATCTTTGAATTCTTTATCTGGAACTATAGCTTTGTCTTTAGGGGATCTTTTAGAGCTTTAAGAGTTAATGATAAGTAATAATAATGTATCTGACTCCATTCCTACAACTCTTTCTAATGCTAAAAATCTTCAACAGTTGCAAGTTAATACGAATAAACTCTCTGGTTTGATATTGAAATATGAACTAATAATAAAAGGAGATGCTATATTTCTTATATAATTTTAAACACACACATAAGTAAACAAATATTACGTCAAAAATTAATAAAAGAAATTCGCGCTATCGTTTTATCATGTTATTTTTTTAAAAAAAAATTTATTTAAAATTTGCTACGGAGGAAATTTATAGATTATATTTAATTTAAGCATCCCACTATCGTTTTATCATGTAATTTTTTTAAAATCAGTTTATATTTAATATTTATTTTACACAGGCACTCTTTTAGTCTCATAACTTTTCTAAATAGAAAAATTAAATTGGTTGAGACACAATTATACTTTTTTATTTGATTACAAAATAAGATAATAGAAGTATTGCCTAAAAAGTTTTTTATTTAAAACTCAAACAAAATTTGTTAGTTAATGAGATAGTTGAAAAATGTATTTTTACTTTCTATTTTAAAAGAACTAAAAATAATTTAGAGGTGAGTAATTGATTTTAATGTGTTTGATTACTTTTAAAATATGTGTGACAAGATCTAAAAAAAATTATTTAAAATTTATATACGAGAATAAAATTATTGTCGATCGAAATACTTTTTTAAATAATAAAATTATATATTATTATATTTTTATATACGTGAAACAATAAATCATTAATTAAAATATTTTATATATTAAAAAAATTATAGGCACAGACTAATTATCTCTTTTAAAAATAATAAATTTTTTTTATTAAGCAATGTTGTTTTTCTTTCTTATCATTCTTATTACATTTTAAAAAAAACAAATGTGCATAACACAATAGTATTCGTGAGATAATAAGAAGAGAACATGAAGTTACTGAACAATGTTTTTTATAAATAATCCCAAAACAACACTAATATTTATATCCGGAAATCTATATTGTTGATTTAAATATTTTTATATATACAAAAAATATTGGCACCAATTTATTATCTTTTAAAAATAATAATTTTTCTTTTGTTAAATAATTTTATGTTTCTTTTATTCAATTTTTATTGTATTTTAAAAATAAACGCGTGTGTGATATCAGTACCGTGCGAATGCAAGGGTATCCCACTAGTTTATATACAAAAACTAAAATATATATTATTTATGTTCAAATCTGAATTAATATAAAAGGAGATGGTATATTTCTAATATAAATTTAAAAATTACACGCACGCGCGCTCGCCCACATAATAAAAAAGTGGAAAAAATAATAGATAAAAAATTAATAAAAGAATTTTGCACCCCTAATCTGGGATCTTGGCTCCGCCAATGATGAATATTGCAGGCTGGGATTCCCTGAAGTATTAAGATAGTGTAACATGATACTGCTAATAGATTATTATTATCAATTGTTCCTGATTAGTAACCTGCTCCTTGGCTTAAGTTTCTGATAAGGATTTGAAAAAAAATTGATGATTAATTGTGAGTTTCTTAAATATGAGATGAAAATTATTATTAAAATTTATACAAATTTGTTTCACGAACTTTGAAGAAATATCACACTGTAATTGGTTTATTAGAAATTTTCATTTGGAACAATGGTAACAATGACATATTATGAGTCAAAGATCAATACTAGACTTAGCACGTATTATCGAATTCATCTTATAGGTGGTGGAAACATAGATAATCTGTTAGGTGGAAGTATACTGAATTCAATTGGAAAATTATCGAAACATGAAGTTATTATAGCAGAATGAAACAAATATATAACTTGGAAGATTCTAGAAGAATGTAGTAATTTGATAATTTTCGGACTTGGTGATACAAGAATTTAAGGTTCTTTACCTGTTTATTTTTGTAAGCTCAAAATGCTTCGAACTTTATCAATTTATAAAACTATGGTTTCTAGTTAAATTCCTAAAGAGATGAGTAATTGTTATGGCTTGTTGATTTGTCTCTCTATGAGAATAGTTTGTCAGGTTCTATTCCGTCAGAGATTAGTAAGCTAAAGAAGCTTGAATAGTTGTTTATGTAGCAGATTAGTCTTGTTGGTGCTATTCCTAATGAGATTGCTAACTGTTTAATTTTGAGAAACATTGATCTATCTTTGAATTCTTTATCTGGAACTATAGCTTTGTCTTTAGGGGATCTTTTAGAGCTTTAAGAGTTAATGATAAGTAATAATAATGTATCTGACTCCATTCCTACAACTCTTTCTAATGCTAAAAATCTTCAACAGTTGCAAGTTAATACGAATAAACTCTCTGGTTTGATATTGAAATATGAACTAATAATAAAAGGAGATGCTATATTTCTTATATAATTTTAAACACACACATAAGTAAACAAATATTACGTCAAAAATTAATAAAAGAAATTCGCGCTATCGTTTTATCATGTTATTTTTTTAAAAAAAAATTTATTTAAAATTTGCTACGGAGGAAATTTATAGATTATATTTAATTTAAGCATCCCACTATCGTTTTATCATGTAATTTTTTTAAAATCAGTTTATATTTAATATTTATTTTACACAGGCACTCTTTTAGTCTCATAACTTTTCTAAATAGAAAAATTAAATTGGTTGAGACACAATTATACTTTTTTATTTGATTACAAAATAAGATAATAGAAGTATTGCCTAAAAAGTTTTTTATTTAAAACTCAAACAAAATTTGTTAGTTAATGAGATAGTTGAAAAATGTATTTTTACTTTCTATTTTAAAAGAACTAAAAATAATTTAGAGGTGAGTAATTGATTTTAATGTGTTTGATTACTTTTAAAATATGTGTGACAAGATCTAAAAAAAATTATTTAAAATTTATATACGAGAATAAAATTATTGTCGATCGAAATACTTTTTTAAATAATAAAATTATATATTATTATATTTTTATATACGTGAAACAATAAATCATTAATTAAAATATTTTATATATTAAAAAAATTATAGGCACAGACTAATTATCTCTTTTAAAAATAATAAATTTTTTTTATTAAGCAATGTTGTTTTTCTTTCTTATCATTCTTATTACATTTTAAAAAAAACAAATGTGCATAACACAATAGTATTCGTGAGATAATAAGAAGAGAACATGAAGTTACTGAACAATGTTTTTTATAAATAATCCCAAAACAACACTAATATTTATATCCGGAAATCTATATTGTTGATTTAAATATTTTTATATATACAAAAAATATTGGCACCAATTTATTATCTTTTAAAAATAATAATTTTTCTTTTGTTAAATAATTTTATGTTTCTTTTATTCAATTTTTATTGTATTTTAAAAATAAACGCGTGTGTGATATCAGTACCGTGCGAATGCAAGGGTATCCCACTAGTTTATATACAAAAACTAAAATATATATTATTTATGTTCAAATCTGAATTAATATAAAAGGAGATGGTATATTTCTAATATAAATTTAAAAATTACACGCACGCGCGCTCGCCCACATAATAAAAAAGTGGAAAAAATAATAGATAAAAAATTAATAAAAGAATTTTGCACCCCTAATCTGGGATCTTGGCTCCGCCAATGATGAATATTGCAGGCTGGGATTCCCTGAAGTATTAAGATAGTGTAACATGATACTGCTAATAGATTATTATTATCAATTGTTCCTGATTAGTAACCTGCTCCTTGGCTTAAGTTTCTGATAAGGATTTGAAAAAAAATTGATGATTAATTGTGAGTTTCTTAAATATGAGATGAAAATTATTATTAAAATTTATACAAATTTGTTTCACGAACTTTGAAGAAATATCACACTGTAATTGGTTTATTAGAAATTTTCATTTGGAACAATGGTAACAATGACATATTATGAGTCAAAGATCAATACTAGACTTAGCACGTATTATCGAATTCATCTTATAGGTGGTGGAAACATAGATAATCTGTTAGGTGGAAGTATACTGAATTCAATTGGAAAATTATCGAAACATGAAGTTATTATAGCAGAATGAAACAAATATATAACTTGGAAGATTCTAGAAGAATGTAGTAATTTGATAATTTTCGGACTTGGTGATACAAGAATTTAAGGTTCTTTACCTGTTTATTTTTGTAAGCTCAAAATGCTTCGAACTTTATCAATTTATAAAACTATGGTTTCTAGTTAAATTCCTAAAGAGATGAGTAATTGTTATGGCTTGTTGATTTGTCTCTCTATGAGAATAGTTTGTCAGGTTCTATTCCGTCAGAGATTAGTAAGCTAAAGAAGCTTGAATAGTTGTTTATGTAGCAGATTAGTCTTGTTGGTGCTATTCCTAATGAGATTGCTAACTGTTTAATTTTGAGAAACATTGATCTATCTTTGAATTCTTTATCTGGAACTATAGCTTTGTCTTTAGGGGATCTTTTAGAGCTTTAAGAGTTAATGATAAGTAATAATAATGTATCTGACTCCATTCCTACAACTCTTTCTAATGCTAAAAATCTTCAACAGTTGCAAGTTAATACGAATAAACTCTCTGGTTTGATATTGAAATATGAACTAATAATAAAAGGAGATGCTATATTTCTTATATAATTTTAAACACACACATAAGTAAACAAATATTACGTCAAAAATTAATAAAAGAAATTCGCGCTATCGTTTTATCATGTTATTTTTTTAAAAAAAAATTTATTTAAAATTTGCTACGGAGGAAATTTATAGATTATATTTAATTTAAGCATCCCACTATCGTTTTATCATGTAATTTTTTTAAAATCAGTTTATATTTAATATTTATTTTACACAGGCACTCTTTTAGTCTCATAACTTTTCTAAATAGAAAAATTAAATTGGTTGAGACACAATTATACTTTTTTATTTGATTACAAAATAAGATAATAGAAGTATTGCCTAAAAAGTTTTTTATTTAAAACTCAAACAAAATTTGTTAGTTAATGAGATAGTTGAAAAATGTATTTTTACTTTCTATTTTAAAAGAACTAAAAATAATTTAGAGGTGAGTAATTGATTTTAATGTGTTTGATTACTTTTAAAATATGTGTGACAAGATCTAAAAAAAATTATTTAAAATTTATATACGAGAATAAAATTATTGTCGATCGAAATACTTTTTTAAATAATAAAATTATATATTATTATATTTTTATATACGTGAAACAATAAATCATTAATTAAAATATTTTATATATTAAAAAAATTATAGGCACAGACTAATTATCTCTTTTAAAAATAATAAATTTTTTTTATTAAGCAATGTTGTTTTTCTTTCTTATCATTCTTATTACATTTTAAAAAAAACAAATGTGCATAACACAATAGTATTCGTGAGATAATAAGAAGAGAACATGAAGTTACTGAACAATGTTTTTTATAAATAATCCCAAAACAACACTAATATTTATATCCGGAAATCTATATTGTTGATTTAAATATTTTTATATATACAAAAAATATTGGCACCAATTTATTATCTTTTAAAAATAATAATTTTTCTTTTGTTAAATAATTTTATGTTTCTTTTATTCAATTTTTATTGTATTTTAAAAATAAACGCGTGTGTGATATCAGTACCGTGCGAATGCAAGGGTATCCCACTAGTTTATATACAAAAACTAAAATATATATTATTTATGTTCAAATCTGAATTAATATAAAAGGAGATGGTATATTTCTAATATAAATTTAAAAATTACACGCACGCGCGCTCGCCCACATAATAAAAAAGTGGAAAAAATAATAGATAAAAAATTAATAAAAGAATTTTGCACCCCTAATCTGGGATCTTGGCTCCGCCAATGATGAATATTGCAGGCTGGGATTCCCTGAAGTATTAAGATAGTGTAACATGATACTGCTAATAGATTATTATTATCAATTGTTCCTGATTAGTAACCTGCTCCTTGGCTTAAGTTTCTGATAAGGATTTGAAAAAAAATTGATGATTAATTGTGAGTTTCTTAAATATGAGATGAAAATTATTATTAAAATTTATACAAATTTGTTTCACGAACTTTGAAGAAATATCACACTGTAATTGGTTTATTAGAAATTTTCATTTGGAACAATGGTAACAATGACATATTATGAGTCAAAGATCAATACTAGACTTAGCACGTATTATCGAATTCATCTTATAGGTGGTGGAAACATAGATAATCTGTTAGGTGGAAGTATACTGAATTCAATTGGAAAATTATCGAAACATGAAGTTATTATAGCAGAATGAAACAAATATATAACTTGGAAGATTCTAGAAGAATGTAGTAATTTGATAATTTTCGGACTTGGTGATACAAGAATTTAAGGTTCTTTACCTGTTTATTTTTGTAAGCTCAAAATGCTTCGAACTTTATCAATTTATAAAACTATGGTTTCTAGTTAAATTCCTAAAGAGATGAGTAATTGTTATGGCTTGTTGATTTGTCTCTCTATGAGAATAGTTTGTCAGGTTCTATTCCGTCAGAGATTAGTAAGCTAAAGAAGCTTGAATAGTTGTTTATGTAGCAGATTAGTCTTGTTGGTGCTATTCCTAATGAGATTGCTAACTGTTTAATTTTGAGAAACATTGATCTATCTTTGAATTCTTTATCTGGAACTATAGCTTTGTCTTTAGGGGATCTTTTAGAGCTTTAAGAGTTAATGATAAGTAATAATAATGTATCTGACTCCATTCCTACAACTCTTTCTAATGCTAAAAATCTTCAACAGTTGCAAGTTAATACGAATAAACTCTCTGGTTTGATATTGAAATATGAACTAATAATAAAAGGAGATGCTATATTTCTTATATAATTTTAAACACACACATAAGTAAACAAATATTACGTCAAAAATTAATAAAAGAAATTCGCGCTATCGTTTTATCATGTTATTTTTTTAAAAAAAAATTTATTTAAAATTTGCTACGGAGGAAATTTATAGATTATATTTAATTTAAGCATCCCACTATCGTTTTATCATGTAATTTTTTTAAAATCAGTTTATATTTAATATTTATTTTACACAGGCACTCTTTTAGTCTCATAACTTTTCTAAATAGAAAAATTAAATTGGTTGAGACACAATTATACTTTTTTATTTGATTACAAAATAAGATAATAGAAGTATTGCCTAAAAAGTTTTTTATTTAAAACTCAAACAAAATTTGTTAGTTAATGAGATAGTTGAAAAATGTATTTTTACTTTCTATTTTAAAAGAACTAAAAATAATTTAGAGGTGAGTAATTGATTTTAATGTGTTTGATTACTTTTAAAATATGTGTGACAAGATCTAAAAAAAATTATTTAAAATTTATATACGAGAATAAAATTATTGTCGATCGAAATACTTTTTTAAATAATAAAATTATATATTATTATATTTTTATATACGTGAAACAATAAATCATTAATTAAAATATTTTATATATTAAAAAAATTATAGGCACAGACTAATTATCTCTTTTAAAAATAATAAATTTTTTTTATTAAGCAATGTTGTTTTTCTTTCTTATCATTCTTATTACATTTTAAAAAAAACAAATGTGCATAACACAATAGTATTCGTGAGATAATAAGAAGAGAACATGAAGTTACTGAACAATGTTTTTTATAAATAATCCCAAAACAACACTAATATTTATATCCGGAAATCTATATTGTTGATTTAAATATTTTTATATATACAAAAAATATTGGCACCAATTTATTATCTTTTAAAAATAATAATTTTTCTTTTGTTAAATAATTTTATGTTTCTTTTATTCAATTTTTATTGTATTTTAAAAATAAACGCGTGTGTGATATCAGTACCGTGCGAATGCAAGGGTATCCCACTAGTTTATATACAAAAACTAAAATATATATTATTTATGTTCAAATCTGAATTAATATAAAAGGAGATGGTATATTTCTAATATAAATTTAAAAATTACACGCACGCGCGCTCGCCCACATAATAAAAAAGTGGAAAAAATAATAGATAAAAAATTAATAAAAGAATTTTGCACCCCTAATCTGGGATCTTGGCTCCGCCAATGATGAATATTGCAGGCTGGGATTCCCTGAAGTATTAAGATAGTGTAACATGATACTGCTAATAGATTATTATTATCAATTGTTCCTGATTAGTAACCTGCTCCTTGGCTTAAGTTTCTGATAAGGATTTGAAAAAAAATTGATGATTAATTGTGAGTTTCTTAAATATGAGATGAAAATTATTATTAAAATTTATACAAATTTGTTTCACGAACTTTGAAGAAATATCACACTGTAATTGGTTTATTAGAAATTTTCATTTGGAACAATGGTAACAATGACATATTATGAGTCAAAGATCAATACTAGACTTAGCACGTATTATCGAATTCATCTTATAGGTGGTGGAAACATAGATAATCTGTTAGGTGGAAGTATACTGAATTCAATTGGAAAATTATCGAAACATGAAGTTATTATAGCAGAATGAAACAAATATATAACTTGGAAGATTCTAGAAGAATGTAGTAATTTGATAATTTTCGGACTTGGTGATACAAGAATTTAAGGTTCTTTACCTGTTTATTTTTGTAAGCTCAAAATGCTTCGAACTTTATCAATTTATAAAACTATGGTTTCTAGTTAAATTCCTAAAGAGATGAGTAATTGTTATGGCTTGTTGATTTGTCTCTCTATGAGAATAGTTTGTCAGGTTCTATTCCGTCAGAGATTAGTAAGCTAAAGAAGCTTGAATAGTTGTTTATGTAGCAGATTAGTCTTGTTGGTGCTATTCCTAATGAGATTGCTAACTGTTTAATTTTGAGAAACATTGATCTATCTTTGAATTCTTTATCTGGAACTATAGCTTTGTCTTTAGGGGATCTTTTAGAGCTTTAAGAGTTAATGATAAGTAATAATAATGTATCTGACTCCATTCCTACAACTCTTTCTAATGCTAAAAATCTTCAACAGTTGCAAGTTAATACGAATAAACTCTCCGGTTTGATATTGAAATATGAAATAATAATAAATGGAGAAGCTATATTTCTTATATAATTTTAAACACACACATAAGTAAACAAATATCACGTCAAAAATTAATAAAAGAAATTCGCGCTATCGTTTTATCATGTTATTTTTTTTAAAACATTTTTATTTAAAATTTGCTACAGAGGAAATTTATAGATTATATTTAATTTAAGCATCCCACTATCGTTTTATCATGTAATTTTTTTAAAATCAGTTTATATTTAATATATATTTTACACAGGCACTCTTTTAGTCTCATAACTTTTCTAAATAGAAAAATTAAATTGGTTCAGACACAATTATACTTTTTTATTTGATAACAAAATAAGATAATAGAAGTATTGCCTAAAAAGTTTTTTATTTAAAACTCAAACAAAATTTGTTAGTTAATGAGATAGTTGAAAAATGTATTTTTACTTTCTATTTTAAAAGAACTAAAAATAATTTAGAGGTGAGTAATTGATTTTAATGTGTTTGATTACTTTTAAAATATGTGTGACAAGATCTAAAAAAAAATTATTTAAAATTTATATACGAGAATAAAATTATTGTTGATCGAAATACTTTTATAAATAATAAAATTATATATTATTATATTTTTATATACGTGAAACAATATATCATTAATTAAAATATTTTTATATATTAAAAAAATTATAGGCACAGACTAATTATCTCTTTTAAAAATAATAAATTTTTTTGATTAAGCAATGTTGTTTTTCTTTCTTATCATTCTTATTACATTTTAAAAAAAAACAAATGTGCATAACACAATAGTATTCGTGAGATAATAAGAAGAGAACATGAAGTTACTGAACAATGTTTTTTATAAATAATCCCAAAACAACACTAATATTTATATCCGGAAATCTATATTGTTGATTTAAATATTTTTATATATACAAAAAATATTGGCACCAATTTATTATCTTTTAAAAATAATAATATTTCTTTTGTTAAATAATTTTATGTTTCTTTTATTCAATTTTTATTGTATTTTAAAAATAAACGCGTGTGTGATATCAGTATCGTGCGAATGCAAGGGTGTCCCACTAGTTTATATACAAAAACTAAAATATATATTATTTATGTTGAAATCTAAATTAATATAAAAGGAGATGGTATATTTCTAATATAAATTTAAAAATTACACACACGCGCGCTCGCGCACATAATAAAAAGTGGAAAAAATAATAGATAAAAAATTAATAAAAGAATTTTGCACCCCTAATCTGGGATCCTGGCTCCGCCAATGATGAATATTGCAGGCTAGGATTCCCTGAAGTATTAAGATAGTGTAACATGATACTGCTAATAGATTATTATTATCAATTGTTCCCGATTAGTAACCTGCTCCTTGGCTTAAGTTTCTGATAAGGATTTGAAAAAAAAAATTCCTTATTAATTGTGGATTTCTTAAATATGAGATGAAAATTATTATTAAAATTTATACAAATTTGTTTCACGAACTTTGAAGAAATATCACACTGTAATTGGTTTATTAGAAATTTGCATTTGGAACAATGGTAACAATGACATATTATGAGTCAAAGATCAATACTAGACTCAGCACGTATTATCGAATTCATCTTATAGGTGGTGGAAACATAGATAATCTGTTAGGTGGAAGTATACTGAATTCAATTGGAAAATTATCGAAACATGAAGTTATTATAGCAGAAGGAAACAAATATATAACTTGGAAGATTCTAGAAGAATATAGTAATTTGACAATTTTCGGACTTGGTGATACAAGAATTTCAAGTTCTTTACCTGTTTATTTTAGTAAGCTCAAAATGCTTCGAACTTTATCAATTTATAAAACTATGGTTTCTAGTTAAATTCCTAAAGAGATGAGTAATTGTTATGGCTTGTTGATTTGTCTCTATATGAGAATAGTTTGTCAGATTCTATTCCATCAGAGATTGGTAAGCTAGAGAAGCTTGAATAGTTGTTTATGTAGCAGATTAGTCTTGTTGGTGCTATTCCTAATGAGATTGCTAACTGTTCAAGTTTGAGAAACATTGATCTATCTTTGAATTCATTACCTGGAACTATAGCTTTGTCTTTAGGGGATCTTTTGGAGCTTTAAGAGTTAATGATAAGTAATAATAATGTATCTTACTCCATTCCTACAACTCTTTCTAATGCTAAAAATCTTCAACAGATGCAAGTTAATACGAATAAACTCTCCGGTTTGATATGGAAATATGAACTAATAATAAAAGGAGATGCTATATTTCTTATATAATTTTAAACACACACATAAGTAAACAAATATTACGTCAAAAATTAATAAAAGAAATTCGCGCCATCATTTTATCATGTTATTTTTTAAAAAACATTTTTATTTAAAATTTGCTACGGAGGAAATTTATAGATTATATTTATTTTAAGCATCCAACTATCGTTTTATCTTATAATTTTTTTAAAATCAGTTTATATTTAATATTTATTTTACACCGGCACTCTTTTAGTCTCATAACTTTTGTAAATAGAAAAATTAAATTGGTTGAGACACAATTATACTTTTTTATTTGATTACAAAATAAGATAATAGAAGAATTGCCTAAAAAGTTTTTTATTTAAAACTAAAACAAAATTTGTTAGTTAATGAGATAGTTAAAAAATGTATTTTTACTTTCTATTTTAATAGAACTAAAAATAATTTAGAGGTGTGTAATTGATTTTAATGTGTTTGATTACTTTTAAAATATATGTGACAAGATCTAAAAAAAAATGTTTATAATTAATATACCAGAATAAAATTATTGTCGATCGAAATGCTTTTATAAATAATAAAATATATATTAATATATTTTTATATACGTGAAAAATTATATTATTAATTAAAATATTTTTATATATTAAAAAAATTATAGGCACGGACTAATTATCTCTTTTAAAAATAATAATTTTTTTTGATTAAGCAATATTGATTTTCTTTCTTATCATTCTTATTACATTTTAAAAAAAAAACAAATGTGCATAACACAACAGTATTCGTGAGATTATAACAAGAGAACATGAAGTTACTGAACAATGTTTTTTATAAATAATCCCAAAACAACACTAATATTTATATAAGGAAATCTATATTTTTTATTTAAATATTTTTATATATACAAAAAATATTGGCACCAATTTATTATCTTTTAAAAAAAATAATTTTTCTTTTGTTAAACAATTTTATGTTTCTTTTATTCAATTTTTATTGTATTTTAAAAATAAACGCGTGTGTGATATCAGTACCGTGCGAATGCAAGGGTATCCCACTAGTTTATATAGAAAAACTAAAATATATATTATTTATGTTGAAATCTGAATTAATATAAAAGGAGATGGTATATTTCTAATATAAATTTAAAAATAACACGCACATCCGCTTGCTCGCTCACGCAATTAAAAAATGAAAAAATATTAGATAATAAATTAATAAAAGAATTTTGCACCCCTAATCTGGGATCTTGGCTCCGCCAATGATGAATATTGCAGGCTGGGATTCCCTGAAGTATTAAGATAGTGTAACATGATACTTCTAATAGATTATTATTATCAATTGTTCCCGATTAGTAACCTACTCCTTGGCTTAAGTTTCTGATAATGATTTGAAAAAAAAATTTCTGATTAATTGTGGATTTCTTAAATATGAGATGAAAATTATTATTAAAATTTATACAAATTTGTTTCACGAACTTTGAAGAAATATCACACTGTAATTGGTTTATTAGAAATTTGCATTTGGAACAATGGTAACAATGACATATTATGAGTCAAAGATCAATACTAGACTCAGCACGTATTATCGAATTCATCTTATAGCTGGTGGAAACATAGATAATCTGTTAGGTGGAAGTATACTGAATTCAATTGGAAAATTATCGAAACATGAAGTTATTATAGCATAAGGAAACAAATATATAACTTGGAAGATTTTAGAAGAATGTATTAATTTGATAATTTTCGGACTTGGTGATACAAGAATTTCAGGTTCTTTACCTGTTTATTTAAGTAAGCTCAAAATGCTTCGAACTTTATCAATTTATAAAACTATGGTTTCTAGTTAAATTCCTAAAGAGATGAGTAATTGTTTTGGCTTGTTGATTTGTCTCTCTATGAGAATAGTTTGTCAGGTTCTATTCCTTCAGAGATTGGTAAGCTAAAGAAGCTTGAATAGTTGTTTATGTAGCAGATTAGTCTTGTTGGTGCTATTCCTAATGAGATTGCTAACTGTTCAAGTTTGAGAAACATTGATCTATCTTTGAATTCTTTATCTGGAACTATAGCTTTGTCTTTAGGGGATCTTTTAGAGCTTTAAGAGTTAATGATAAGTAATAATAATGTATCTGACTCCATTCCTACAACTCTTTCTAATGCTAAAAATCTTCAACAGTTGCAAGTTAATACGAATAAACTCTTCGGTTTGATATTGAAATATGAAATAATAATAAATGGAGAAGCTATATTTCTTATATAATTTTAAACACACACATAAGTAAACAAATATCACGTCAAAAATTAATAAAAGAAATTCGCGCTATCGTTTTATCATGTTATTTTTTTAAAAACATTTTTATTTAAAATTTGCTACGGAGGAAATTTATAGATTATATTTAATTTAAGCATCCCAATATCGTTTTATCATATAATTTTTTTACAATCAGTTTATATTTAATATTTATTTTACACAGGCACTCTTTTAGTCTCATAACTTTTCTAAATAGAAAAATTAAATTGGTTGAGACACAATTATACTTTTTTATTTGATTACAAAATAAGATAATAGAAGTATTGCCTAAAAAGTTTTTTATTTAAAACTCAAACAAAATTTGTTAGTTAATGAGATAGTTAAAAAATGTATTTTTACTTTCAATTTTTATAGAACTAAAAATAATTTAGAGGTGTGTAATTGATTTTAATGTGTTTGATTACTTTTAAAATATGTGTCACAAGATCTAAAAAAAAATTATTTAAAATTTAAATACGAGAATAAAATTATTGTCGATAGAAATACTTTTATAAATAATAAAATCATATATTATTATATTTTTATATACGTGAAACAATATATTATTAATTGAAATAATTTTATATAATAAAAAATAATAGGCACAGACTAATTATCTCTTTTAAAAATAATAAATTTTTGATTAAGCAATATTGTTTTTCTTTCTTATCATTATTATTACATTTAAAAAAAAAACAAATGTGCATAACACAACAGTATTCGTGAGATAATAACAAGAGAACATGAAGTTACTGAACAATGTTTTTTATAAATAATCCCAAAACAACACTAATATTTATATCCGGAAATCTATATTGTTGATTTAAATATTTTTATATATACAAAAAATATTGGCACCTATTTATTATCTTTTAAAAAAAATAATTTTTCTTTTGTTAAATAATTTTATGTTTCTTTTATTCAATTTTTATTGTATTTTAAAAATAAACGCGTGTGTGATATCAGTACCGTGCGAATGCAAGGGTATCCCACTTGTTTATATACAAAAAATAAAATATATATTATTTATGTTGAAATCCGAATTAATATAAAAGGAGATGGTATATTTCTAATATATATTTAAAATTTACATGCACGCGCGCTCGCGCACATAATAAAAAAGTGAAAAAAATAATAGATAAAAAATTAATAAAAGAATTTTGCACCCCTAATCTGGGATCTTGGCTCCGCCAATGATGAATATTGCAGGTTGGGATTCCCTGAAGTATTAAGATAGTGTAACATGATACTGCTAATAGATTATTACTATCAATTGTTCCCGATTAGTAACCTGCTCCTTGGCTTAAGTTTCTGTAAAGGATTTGAAAAAAAAATTCCTGATTAATTATGGATTTTTAAATATGAGATGAAAATTATTATTAAAATTTATACAAATTGGTTTCACGAACTTTGAAGAAATATCACACTGTAATTGGTTTATTAGAAATTTGCATTTGTAACAATGGTAACAATGACATATTATGAGTCAAATATCAATACTAGACTCAGCACGTATTATCGAATTCATCGTATAGCATGTGGAAACAAAGATAATCTGTTAGGTGGAAGTATACTGAATTCAATTGGAAAATTATCGAAACATGAATTTCTTATAGAAGAAGGAAACAAATATATAACTTGGAAGATTCTAGAAGAATGTAGTAATTTGACAATTTTGGATTTGGTGATACAAGAATTTCAGGTTCTTTACCTGTTTATTTTGGTAAGCTCAAAATAATTCGAACTTTATCAATTTGTAAAACTATGGTTTCTAGTGAAATTCCTAAAGAGATGGGTAATTGTTATGGCTTGTTGATTTGTCTCTATATGAGAATAGTTTGTCAGGTTCTATTCCATCAGAGATTGGTAAGCTAAAGAAGCTTGAATAGTTGTTTATGTAGCAGATTAGTCTTGTTGGTGTTATTCCTAATGAGATTGCTAATTGTTCAAGTTTGAGAAACATTGATCTATCTTTGAATTCTTTATCTGGAACTATACCTTTGACTTTAGGGGATCTTTTAGAGCTTCAACAGTTAATGATAAGTAATAATAATGTATCTGACTCCATTCCTACAACTCTTTCTAATGCTAAAAATCTTCAACAGTTGCAAGTTAATACAAATTAACTCTCCGGTTTGATATTGAAATATGAATTAATAATAAAAGGAGATGTTATATTTCTTATATAAATTAAACACACACATAAGTAAACAAATATTACGTCAAAAATTAATAAAACAATTTCGCGCGATCGTTTTATCATGTTAATCTTTTAAAAACATTTTTATTTATAATTTTCTACGAAGGAAATTTATAGATTATATTTAATTTATGCATCCCACTATCGTTCTATCATGTTATTTTTTTAAAATCAACTTATATTTAATATTTATGTTACACATGCACTCTTTTAGTCTCATAACTTTTCTAAATAGAAAAATTAAATTGGTTGAGACACAATTATACTTTTTTATTTGATTACAAAATAAGATAATAGAAGTATTGCCTAAAAAGTTTTTTATTTAATACTCAAACAAAATTTGTTAGTTAATGAGATAGTTAAAAAATGTATTTTTACTTTCTATTTTAAAAGAACTGAATAATTTAGAGGTGTGTAATTGATTTTAATTTGTTTGATTACTTTTAAAATATGTGTGACAAGATCTAAAAAAAATTATTTAAAATTAAAATTTATATACGAGAATAAAATTATTGTCGATCGAAATACTTTTATAAATAATAAAATCATATATTATTATATTTTTATATACGTGAAACAATATATTATTAATTAAAATATTTTTATATATCAAAAAAATTATAGGTACAAACTAATTATCTCTTTTAAAAAAATAAATTTTTGATTAAGCAATATTGTTTTTCTTTCTTATCATTCTTATTACATTTTAAAAAAACAAATGTGCATAACACAACAGTATTCGTGAGATAATAACAAGAGAACATGAAGTTACTGAACAATGTTTTTATAAATAATCCCAAAACAACACTAATATTTATATCCGGAAATCTATATTGTTGATTTAAATATTTTTATATATACAAAAAATATTGGCACCAATTTATTATCCTTCAAAAATAATATTTTTCTTTTGTTAAATAATTTTATGTTTCTTTTATTCATATTTTATTGTATTTTAAAAATAAGCGCGTGTGTGATATCAGTACCGTGCGAATGCAAGGGTATCCCACTAGTTTATATACAAAAACTAAAATAAATATTATTTATGTTGAAATATGAATTAATATAAAAGGAGATGTTATATTTATAATATAAATTTAAAAACTAAACGCGGGCGCGCTCGCGCACATAATAAAAAAGTGAAAAAAATATTAGATAAAAATTAATAAAAGAATTTTGCACCCCTAATCTGGAATCCAGGCTCCGCCAATGATGAATATTGCAGGCTGGGATTCCTTGAAGTATTAAGATAGTGTAACATGATACTTCTAATAGATTATTATTATCAATTGTTCCCAATTAGTAACCTGCTCCTTGGCTTAAGTTTCTGATAAGGATTTGAAAAAAAAATTCCTGATTAATTGTGGATTTCTTAAATATGAGATGAAAATTATTATTATAATTTATACAAATTTGTTTCACGAACTTTGAAGAAATATCACAGTGTAATTGGTTTATTAGAAATTTGTATTTGGAACAATCGTAACAATGACATATTATGAGTCAAAAATCAATACTAGGCTCAGCACATATTATCGAATTCATCTTATAGCAGGTAGAAACATAGATAATCAGTTAGGTGGAAGTATACTGAATTCAATTGGAAAATTATCGAAACATTAAGTTCTTATACCATAAGGAAAAATATATATAACTTGGAAGATTCTATAAGAATGTAGTAATTTGACAATTTTCGGCCTTGGTGATACAAGAATTTCAGGTTTTTTACCTATTTATTTTATTAAGCTTAAAATGCTTCGAACTTTATCAATTTATAAAACTATGGTTTCTAGTTAAATTCCTAAAGAGATGGGTAATTGTTATGGCTTGTTGATTTGTCTCTATATGAGAATAGTTTGTCAGGTTCTATTCCATCAGAGATTGGTAAGCTAAAGAAGCTTGAATAGTTGTTTATGTAGCAGATTAGTCTTGTTGGTGCTATTGCTAATGAGATTGATAATTGTTCAAGTTTGAGAAACATTGATCTATCTTTGAATTCTTTATCTGGAACTATACCTTTGTCTTTAGGGGATCTTTTAGAGCTTCAAAAGTTAAAGATAAGTAATAATAATGTATCTGACTCAATTCCTACAACTCTTTCTAATGCTAAAAATCTTCAACAGTTGCAAGTTAATACAAATAAACTCTCCGGTTTGATATTGAAATATGAATTAATAATAAAAGGAGATGTTATATTTCTTATATAATTTTAAACACACACATAAGTAAACAAATATTACGTCAAAAATTAATAAAAGAAATTCGCCCTATCGTTTTATCATGTTATTTTTTTAAAAACATTTTTATTTAAAATATTCTATGGAGGAAATTTATAGATTATATTTAATTGAAGTATCCCACTATCGTTCTATCATGTAATTTTTTTTAAATCAGTTTATATTTAATATTTATGTTACACAGGCACTCTTTCAGTCTCATAACTTTTCTAAATAGAAAAATTAAATTGGTTGAGACACAATTATAGTTTTTTATTTGATTATAAAATAAGATAATAGAAGTATTTCCTAAAAAGTTTTTTATTTAAAACTCAAACAAAATTTGTTAGTTAATGAGATAGTTAAAAATTGTATTTTTACTTTCTATTTTAAAAGAACTAAAAATAATTTAGAGGTGTGTAATTGATTTTAATTTGTTAGATTACTTTTAAAATATGTGTGACAAGATCTACAAAAAATTATTTAAAATTAAAATTTATATACGAGAATAAAATTACTATCGATCGAAATACTTTTGTAAATAATACAATTATATGTTATTAATATTTATATACGTGAAAAAATATATTATTAATTAAAATATTTTTATATATCAAAAAAATTATAGGCACAGACTAATTATCTCTTTTAAAAATAATAAATTTTTTTGAATAAGCAATATTGTTTTTCTTTCTTATCATTCCTATTACATTTTTAAAAAAAAACAAATGTGCATAACACAACAGTATTCTTGAGATAATAAGAAGAGAACATGAAGTTACTGAACAATGTTTTTAAAAATAATCCCAAAACAACACTAATATTTATAACCGAAAATCTATATTGTTGATTTAAATATTTTTATATATACAAAAAATATTGGCACCAATTCATTATCTTTTTAAAAAAAATAATTTTTCTTTTATTAAATAATTTTATGCTTCTTTTATTCAATTTTTATTTTATTTTAAAAATAAACGCGTGTGTGATATCAGTATCGTGCGAATGCAAGGGTATCCCACTAGTTTATATACAAAAACCAAAATATATATTTTTTATATTGAAATCTGAATTAATATAAAAGGAGATGATATATTTATAATATACCTTTAAAAATTACACGCATGCGCGCTCGCGCGCATAATAAAAAAGTGAAAAAAATATTAGATAAAAAATTAATAAAAGAATTTTGCACCCTTAATCTGGGATTATGGCTCCGCCAATGATGAATATTGCAGGTTGGGATTCCCTGAAGTATTATGACAGTGTAACATGATACTGCTAATAGATTATTATTATTATTATTATCAATTGTTCCCGATTAGTAACCTGCTCCTTGGCTTAAGTTTCTCATAAGGCTTTGAAAAAAAATTTCCTGATTAATTGTGGATTTCTTAAATATGAGTTGAAAATTATTATTATTATAATTTATACAAATTTGTTTCACGAACTTTGAAGAAATATCACACTGTAATTGGTTTATTAGAAATTTGCATTTGTAACAATGGTAACAATGACATATTATGAGTCAAGGATTAATACTAGGCTCAGGACGTATTATCGAATTCATCTTATAGCAGGTGGAAACAAAGATAATCTGTTAGGTGGAAGTATACTGAATTCAATTGGAAAATTATCGAAACATGAAGTTCTTATAGAAGAAGGAAACAAATATATAACTTGGAAGATTCTAGAAGAATGTAGTAATTTGACAATATTCGGCCTTGGTGATACAAGAATTTCAGGTTCTTTACCTGTTTATTTTGGTAAGCTTAAAATGCTTCAAACTTTATCAATTTATAAAACTATGGTTTCTAGTGAAATTCCTAAAGAGATGGGTAATTGTTATGGCTTGTTGATTTGTCTCTATAGGAGAATAGTTTGTCAGGTTCTATTCCATCAGAGATTGGTAAGCTAAATAAGCTTGAATAGTTGTTTATGTAGCAGATTTGTCTTCTTGGTGCTATTCCTAATGAGATTGCTAACTGTTCAAGTTTGAGAAACATTGATCTATCTTTGAATTCTTTATCTGGAACTATACCTTTGTCTTTAGGGGATCTTTTAGAGCTTCAAGAGTTAATCATAAGTAATAATAATGTATTTGACTCCATTCCTACAACTCTTTCTAATGCTAAAAATCTTCAACAGTTGCAAGTTAATAAAAATAAACTCTTCGGTTTGATATTGAAATATGAATTAATAATAAAAGGAGATGTTATATTTCTTATATAATTTTAACACACACATAAGTAAACAAATATTACGTCAAAAATTAATAAAAGAATTTTGCGCTATTGTTTTATCATGTTAATTTTTTAAAAACATTTTTATTTAAAATTTTCGACGGAGGAAATTTATAGATTATATTTAATTTAAGCATCCCACTATCGTTCTATCATGTTATTTTTTTAAAATCAATTTATATTTAATATTTATGTTACACATGCACTCTTTTAGTCTCATAACTTTTCTAAATAGAAAAATTAAATTGGTTGAGACACAATTATACTTTTTTATTTGATTACAAAATAAGATATTAGAAGTATTGCCTAAAAAGTTTTTTATTTAAAACTCAAACAAAATTTGTTAGTTAATGAGATAGTTAAAAAATGTATTTTTACTTTCTATTTTAAAAAGAACTAAATATAATTTAGAGGTGTGTAATTGATTTTAATTTGTTTGATTACTTTTAAAATATGTGTGACAAGAGCTAAAAAAAATTATTTAAAATTAAAATTTATATACGAGAATAAAATTACTGTTGATCGAAATACTTTTATAAATAATACAATTATATGTTATTAATATTTATATACGTGAAAAAATATATTATTAATTAAAATATTTTTATATATCAAAAAAATTATAGGTACAGACTAATTATCTCTTTTAAAAATAATAAATTTTTTTGATTAAGCAATATTGTTTTTCTTTCTTATCATTCTTATTACATTTAAAAAAACAAATGTGCATAACACAACAGTATTCGTGACATAATAACAAGAGAACATGAAGTTACTGAACAATGTGTTTATAAATAATCCCAAAACAACACAAATATTTATATCCGAAAATCTGTATTGTTGATTTAAATATATTTATATATAAAAAAATATTGGCACCAATTCATTATCTTTTAAAAAAAATAATTTTTCTTTTGTTAAATAATTTTATGCTTCTTTTATTCAATTTTTATTTTATTTTAAAAATAAATGCGAGTGTGATATCAGTATCGTGCGAATGCAAGGGTATCCCACTAGTTTATATACCAAAACTAAAATATATATTATTTATATTGAAATCTAAATTAATATAGGAGATGGTATATTTCTAATATAACTTTAAAAATTACACGCAAGCGCGCTCGCGCGCATAATATAAAAGTGAAAAAAAATATTAGATAAAAAATTAATAAAATAATTTTGCACCCTTAATCTAGGATCATGGCTCCGCCAATGGTGAATATTGCAGGCTGGGATTCCCTGAAGTATTAAGACAGTGTAACATGATACTGCTAATAGATTATTATTATTATCAATTGTTCCCGATTAGTAACCTGCTCCTTGGCTTAATTTTCTCATAAGGCTTTGAAAAAAAATTTCCTGATTAATTGTGGATTCCTTAAATATGAGATGAAAATTATTATTATAATTTATAAAAATTTGTTTCACGAACTTTGAAGAAATATCACACTGTAATTGGTTTATTAGAAATTTGCATTTGGAACAATGGTAACAATGACATATTATGAGTCAAAGGTCAATAATAGGCTCAGGACGTATTATCGAATTCATCTTATAGAAGGTGGAAACAAAGATAATCTGTTAGGTGGAAGTATACTGAATTCAATTGGAAAATTATCGAAACATGAAGTTCTTATAGAAGAAGGAAACAAATATATAACTTGGAAGATTCTAGAAGAATGTAGTAATTTGACAATTTTCGGCCTTGGTGATACAAGAATTTCAGGTTCTTTACCTGTTTATTTTGGTAAGCTTAAAATGCTTCGAACTTTATTAATTTATAAAACTATGGTTTCTAGTGAAATTCCTAAAGAGATGGGTAATTGTTATGGCTTGTTGATTTGTCTCTATATGAGAATAGTTTGTCAGGTTCTATTCCATCAGAGATTGGTAAGCTAAAGAAGCTTGAATAGTTGTTTATGTAGCATATTAGTCTTGTTGGTGCTATTCCTAATGAGATTGCTAACTGTTCAAGTTTGAGAAACATTGATCTATCTTTGAATTCTTTATCTGGAACTATACCTTTGTCTTTAGGGGATCTTTTAGAGCTTCAAAAGTTAAAGATAAGTAATAATAATGTATCTGACTCAATTCCTACAACTCTTTCTAATGCTAAAAATCTTCAACAGTTGCAAGTTAATACAAATAAACTCTCCGGTTTGATATTGAAATATGAATTAATAATAAAAGGAGATTTTATATTTCTTATATAATTTTAAACACACACATAAGTAAACAAATATTACGTCAAAAATTAATAAAAGAAATTCGCCCTATCGTTTTATCATGTTATTTTTTTAAAAACATTTTTATTTAAAATATTCTATGGAGGAAATTTATAGATTATATTTAATTGAAGTATCCCACTATCGTTCTATCATGTAATTTTTTTTAAATCAGTTTATATTTAATATTTATGTTACACAGGCACTCTTTCAGTCTCATAACTTTTCTAAATAGAAAAATTAAATTGGTTGAGACACAATTATAGTTTTTTATTTGATTATAAAATAAGATAATAGAAGTATTTCCTAAAAAGTTTTTTATTTAAAACTCAAACAAAATTTGTTAGTTAATGAGATAGTTAAAAATTGTATTTTTACTTTCTATTTTAAAAGAACTAAAAATAATTTAGAGGTGTGTAATTGATTTTAATTTGTTAGATTACTTTTAAAATATGTGTGACAAGATCTACAAAAAATTATTTAAAATTAAAATTTATATACGAGAATAAAATTACTATCGATCGAAATACTTTTGTAAATAATACAATTATATGTTATTAATATTTATATACGTGAAAAAATATATTATTAATTAAAATATTTTTATATATCAAAAAAATTATAGGCACAGACTAATTATCTCTTTTAAAAATAATAAATTTTTTTGAATAAGCAATATTGTTTTTCTTTCTTATCATTCCTATTACATTTTTAAAAAAAAACAAATGTGCATAACACAACAGTATTCTTGAGATAATAAGAAGAGAACATGAAGTTACTGAACAATGTTTTTAAAAATAATCCCAAAACAACACTAATATTTATATCCGAAAATCTATATTGTTGATTTAAATATTTTTATATATACAAAAAATATTGGCACCAATTCATTATCTTTTTAAAAAAAATAATTTTTCTTTTATTAAATAATTTTATGCTTCTTTTATTCAATTTTTATTTTATTTTAAAAATAGACGCGTGTGTGATATCAGTATCGTGCGAATGCAAGGGTATCCCACTAGTTTATATACAAAAACCAAAATATATATTTTTTATATTGAAATCTGAATTAATATAAAAGGAGATGGTATATTTATAATATACCTTTAAAAATTACACGCATGCGCGCTCGCGCGCATAATAAAAAAGTGAAAAAAATATTAGATAAAAAATTAATAAAAGAATTTTGCACCCTTAATCTGGGATTATGGCTCCGCCAATGATGAATATTGCAGGTTGGGATTCCCTGAAGTATTATGACAGTGTAACATGATACTGCTAATAGATTATTATTATTATTATTATCAATTGTTCCCGATTAGTAACCTGCTCCTTGGCTTAAGTTTCTCATAAGGCTTTGAAAAAAAATTTCCTGATTAATTGTGGATTTCTTAAATATGAGTTGAAAATTATTATTATTATAATTTATACAAATTTGTTTCACGAACTTTGAAGAAATATCACACTGTAATTGGTTTATTAGAAATTTGCATTTGTAACAATGGTAACAATGACATATTATGAGTCAAAGATTAATACTAGGCTCAGGACGTATTATCGAATTCATCTTATAGCAGGTGGAAACAAAGATAATCTGTTAGGTGGAAGTATACTGAATTCAATTGGAAAATTATCGAAACATGAAGTTCTTATAGAAGAAGGAAACAAATATATAACTTGGAAGATTCTAGAAGAATGTAGTAATTTGACAATATTCGGCCTTGGTGATACAAGAATTTCAGGTTCTTTACCTGTTTATTTTGGTAAGCTTAAAATGCTTCAAACTTTATCAATTTATAAAACTATGGTTTCTAGTGAAATTCCTAAAGAGATGGGTAATTGTTATGGCTTGTTGATTTGTCTCTATAGGAGAATAGTTTGTCAGGTTCTATTCCATCAGAGATTGGTAAGCTAAATAAGCTTGAATAGTTGTTTATGTAGCAGATTTGTCTTCTTGGTGCTATTCCTAATGAGATTGCTAACTGTTCAAGTTTGAGAAACATTGATCTATCTTTGAATTCTTTATCTGGAACTATATCTTTGTCTTTAGGGGATCTTTTAGAGCTTCAAGAGTTAATCATAAGTAATAATAATGTATTTGACTCCATTCCTACAACTCTTTCTAATGCTAAAAATCTTCAACAGTTGCAAGTTAATAAAAATAAACTCTTCGGTTTGATATTGAAATATGAATTAATAATAAAAGGAGATGTTATATTTCTTATATAATTTTAACACACACATAAGTAAACAAATATTACGTCAAAAATTAATAAAAGAATTTTGCGCTATTGTTTTATCATGTTAATTTTTTAAAAACATTTTTATTTAAAATTTTCGACGGAGTAAATTTATAGATTATATTTAATTTAAGCATCCCACTATCGTTCTATCATGTTATTTTTTTAAAATCAATTTATATTTAATATTTATGTTACACATGCACTCTTTTAGTCTCATAACTTTTCTAAATAGAAAAATTAAATTGGTTGAGACACAATTATACTTTTTTATTTGATTACAAAATAAGATATTAGAAGTATTGCCTAAAAAGTTTTTTATTTAAAACTCAAACAAAATTTGTTACTTAATGAGATAGTTAAAAAATGTATTTTTACTTTCTATTTTAAAAGAACTAAAAATAATTTAGAGGTGTGTAATTGATTTTAATTTGTTTGATTACTTTTAAAATATGTGTGACAACATCTAAAAAAAATTATTTAAAATTAAAATTTATATACGAGAATAAAATTAATGTTGATCGAAATACTTTTATAAATAATACAATTATATGTTATTAGTATTTATATACGTGGAAAAATATATTTTTAATTAAATTATTTTTATATATCAAAAAAATTATAGGCACAGACTAATTATCTCTTTTAAAAATAATAAATTTTTTTGATTAAGCAATATTGTTTTTCTTTCTTATCATTCTTATTACATTTTAAAAAAACAAATGTGCATAACACAACAGTATTCGTGAGATAATAACAAGAGAACATGAAGTTACTGAACAATGTTTTTATAAATAATCCCAAAACAACACTAATAATTATATCCGAAAATGTATATTGTTGATTTAAATATTTTTATATATACAAAAAATATTGGCACCAATTCATTATCTTTTAAAAAAATAATTTGTCTTTTGTTAAATAATTTTATGCTTCTTTTATTCAATTTTTTTTGTATTTTAAAAATAAACGCGTGTGTGATATCAGTAACGTGCGAATGCAAGGGTATCCCCCTAGTTTATATACAAAAACTAAAATATATATTATTTATATTGAAATCTGAATTAATATAAAAGGAGATGGTATATTTCTAATATAAATTTAAAAATTACACGCACGCACGCTCGCGCGCATAACAAAAAAGTGAAAAAAATATTAGATAAAAAATTATTAAAAGAATTTTGCACCCTTAATCTGGGATCATGGCTCCGCCAATGATGAATATTGCAGGCTGGGATTCCCTGAAGTATTAAGACAGTGTAACATGATACTGGTAATAGATTATTATTATTATTATCAATTGTTCTTGATTAGTAACCTGCTCCTTGGCTTAAGTTTCTCAGAAGGCTTTGAAAAAAATTCCTGATTAACTGTGGATTCCTTAAATATTAGATGAAAATTATTATTATAATTTATACAAATTTATTTCACGAACTTTGAAGAAATGTCACACTGTAATTGGTTTATTAGAAATTTGCATTTGGAACAATGGTAACAATGACATATTATGAGTCAAAGATCAATACTAGGCTCAGGACGTATTATCGAATTCATCTTATAGAAGGTGGAAACAAAGATAATCTGTTAGGTGGAAGTATACTGAATTCAATTGGAAAATTATCGAAACATGAAGTTCTTATAGAAGAAGGAAACAAATATATATCTTGGAAGATTCTAGAAGAATGTAGTAATTTGACAATTTTCGGCCTTGGTGATACAAGAATTTCAAGTTCTTTACCTGTTTATTTTGGTAAGCTTAAAATGCTTCGAACTTTATCAATTTATAAAACTATGGTTTCTAGTGAAATTCCTAAAGAGATGGGTAATTCTTATGGCTTGTTGATGTGTCTCTATATGAGAATAGTTTGTCAGGTTCTATTCCATCAGAGATTGGTAAGCTAAAGAAGCTTGAATAGTTGTTTATGTAGCATATTAGTCTTGTTGGTGCTATTCCTAATGAGATTGCTAGCTGTTCAAGTTTGAGAAACATTGATATATCTTTGAATTCTTTATCTGGAACTATACCTTTGTCTTTAGGGGATCTTTTAGAGCTTCAAGAGTTAATGATAAGTAATAATAATGTATCTGACTCCATTCCTACAACTCTTTCTAGTGCCAAAAATTTTCAACAGTTGCAAGTTAATACAAATAATCTCTCCGGTTTGATATTGAAATATGAATTAATAATAAAAGGAGATGTTATATTTCTTATATAATTTAAACACACACATAAGTAAACAAATATTACGTCAAAAATTAATAAAAGAATTTTGCGCTATCGTTTTATCATGTTAATCTTTTAAAAACATTTTTATTTAAAATTTTCAACGAAGGAAATTTATAGATTATATTTAATTTAAGCATCCCACTATCGTTCTATCATGTTATTTTTTTAAAATCAATTTATATTAATATTTATGTTACACATGCACTCTTTTAGTCTCATAACTTTTCTAAATAGAAAAATTAAATTGGTTGAGACACAATTATACTTTTTTATTTGATTACAAAATAAGATTATAGAAGTATTGCCTAAAAAGTTATTTATTTAAAACTCAAACAAAATTTGTTTGTTAATGAGATAGTTAAAAAATGTATTTTTACTTTCTATTTTAAAAGAACTGAAAATAATTTAGAGGTGTGTAATTGATTTTAATTTGTTTGATTACTTTTAAAATATGTGTGACAAGATCTAAAAAAAATTATTTAAAATTAAAATTTATATACGAGAATAATATTAATGTTGATCGAAATACTTTTATAAATAATACAATTATATGTTATTAATATTTATATACGTGGAAAAATATATTTTTAATTAAAATATTTTTATATATCAAAAAAATTATAGGCACAGACTAATTATCTCTTTTAAAAATAATAAATTTTTTTGATTAAGCAATATTGTTTTTCTTTCTTATCATTCTTATTACATTTAAAAAAACAAATGTGCATAACACAACAGTATTCGTGAGATAATAACAAGAGAACATGAAGTTATTGAACAATGTTTTTATAAATAATCCCAAAACAACACTAATATTTAAATCCGAAAATGTATATTGTTGATTTAAATATTTTTATATATACAAAAAATATTGGCACCGATTCATTATCTTTTAAAAAAATAATTTTTCTTTTGTTAAATAATTTTATGCTTCTTTTATTCAATTTTTATTGTATTTTAAAAATAAACGCGTGTGTGATATCAGTATCGTGCGAATGCAAGGGTATCCCCCTAGTTTATATACAAAAACTAAAATATATATTATTTATATTGAAATCTGAATTAATATAAAAGGAGATGGTATATTTCTAATATAACTTTAAAAATTACACGCACGCACGCTCGCGCGCATAATAAAATAGTGAAAAAAATATTAGATAAAAAATTATTAAAAGAATTTTGCACCCTTAATCTGGGATCATGGCTCCGCCAATGATGAATATTGCAGGCTGGGATTCCCTGAAGTATTAAGACAGTGTAACATGATACTGGTAATAGATTATTATTATTATTATCAATTGTTCTTGATTAGTAACCTGCTCCTTGGCTTAAGTTTCTCAGAAGGCTTTGGAAAAAAATTCCTGATTAATTGTGGATTCCTTAAATATTAGATGAAAATTATTATTATAATTTATACAAATTTGTTTCACGAACTTTGAAGAAATGTCACACTGTAATTGGTTTATTAGAAATTTGCATTTGGAACAATGGTAACAATGACATATTATGAGTCAAAGATCAATACTAGGCTCAGGAAGTATTATCGAATTCATCTTATAGCAGGTGGAAACAAAGATAATCTGTTAGGTGGAAGTATACTGAATTCAATTGGAAAATTATCGAAACATGAAGTTCTTATAGAATAAGGAAACAAATATATATCTTGGAAGATTCTAGAAGAATGTAGTAATTTGACAATTTTCGGCCTTGGTGATACAAGAATTTCAGGTTCTTTACCTGTTTATTTTTGTAAGCTTAAAATGCTTCAAAATTTATCAATTTATAAAACTATGGTTTCTAGTGAAATTCCTAAAGAGATGGGTAATTCTTATGGCTTGTTGATTTGTCTCTATATGAGAATAGTTTGTCAGGTTCTATTCCATCAGAGATTGGTAAGCTAAAGAAGCTTGAATAGTTGTTTATGTAGCAGATTAGTCTTGTTGGTGCTATTCCTAATGATATTGCTAACTGTTCAAGTTTGAGAAACATTGATCTATCTTTGAATTCTTTATCTGGAACTATACCTTTGTCTTTAGGGTATCTTTTAGAGCTTCAAGAGTTAATGATAAGTAATAATAATGTATCTGACTCCATTCCTACAACTCTTTCTAATGCTAAAAATCTTCAACAGTTGCAAGTTAATACAAATAAACTCTCCGGTTTGATATTGAAATATGAATTAATAATAAAAGGAGATGTTATATTTCTTATATAATTTAAACACACACATAAGTAAACAAATATTACGTTAAAAATTATTAAAAGAATTTTGCGCTATCGTTTTATCATGTTAATTTTTTAAAAACATTTTTATTTAAAATTTTCTACGGAGGAAATTTATAGATTATATTTAATTTAAGCATCCCACTATCGTTCTATCATGTTATTTTTTTTAAATCAATTTATATTTAATATTTATGTTACACATGCACTCTTTTAGTCTCATAACTTTTCTAAATAGAAAAATTAAATTGGTTGAGACACAATTATACTTTTTTATTTGATTACAAAATAAGATAACAAAAGTATACCCTAAAAAGTTTTTTATTTAAAACTCAAACAAAATTTGTTATTTAATGAGATAGTTAAAAAATGTATTTTTACTTTCTATTTTAAAAGAACTGAAAATAATTTAGAGGTGTGTAATTGATTTTAATTTGTTTGATTACTTTTAAAATATGTGTGACAAGATCTAAAAAAAAATTATTTAAAATTAAAATTTATATATGAGAATAATATTAATGTTGATCGAAATGCTTTTATAAATAATACAATTATATGTTATTAATATTTATATACATGGAAAAATATATTTTTAATTAAAATATTTTTATATATAAAAAAAATTATAGGCACAGACTAATTATCTCTTTTAAAAATAATAAATTTTTTTGATTAAGCAATATTGTTTTTCTTTCTTATCATTCATATTACATTTAAAAAAAAACAAATGTGCATAACACAACAGTATTCGTGAGATAATAACAAGAGAACATGAAGTTACTGAACAATGTTTTTATAAATAATCCCAAAACAACACTAATATTTATATCCGAAAATGTATATTGTTGATTTAAATATTTTTATATATACAAAAAATATTGGCACCAATTCATTATCTTTTAAAAAAATAATTTTTCTTTTGTTAAATAATTTTATGCTTCTTTTATTCAATTTTTATTGTATTTTAAAAATAAATGCGTGTGTGATATCAGTACCGTGCGAATGCAAGGGTATCCCCCTAGTTTATATACAAAAACTAAAATATATATTATTTATATTGAAATCTGAATTAATATAAAAGGAGATGGTATATTTCTAATATAACTTTAAAAATTACACGCACGCACGCTCGCGCGCATAATAAAAAAGTGAAAAAAATATTAGATAAAAAATTATTAAAAGAATTTTGCACCCTTAATCTGGGATCATGTCTCCGCCAATGATGAATATTGCAGGCTGGGATTCCCTGAAGTATTAAGACAGTGTAACATGATACTGGTAATAGATTATTATTATTATTATCAATTGTTCTTGATTAGTAACCTGCTCCTTGGCTTAAGTTTCTCAGAAGGCTTTGAAAAAAAATTCCTGATTAATTGTGGATTCCTTAAATATTAGATGAAAATTATTATTATAATTTATACAAATTTGTTTCACAAACTTTGAAGAAAAGTCACACTCTAATTGGTTTATTAGAAATTTGCATTTGGAACAATGGTAACAATGACATATTATGAGTCAAAGATCAATACTAGGCTCAGGAAGTATTATTGAATTCATCTTATAGCAGGTGGAAACAAAGATAATCTGTTAGGTGGAAGTATACTGAATTCAATTGGAAAATTATCGAAACATGAAGTTCTTATAGAAGAAGGAAACAAATATATATCTTGGAAGATTCTAGAAGAATGTAGTAATTTGACAATTTTCGGCCTTGGTGATACAAGAATTTCAGGTTCTTTACTTATTTATTTTGGTAAGCTTAAAATGCTTCGAACTTTATCAATTTATAAAACTATGGTTTCTAGTGAAATTCCTAAAGAGATGGGTAATTCTTATGGCTTGTTGATTTGTCTCTATATGAGAATAGTTTGCCAGGTTCTATTCCATCAGAGATTGGTAAGCTAAAGAAGCTTGAATAGTTGTTTATGTAGCAGATTAGTCTTGTTGGTGCTATTCCTAATGAGATTGCTAATTGTTCAAGTTTGAGAAACATTGATATATCTTTGAATTCTTTATCTGGAACTATACCTTTGTCTTTAGGGGATCTTTTAGAGCTTCAAGAGTTAATGATAAGTAATAATAATGTATCTGACTCCATTCCTACAACTCTTTCTAATGCTAAAAATCTTCAACAGTTGCAAGTTAATACAAATAAACTCTCCGGTTTGATATTGAAATATGAATTAATAATAAAAGGAGATGTTATATTTCTTATATAATTTAAACACACACATAAGTAAACAAATATTACGTCAAAAATTATTAAAAGAATTTTGCGCTATCGTTTTATCATGTTAATTTTTTAAAAACATTTTTATTTAAAATTTTCTACGGAGGAAATTTATAGATTATATTTAATTTAAGCATCCCACTATCGTTCTATCATGTTATTTTTTTTAAATCAATTTATATTTAATATTTATGTTACACATGCACTCTTTTAGTCTCATAACTTTTCTAAATAGAAAAATTAAATTGGTTGAGACACAATTATACTTTTTTTATTTGATTACAAAATAAGATAACAAAAGTATACCCTAAAAAGTTTTTTATTTAAAACTCAAACAAAATTTGTTAGTTAATGAGATAGTTAAAAAATGTATTTTTACTTTCTATTTTAAAAGAACTGAAAATAATTTAGAGGTGTGTAATTGATTTTAATTTGTTTGATTACTTTCAAAATATGTGTGACAAGATCTAAAAAAAATTATTTAAAATTAAAATTTATATATGAGAATAATATTAATGTTGATCGAAATGCTTTTATAAATAATACAATTATATGTTATTAATATTTATATACGTGGAAAAATATATTTTTAATTAAAATATTTTTAGATATCAAAAAAATTATAGGCACAGACTAATTATCTCTTTTAAAAATAATAAATTTTTTTGATTAAGCAATATTGTTTTTCTTTCTTATCATTCTTATTACATTTAAAAAAAAACAAATGTGCATAACACAACAGTATTCGTGAGATAATAACAAGAGAACATGAAGTTACTGAACAATGTTTTTATAAATAATCCCAAAACAACACTAATATTTATATCCGAAAATGTATATTGTTGATTTAAATATTTTTATATATACAAAAAATATTGGCACCAATTCATTATCTTTTAAAAAAATAATTTTTCTTTTGTTAAATAATTTTATGCTTCTTTTATTCAATTTCTATTGTATTTTAAAAATAAATGCGTGTGTGATATCAGTACCGTGCGAATGGAAGGGTATCCCCCTAGTTTATATACAAAAACTAAAATATATATTATTTATATTGAAATCTGAATTAATATAAAAGGAGATGGTATATTTCTAATATAACTTTAAAAATTACACGCACGCACGCTCGCGCGCATAATAAAAAAGTGAAAAAAATATTAGATAAAAAATTATTAAAAGAATTTTGCACCCTTAATCTGGGATCATGTCTCCGCCAATGATGAATATTGCAGGCTGGGATTCCCTGAAGTATTAAGACAGTGTAACATGATACTGGTAATAGATTATTATTATTATTATCAATTGTTCTTGATTAGTAACCTGCTCCTTGGCTTAAGTTTCTCAGAAGGCTTTGAAAAAAAATTCCTGATTAATTGTGGATTCCTTAAATATTAGATGAAAATTATTATTATAATTTATACAAATTTGTTTCACGAACTTTGAAGAAAATTCACACTCTAATTGGTTTATTAGAAATTTGCATTTGGAACAATGGTAACAATGACATATTATGAGTCAAAGATCAATACTAGGCTCAGGAAGTATTATCGAATTCATCTTATAGCAGGTGGAAACAAAGATAATCTGTTAGGTGGAAGTATACTGAATTCAATTGGAAAATTATCGAAACATGAAGTTATTATAGAAGAAGGAAACAAATATATATCTTGGAAGATTCTAGAAGAATGTAGTAATTTGACAATTTTCGGCCTTGGTGATACAAGAATTTCAGGTTCTTTACCTGTTTATTTTGGTAAGCTTAAAATGCTTCGAACTTTATCAATTTATAAAACTATGGTTTCTAGTGAAATTCCTAAAGAGATGGGTAATTCTTATGGCTTGTTGATTTGTCTCTATATGAGAATAGTTTGTCAGGTTCTATTCCATCAGAGATTGGTAAGCTAAAGAAGCTTGAATAGTTGTTTATGTAGCAGATTAGTCTTGTTGGTGCTATTCCTAATGAGATTGCTAACTGTTCAAGTTTGAGAAACATTGATATATCTTTGAATTCTTTATCTGGAACTATACCTTTGTCTTTAGGGGATCTTTTAGAGCTTCAAGAGTTAATGATAAGTAATAATAATGTATCTGACTCCATTCCTACAACTCTTTCTAATGCTAAAAATCTTCAACAGTTGCAAGTTAATACAAATAAACTCTCCGGTTTGATATTGAAATATGAATTAATAATAAAAGGAGATGTTATATTTCTTATATAATTTAAACACACACATAAGTAAACAAATATTACGTCAAAAATTAATAAAAGAATTTTGCGCTATAGTTTTATCATGTTAATTTTTTAAAAACATATTTATTTAAAATTTTCTACGGAGGAAATTTATAGATTATATTTAATTTAAGCATCCCACAATCATTCTGTCATGTTATTTTTTTAAAATCAATTTATATTTAATATTTATGTTACACATGCACTCTTTTAGTCTCATAACTTTTCTAAATAGAAAAATTAAATTGGTTGAGACACAATTATACTTTTTTATTTGATCACAAAATAAGATAATAGAAGTATTGCCTAAAAAGTTTTTTATTTAAAACTCAAACAAAATTTGTTAGTTAATGAGATAGTTAAAAAATGTATTTTTACTTTCTGTTTTAAAAGAACTAAAAATAATTTAGAGGTGTGTAATTGATTTTAATTTGTTTGATTACTTTTAAAATATGTGTGACAAGATCTAAAAAAAATTATTTAAAATTAAAATTTATATACGAGAATAAAATTACTGTTGATCGAAATACTTTTATAAATAATACAATTATATGTTATTAATATTTATATACGTGAAAAAATATATTATTAATTAAAATATTTTTATATATCTAAAAAATTATTGGCACAGACTAATTTTCTCTTTTAAAAATAATATTTTTTTTTGATTAAGCAATATTGTTTTTCTTTCTTATCATTCTTATTACATTTAAAAAAAAACAAATGTGCATAACACAACAGTATTCGTGAGATAATAACAAGAGAACATGAAGTTACTGAACAATGTTTTTATAAATAATCCCAAAACAACACTAATATTTATATCCGAAAATGTATATTGTTGATTTAAATATTTTTATATATACAAAAAATATTGGCACCAATTCATTATCTTTTAAAAAAATAATTTTTCTTTTGTTAAATAATTTTATGCTTCTTTTATTCAATTTTTATTGTATTTTAAAAATAAATGCGTGTGTGATATCAGTACCGTGCGAATGGAAGGGTATCCCCCTAGTTTATATACAAAAACTAAAATATATATTATTTATATTGAAATCTGAATTAATATAAAAGGAGATGGTATATTTCTAATATAACTTTAAAAATTACACGCACGCACGCTCGCGCGCATAATAAAAAAGTGAAAAAAATATTAGATAAAAAATTATTAAAAGAATTTTGCACCCTTAATCTGGGATCATGTCTCCGCCAATGATGAATATTGCAGGCTGGGATTCCCTGAAGTATTAAGACAGTGTAACATGATACTGGTAATAGATTATTATTATTATTATCAATTGTTCTTGATTAGTAACCTGCTCCTTGGCTTAAGTTTCTCAGAAGGCTTTGAAAAAAAATTCCTGATTAATTGTGGATTCCTTAAATATTAGATGAAAATTATTATTATAATTTATACAAATTTGTTTCACGAACTTTGAAGAAAAGTCACACTCTAATTGGTTTATTAGAAATTTGCATTTGGAACAATGGTAACAATGACATATTATGAGTCAAAGATCAATACTAGGCTCAGGAAGTATTATCGAATTCATCTTATAGCAGGTGGAAACAAAGATAATCTGTTAGGTGGAAGTATACTGAATTCAATTGGAAAATTATCGAAACATGAAGTTCTTATAGAAGAAGGAAACAAATATATATCTTGGAAGATTCTAGAAGAATGTAGTAATTTGACAATTTTCGGCCTTGGTGATACAAGAATTTCAGGTTCTTTACTTGTTTATTTTGGTAAGCTTAAAATGCTTCGAACTTTATCAATTTATAAAACTATGGTTTCTAGTGAAATTCCTAAAGAGATGGGTAATTCTTATGGCTTGTTGATTTGTCTCTATATGAGAATAGTTTGTCAGGTTCTATTCCATCAGAGATTGGTAAGCTAAAGAAGCTTGAATAGTTGTTTATGTAGCAGATTAGTCTTGTTGGTGCTATTCCTAATGAGATTGCTAACTGTTCAAGTTTGAGAAACATTGATATATCTTTGAATTCTTTATCTGGAACTATACCTTTGTCTTTAGGGGATCTTTTAGAGCTTCAAGAGTTAATGATAAGTAATAATAATGTATCTGACTCCATTCCTACAACTCTTTCTAATGCTAAAAATCTTCAACAGTTGCAAGTTAATACAAATAAACTCTCCGGTTTGATATTGAAATATGAATTAATAATAAAAGGAGATGTTATATTTCTTATATAATTTAAACACACACATAAGTAAACAAATATTACGTCAAAAATTAATAAAAGAATTTTGCGCTATAGTTTTATCATGTTAATTTTTTAAAAACATATTTATTTAAAATTTTCTACGGAGGAAATTTATAGATTATATTTAATTTAAGCATCCCACTATCGTTCTATCATGTTATTTTTTTAAAATCAATTTATATTTAATATTTATGTTACACATGCAATCTTTTAGTCTCATAACTTTTCTAAATAGAAAAATTAAATTGGTTGAGACACAATTATACTTTTTTATTTGATTACAAAATAAGATAATAGAAGTATTGCCTAAAAAGTTTTTTATTTAAAACTCAAACAAAATTTGTTAGTTAATGAGATAGTTAAAAAATGTATTTTTACTTTCTGTTTTAAAAGAACTAAAAATAATTTAGAGGTGTGTAATTGATTTTAATTTGTTTGATTACTTTTAAAATATGTGTGACAAGATCTAAAAAAAATTATTTAAAATTAAAATTTATATACGAGAATAAAATTACTGTTGATCGAAATACTTTTATAAATAATACAATTATATGTTATTAATATTTATATACGTGGAAAAATATATTATTAATTAAAATATTTTTATATATCTAAAAAATTATAGGCACAGACTAATTATCTCTTTTAAAAATAATAATTTTTTTTGATTAAGCAATATTGTTTTTCTTTCTTATCATTCTTATTACATTTAAAAAAACCAAATGTGCATAACACAACAGTATTCGTGAGGTAATAACAAGAGAACATGAAGTTACTGAACAATGTTTTTATAAATAATCCCAAAACAACACTAATATTTATATCCGAAAATCTATATTGTTGATTTAAATATTTTTATATATACAAAAAATATTGGCACCAATTCATTATCTTTTAAAAAAAATAATTTTTCTTTTGTTAAATAATTTTATGCTTCTTTTATTCAATTTTTATTGTATTTTAAAAATAAACGCGTGTGTGATATCAGTACCGTGCGAATGAAAGGGTATCCCACTAGTTTATATACAAAAACTAAAATATATATTATTTATATTGAAATCTGAATTAATATAAAAGGAGATGGTATATTTCTAATATAACTTTAAAAATTACACGCACGCGCGCTCGCGCGCATAATAAAAAAGTGTAAAAAATATTAGATAAAAAATTAATAAAAGAATTTTGCACCCTTAATCTGGGATCATGGCTCCGCCAATGATGAATATTGCAGGCTGGGATTCCCGTAAGTATTAAGACAGTGTAACATGATACTGGTAATAGATTATTATTATTATTATCAATTGTTCTTGATTAGTAACCTGCTCCTTGGCTTAAGTTTCTCATAAGGCTTTGAAAAAAAATTCCTGATTAATTGTGGATTCCTTAAATATGAGATGAAAGTTATTATTATAATTTAAACAAATTTGTTTCACGAACTTTGAAGAAATATCACACTGTAATTGGTTTATTAGAAATTTGCATTTGGAACAATGGTAACAATGACATATTATGAGTCAAATATCAATACTAGGCTCAGGAAGTATTATCGAATTCATCTTATAGCAGGTGGAAACAAAGATAATCTGTTAGGTGGAAGTATACTGAATTCAATTGGAAAATTATCGAAACATGAAGTTCTTATAGAAGAAGGAAACAAATATATATCTTGTAAGATTCTAGAAGAATGTAGTAATTTGACAATTTTCGGCCTTGGTGATACAAGAATTTCAGGTTCTTTACCTGTTTATTTTGGTAAGCTTAAAATGCTTCGAACTTTATCAATTTATAAAACTATGGTTTCTAGTGAAATTCCTAAAGAGATGGGTAATTCTTATGGCTTGTTGATTTGTCTCTATATGAGAATAGTTTGTCAGGTTCTATTCCATCAGAGATTAGTAAGCTAAAGAAGCTTGAATAGTTGTTTATGTAGCATATTAGTCTTGTTGGTGCTATTCCTAATGATATTGCTAACTGTTCAAGTTTGAGAAACATTGATCTATCTTTGAATTCTTTATCTGGAACTATACCTTTGTCTTTAGGGGATCTTTTAGAGCTTCAAGAGTTAATGATAAGTAATAATAATGTATCTGACTCCATTCCTACAACTCTTTCTAATGCTAAAAATCTTCAACAGTTGCAAGTTAATACAAATAAACTCTCCGGTTTGATAGAGAAATATGAATTAATAATAAAAGGAGATGTTATATTTCTTATATAATTTAAACACACACATAAGTAAACAAATATTACGTCAAAAATTAATAAAAGAATTTTGCGCTATAGTTTTATCATGTTAATTTTTTAAAAACATATTTATTTAAAATTTTCTACGGAGGAAATTTATAGATTATATTTAATTTAAGCATCCCACTATCATTCTGTCATGTTATTTTTTTAAAATCAATTTATATTTAATATTTATGTTACACATGCACTCTTTTAGTCTCATAACTTTTCTAAATAGAAAAATTAAATTGGTTGAGACACAATTATACTTTTTTATTTGATCACAAAATAAGATAATAGAAGTATTGCCTAAAAAGTTTTTTATTTAAAACTCAAACAAAATTTGTTAGTTAATGAGATAGTTAAAAAATGTATTTTTACTTTCTGTTTTAAAAGAACTAAAAATAATTTAGAGGTGTGTAATTGATTTTAATTTGTTTGATTACTTTTAAAATATGTGTGACAAGATCTAAAAAAAATTATTTAAAATTAAAATTTATATACGAGAATAAAATTACTGTTGATCGAAATACTTTTATAAATAATACAATTATATGTTATTAATATTTATATACGTGAAAAAATATATTATTAATTAAAATATTTTTATATATCTAAAAAATTATTGGCACAGACTAATTTTCTCTTTTAAAAATAATAATTTTTTTTGATTAAGCAATATTGTTTTTCTTTCTTATCATTCTTATTACATTTAAAAAAAAACAAATGTGCATAACACAACAGTATTCGTGAGATAATAACAAGAGAACATGAAGTTACTGAACAATGTTTTTATAAATAATCCCAAAACAACACTAATATTTATATCTGAAAATCTATATTGTTGATTTAAATATTTTTATATATACAAAAAATATTGGCACCAATTCATTATCTTTTAAAAAAAATAATTTTTCTTTTGTTAAATAATTTTATGCTTCTTTTATTCAATTTTTATTGTATTTTAAAAATAAACGCGTGTGTGATATCAGTACCGTGCGAATGAAAGGGTATCCCACTAGTTTATATACAAAAACTAAAATATATATTATTTATATTGAAATCTGAATTAATATAAAAGGAGATGGTATATTTCTAATATAACTTTAAAAATTACACGCACGCGCGCTCGCGCGCATAATAAAAAAGTGAAAAAAATATTAGATAAAAAATTAATAAAAGAATTTTGCACCCTTAATCTGGGATCATGGCTCCGCCAATGATGAATATTGCAGGCTGGGATTCCCGTAAGTATTAAGACAGTGTAACATGATACTGGTAATAGATTATTATTATTATTATCAATTGTTCTTGATTAGTAACCTGCTCCTTGGCTTAAGTTTCTCATAAGGCTTTGAAAAAAAAATTCCTGATTAATTGTGGATTCCTTAAATATGAGATGAAAGTTATTATTATAATTTAAACAAATTTGTTTCACGAACTTTGAAGAAATATCACACTGTAATTGGTTTATTAGAAATTTGCATTTGGAACAATGGTAACAATGACATATTATGAGTCAAATATCAATACTAGGCTCAGGAAGTATTATCGAATTCATCTTATAGCAGGTGGAAACAAAGATAATCTGTTAGGTGGAAGTATACTGAATTCAATTGGAAAATTATCGAAACATGAAGTTCTTATAGAAGAAGGAAACAAATATATATCTTGTAAGATTCTAGAATAATGTAGTAATTTGACAATTTTCGGCCTTGGTGATACAAGAATTTCAGGTTCTTTACCTGTTTATTTTGGTAAGCTTAAAATGCTTCGAACTTTATCAATTTATAAAACTATGGTTTCTAGTGAAATTCCTAAATAGATGGGTAATTGTTATGGCTTGTTGATTTGTCTCTATATGAGAATAGTTTGTCAGGTTCTATTCCATCAGAGATTGGTAAGCTAAAGAAGCTTGAATAGATGTTTATGTAGCAGATTAGTCTTGTTGGTGTTATTCCTAATGAGATTGCTAACTGTTCAAGTTTGAGAAACATTGATCTATCTTTGAATTCTTTATCTGGAACTATACCTTTGTCTTTAGGGTATCTTTTAGAGCTTCAAGAGTTAATGATAAGTAATAATAATGTATCTAACTCCATTCCTACAACTCCTTCTAATGCTAAAAATCTTCAACGGTTGCAAGTTAATACAAATAAACTCTCCGGTTTGATATTGAAATATGAATTAATAATAAAAGGAGATGTTATATTTCTTATATAATTTAAACACACACATAAGTAAACAAATATTACGTCTAAAATTAATAAAAGAATTTTGCGCTATCGTTTTATCATGTTAATTTTTTAAAAACATATTTATTTAAAATTTTCTACGGAGGAAATTTATAGATTATATTTAATTTAAGCATCCCACTATCGTTCTATCATGTTATTTTTTTAAAATCAATTTATATTTAATATTTATGTTACACATGCACTCTTTTAGTCTCATAACTTTTCTAAATAGAAAAATTAAATTGGTTGAGACACAATTATACTTTTTTATTTGATTACAAAATAAGATAATAGAAGTATTGCCTAAAAAGTTTTTTATTTAAAACTCAAACAAAATTTGTTAGTTAATGAGATAGTTAAAAAATGTATTTTTACTTTCTGTTTTAAAAGAACTAAAAATAATTTAGAGGTGTGTAATTGATTTTAATTTGTTTGATTACTTTTAAAATATGTGTGACAAGATCTAAAAAAAATTATTTAAAATTAAAATTTATATACGAGAATAAAATTACTGTTGATCGAAATACTTTTATAAATAATACAATTATATGTTATTAATATTTATATACGTGAAAAAATATATTATTAATTAAAATATTTTTATATATCTAAAAAATTATAGGCACAGACTAATTATCTCTTTTAAAAATAATAATTTTTTTTGATTAAGCAATATTGTTTTTCTTTCTTATCATTCTTATTACATTTTAAAAAAACAAATGTGCATAACACAACAGTATTCGTGAGATAATAACAAGAGAACATGAAGTTACTGAACAATGTTTTTATAAATAATCCCAAAACAACACTAATATTTATATCTGAAAATCTATATTGTTGATTTAAATATTTTTATATATACAAAAAATATTGGCACCAATTCATTATCTTTAAAAAAAAAAAAATTTCTTTTGTTAAATAATTTTATGCTTCTTTTATTCAATTTTTATTGTATTTTAAAAATAAACGCGTGTGTGATATCAGTATCGTGCGAATGAAAGGGTATCCCACTAGTTTATATACAAAAACTAAAATATATATTTTTTTTATTGAAATCTGAATTAATATAAAAGGAGATGGTATATTTCTAATATAACTTTAAAAATTACACGCACGCGCGCTCGCGCGCATAATAAAAAAGTGAAAAAAATATTAGATAAAAAATTAATAAAAGAATTTTGCACCCTTAATCTGGGATCATGGCTCCGCCAATGATAAATATTGCAGGCTGGGATTCCCGTAAGTATTAAGACAGTGTAACATGATACTGGTAATAGATTATTATTATTATTATCAATTGTTCTTGATTAGTAACCTGCTCCTTGGCTTAAGTTTCTCATAAGGCTTTGAAAAAAAAATTCCTGATTAATTGTGGATTCCTTAAATATGAGATGAAAGTTATTATTATAATTTAAACAAATTTGTTTCACGAACTTTGAAGAAATATCACACTGTAATTGGTTTATTAGAAATTTGCATTTGGAACAATGGTAACAATGACATATTATGAGTCAAATATCAATACTAGGCTCAGGAAGTATTATCGAATTCATCTTATAGCAGGTGGAAACAAAGATAATCTGTTAGGTGGAAGTATACTGAATTCAATTGGAAAATTATCGAAACATGAAGTTCTTATAGAAGAAGGAAACAAATATATATCTTGTAAGATTCTAGAAGAATGTAGTAATTTGACAATTTTCGGCCTTGGTGATACAAGAATTTCAGGTTCTTTACCTGTTTATTTTGGTAAGCTTAAAATGCTTCGAACTTTATCAATTTATAAAACTATGGTTTCTAGTGAAATTCCTAAATAGATGGGTAATTGTTATGGCTTGTTGATTTGTCTCTATATGAGAATAGTTTGTCAGGTTCTATTCCATCAGAGATTGGTAAGCTAAAGAAGCTTGAATAGATGTTTATGTAGCAGATTAGTCTTGTTGGTGTTATTCCTAATGAGATTGCTAACTGTTCAAGTTTGAGAAACATTGATCTATCTTTGAATTCTTTATCTGGAACTATACCTTTGTCTTTAGGGTATCTTTTAGAGCTTCAAGAGTTAATGATAAGTAATAATAATGTATCTAACTCCATTCCTACAACTCCTTCTAATGCTAAAAATCTTCAACGGTTGCAAGTTAATACAAATAAACTCTCCGGTTTGATATTGAAATATGAATTAATAATAAAAGGAGATGTTATATTTCTTATATAATTTAAACACACACATAAGTAAACAAATATTACGTCTAAAATTAATAAAAGAATTTTGCGCTATCGTTTTATCATGTTAATTTTTTAAAAACATATTTATTTAAAATTTTCTACGGAGGAAATTTATAGATTATATTTAATTTAAGCATCCCACTATCGTTCTATCATGTTATTTTTTTAAAATCAATTTATATTTAATATTTATGTTACACATGCACTCTTTTAGTCTCATAACTTTTCTAAATAGAAAAATTAAATTGGTTGAGACACAATTATACTTTTTTATTTGATTACAAAATAAGATAATAGAAGTATTGCCTAAAAAGTTTTTTATTTAAAACTCAAACAAAATTTGTTAGTTAATGAGATAGTTAAAAAATGTATTTTTACTTTCTGTTTTAAAAGAACTAAAAATAATTTAGAGGTGTGTAATTGATTTTAATTTGTTTGATTACTTTTAAAATATGTGTGACAAGATCTAAAAAAAATTATTTAAAATTAAAATTTATATACGAGAATAAAATTACTGTTGATCGAAATACTTTTATAAATAATACAATTATATGTTATTAATATTTATATACGTGAAAAAATATATTATTAATTAAAATATTTTTATATATCTAAAAAATTATAGGCACAGACTAATTATCTCTTTTAAAAATAATAATTTTTTTTGATTAAGCAATATTGTTTTTCTTTCTTATCATTCTTATTACATTTTAAAAAAACAAATGTGCATAACACAACAGTATTCGTGAGATAATAACAAGAGAACATGAAGTTACTGAACAATGTTTTTATAAATAATCCCAAAACAACACTAATATTTATATCTGAAAATCTATATTGTTGATTTAAATATTTTTATATATACAAAAAATATTGGCACCAATTCATTATCTTTAAAAAAAAAAAATTTTCTTTTGTTAAATAATTTTATGCTTCTTTTATTCAATTTTTATTGTATTTTAAAAATAAACGCGTGTGTGATATCAGTATCGTGCGAATGAAAGGGTATCCCACTAGTTTATATACAAAAACTAAAATATATATTTTTTTTATTGAAATCTGAATTAATATAAAAGGAGATGGTATATTTCTAATATAACTTTAAAAATTACACGCACGCGCGCTCGCGCGCATAATAAAAAAGTGAAAAAAATATTAGATAAAAAATTAATAAAAGAATTTTGCACCCTTAATCTGGGATCATGGCTCCGCCAATGATAAATATTGCAGGCTGGGATTCCCGTAAGTATTAAGACAGTGTAACATGATACTGGTAATAGATTATTATTATTATTATCAATTGTTCTTGATTAGTAACCTGCTCCTTGGCTTAAGTTTCTCATAAGGCTTTGAAAAAAAAATTCCTGATTAATTGTGGATTCATTAAATATGAGATGAAAGTTATTATTATAATTTAAACAAATTTGTTTCACGAACTTTGAAGAAATATCACACTGTAATTGGTTTATTAGAAATTTGCATTTGGAACAATGGTAACAATGACATATTATGAGTCAAATATCAATACTAGGCTCAGGAAGTATTATCGAATTCATCTTATAGCAGGTGGAAACAAAGATAATCTGTTAGGTGGAAGTATACTGAATTCAATTGGAAAATTATCGAAACATGAAGTTCTTATAGAAGAAGGAAACAAATATATATCTTGTAAGATTCTAGAAGAATGTAGTAATTTGACAATTTTCGGCCTTGGTGATACAAGAATTTCAGGTTCTTTACCTGTTTATTTTGGTAAGCTTAAAATGCTTCGAACTTTATCAATTTATAAAACTATGGTTTCTAGTGAAATTCCTAAAGAGATGGGTAATTGTTATGGCTTGTTGATTTGTCTCTATATGAGAATAGTTTGTCAGGCTCTATTCCATCAGAGATTGGTAAGCTAAAGAAGCTTGAATAGTTGTTTATGTAGCAGATTAGTCTTGTTGGTGCTATTCCTAATGAGATTGCTAACTGTTCAAGTTTGAGAAACATTGATCTATCTTTGAATTCTTTATCTGGAACTATACCTTTGTCTTTAGGGTATCTTTTAGAGCTTCAAGAGTTAATGATAAGTAATAATAATGTATCTGACTCCATTCCTACAACTCTTTCTAATGCTAAAAATCTTCAACGGTTGCAAGTTAATACAAATAAACTCTCCGGTTTGATATTGAAATATGAATTAATAATAAAAGGAGATGTTATATTTCTTATATAATTTAAACACACACATAAGTAAACAAATATTACGTCTAAAATTAATAAAAGAATTTTGCGCTATCGTTTTATCATGTTAATTTTTTAAAAACATTTTTATTTAAAATTTTCTATGGAGGAAATTTATAGATTATATTTAATTTAAGCATCCCACTATCGTTCTATCATGTTATTTTTTTAAAATCAATTTATATTTAATATTTATGTTACACATGCACTCTTTTAGTCTCATAACTTTTCTAAATAGAAAAATTAAATTGGTTGAGACACAATTATACTTTTTTATTTGATTACAAAATAAGATAATAGAAGTATTTCCTAAAACGTTTTTTATTTAAAACTCAAACAAAATTTGTTAGTTAATGAGATAGTTAAAAAATGTATTTTTACTTTCTATTTTAAAAGAACTAAAAATAATTTAGAGGTGTGTAATTGATTTTAATTTGTTTGATTACTTTTAAAATATGTGTGACAAGATCTAAAAAAAAATTATTTAAAATTAAAATTTATATACGAGAATAAAATTATTGTTGATCGAAATACTTTTATAAATAATACAATTATATGTTATTAATATTTATATACGTGGAAAAATATATTATTAATTAAAATATTTTTATATATCAAAAAAATTATAGGCACAGACTAATTATCTCTTTTGTAAATAATAAATTTTTTTGATTAAGCAATATTGTTTTTCTTTCTTATCATTCTTATTACATTTAAAAAAAAACAAATGTGCATAACACAACAGTATTCGTGAGATAATAACAAGAGAACATGAAGTTACTGAACAATGTTTTTATAAATAATCCCAAAACAACACTAATATTTATATCCGAAAATCTATATTGTTGATTTAAATATTTTTATATATACAAAAAATATACGTACCAATTCATTATCTTTTAAAAAAAATAATTTTTCTTTTGTTAAATAATTTTATGCTTCTTTTATTCAATTTTTATTGTATTTTAAAAATAAACGCGTGTGTGATATCAGTACCGTGCGAATGCAAGGGTATCCCACTAGTTTATATACAAAAACTAAAATATATATTATTTATATTGAAATCTGAATTAATATAAAAGGAGATGGTATATTTCTAATATAACTTTAAAAATTACACGCACGCGCGCTCGCGCGCATAATAAAAAAGTGAAAAAAATATTAGATAAAAAATTAATAAAAGAATTTTGCACCCTTAATCTGGGATCATGGCTCCACAACTGATGAATATTGCAGGCTGGGATTCCCTGAAGTATTAAGACAGTGTAACATGATACTGCTAATAGATTATTATTATTATTATTATCAATTGTTCCCGATTAGTAACCTGCTCCTTGGCTTAAGTTTCTCATAAGGCTTTTAAAAATTTGTTCCTGATTAATTATGGATTCCTTATATATGAGATGAAAATTATTATTATAATTTATACAAATTTGTTTCACGAACTTTGACGAAATATCACACTGTAATTGGTTTATTAGAAATTTGCATTTGGAACAATGGTAACAATGACATATTATGAGTCAAAGATCAATACTAGGCTCAGGACGTATTATCGAATTCATCTTATAGCAGGTGGAAACAAAGATAATATGTTAGGTGGAAGTATACTGAATTCAATTGGAAAATTATCGAAACATGAAGTTCTTATAGAAGAAGGAAACAAATATATATCTTGGAAGATTCTAGAAGAATGTAGTAATTTGACAATTTTCGGCCTTGATGATACAAGAATTTCAGGTTCTTTACCTATTTATTTTTGTAAGCTTAAAATGCTTCCAACTTTATCAATTTATAAAACTATGGTTTCTAGTGAAATTCCTAAAGAGATGGGTAATTGTTATGGCTTGTTGGTTTGTCTCTATATGAGAATAGTTTGTCAGGTTCTATTCCATCAAAGATTGGTAAGCTAAAGAAGCTTGAATAGTTGTTTATGTAGCAGATTAGTCTTGTTGGTGCTACTCCTAATGAGATTGCTAACTGTTCAAGTTTGAGAAACATTGATCTATCTTTGAATTCTTTATCTAGAACTATACCTTTGTCTTTAGGGTATCTTTTAGAGCTTCAAGAGTTAATGATAAGTAATAATAATGTATCTGACTCCATTCCTACAACTCTTTCTAATGCTAAAAATCTTCAACGGTTGCAAGTTAATACAAATAAACTCTCCGGTTTGATATTGAAATATGAATTAATAATAAAAGGAGATGTTATATTTCTTATATAATTTAAACACACACATAAGTAAACAAATATTACGTCTAAAATTAATAAAAGTATTTTGCGCTATCGTTTTATCATGTTAATTTTTTAAAAACATTTTTATTTAAAATATTCTACGGAGGAAATTTATAGATTATATTTAATTTAAGCATCCCACTATCGTTCTATCATGTTATTTTTTTAAAATCAATTTATATTTAATATTTATGTAACACATGCACTCTTTTAGTCTCATAACTTTTCTAAATAGAAAAATTAAATTGGTTGAGACACAATTATACTTTTTTATTTGATTACAAAATAAGATAATAGAAGTATTTCCTAAAAAGTTTTTTATTTAAAACTCAAACAAAAATTTTTTAGTTAATGAGATAGTTAAAAAATGTATTTTTACTTTCTATTTTAAAAGAACTAAAAATAATTTAGAGGTGTGTAATTGATTTTAATTTGTTTGATTACTTTTAAAATATGTGTGACAAGATCTAAAAAAAAATATTTAAAATTTATATACGAGAATAAAATTACTGTTGATCGAAATACTTTTATAAATAATACAATTATATGTTATTAATATTTATATACGTGAAAAAATATATTATTAATTAAAATATTTTTATATATCAAAAAAATTATAGGCACGGACTAATTATCTCTTTTAAAAATAATATTTTTTTTTGATTAAGCAATATTGTTTTTCTTTCTTATCATTCTTATTACATTTTAAAAAAAAATGTGCATAACACAACAGTATTCGTGAGATAATAACAAGAGAACATGAAGTTCCTGAACAACGTTTTTATAAATAATCCCAAAACAACACTAATATTTATATCTGAAAATCTATATTGTTGATTTAAATATATTTATATATACAAAAAATATTGGCACCAATTCATTATCTTTTAAAAATAATAATTTTTCTTTTGTTAAATAATTTTATGCTTCTTTTATTCAATTTTTATTGTATTTTAAAAATAAACGCGTGTGTGATATCAGTACCGTGCGAATGCAAGGGTATCCCACTAGCTTATATACCAAAACTAAAATATATATTATTCATATTGAAATCTTAATTAATATAAAAGGAGATGGTATATTTCTAATATAACTTTAAAAATTACACGCACGCACGCTCGCGCGCATAATAAAAAAGTGAAAAAAATATTAGAAAAAAATTAATAAAAGAATTTTGCACCCTTAATCTGGGATCATGGCTCCGCCAATGATGAATATTGCAGGCTAGGATTCCCTGAAGTATTAAGATAGTGTAACATGATACTGCTAATAGACTATTATTATTATTATCAATTGTTCCCGATTAGTAACCTGCTCCTTGGCTTAAGTTTCTCATAAGGCTTTTAAAAAAATTTTCCTGATTAATTGTGGATTCCTTAAATATGAGATGAAAATTATTATTATATTTTATACAAATTTGTTTCACGAACTTTGAAGAAATATCACACTGTAATTGGTTTATTAGAAATTTGCATTTGGAACAATGGTAACAATGACATATTATGAGTCAAAGATCAATATTAGGCTCAGGACGTATTATCCAATTCATCTTATAGCAGGTGGAAACAAAGATAATCTGTTAGGTGGAAGTATACTTAATTCAATTAGAAAATTATCGAAACATGAAGTTCTTATAGAAGAAGGAAACAAATATATATCTTGGAAGATTCTAGAAGAATGTAGTAATTTGACAATTTTCGGCCTTGGTGATACAAGAATTTCAGGTTCTTTACCCGTTTATTTTGGTAAGCCTAAAATGCTTCGAACTTTATCAATTTATAAAACTATGGTTTCTTGTGAAATTCCTAAAGAGATGGGTAATTGTTATGGCTTATTGATTTGTCTCTATATGAGAATAGTTTGTCAGGTTCTATTCCATCAGAGATTGGTAAGCTAAAGAAGCTTGAATAGTTGTTTATGTAGCAGATTAGTCTTGTTGGTGCTATTCCTAATGAGATTTCTAACTGTTCAAGTTTGAGAAACATTGATCTATATTTGAATTATTTATCTGGAACTATACCTTTGTCTTTAGGGGATCTTTTAGAGCTTCAAGAGTTAATGATAAGTAATAATAATTTATTTGACTCCATTCCTACAACTCTTTCTAATGCTAAAAATCTTCAACAGTTGCAAGTTAATACAAATAAACTCTCTGGTTTGATATTGAAATATGAATTAATAATAAAAGGAGATGTTATATTTCTTATATAATTTAAACACACACATAAGTAAACAAATATTACGTCAGAAATTAATAAAAGAATTTTGCGTTATCCTTTTATCATGTTAATTTTTTAAAAACATTTTTATTTATAATTTTCTACGGAGGAAATTTATAGATTATATTTAATTTAAGCATCCCACTATCGTTCTATCATGTTATTTTTTTAAAATCAATATATATTTAATATTTATGTTACACATGCACTCTTTTAGTCTCATAACTTTTCTAAATAGAAAAATTAAATTGGTTACACAATTATACTTTTTTATTTGATTACAAAATAAGATGATAGAAGTATTGCCTAAAAAGTTTTTTATTTAAAACTCAAACAAAATTTGTTAGTTAAGGAGATAGTTAAAAAATGTATTTTTACTTTCTATTTGAAAAGAACTAAAAATAATTTAGAGGTGTGTAATTGATTTTAATTTGTTTGATTACTTTTAAAATATGTGTGACAAGATCTAAAAAAAATTATTTAAAATTAAAATTTATATACGAGAATAAAATTACTGTTGATCGAAATACTTTTATAAATAACACAATTATTTGTTATTAATATTTATATACGTGAAAAAATATATTATTAATTAAAATATTTATATATTAATAAAAAATTATAAGCACGGACTAATTATCTCTTTTAAAAATAATAAATTTTTTTGATTAAGCAATATTGTTTTTCTTTCTTATCATTCTTATTACATTTTAAAAAAACAAATGTACATAACACAACAGTATTCGTGAGATAATAACAAGAGAACATGAAGTTACTGAACAATGTTTTTATAAATAATCCCAAAACAACACTAATATTTATATCATAAAATATATATTGTTGATTTAAATATTTTTATATATACAAAAAATATTGGCACCAATTCATTATCTTTTAAAAAAAATAATTTTTCTTTTGTTAAATAATTTTATGCTTCTTTTATTCAATTTTTATTGTATTTTAAAAATAAACGCGTGTGTGATATCAGTACCGTGCGAATGCAAGGGTATCCCACTAGTTTATATACAAAAACTAAAATATATATTATTTATATTGAAATCTGAATTAATCAAAAAGGAGATGGTATATTTCTAATATAACTTTAAAAACTACACGCACGCGCGCTCGCGCGCATAATAAAAAGTGAAAAAAATATTAGATAAAAAATTAATAAAAGAATTTTTCACCCTTAATCTGGGATCATGGCTCCGCCAATGATGAATATTGCAGGCTGGGATTCCCTGAAGTATTAAGAGAGTGTAACATTATATTGCTAATAGATGATTATTATTATTATTATCAATTGTTCCCGATTAGTAACCTGGTCCTTGGCTTAAGTTTCTCATAAGGCTTTGAAAAAAAAATTCCTGATTAATTATGGAGTCCTTAAATATGAGATGAAAATTATTATTATAATTTATACAAATTTGTTTCACGAACTTTGAAGAAATATCACACTGTAATTGGTTTATTAGAAATTTGCATTTGGAACAATGGTAACAATACCATATTATGAGTCAAAGATCAATACTAGGCTCAGGACGTATTATCGAATTCATCTTATAGCAGGTTGAAACAAAGATAATCTGTTAGGTGGAAGTATACTGAATATAATTGGAAAATTATCGAAACATGAAGTTCTTATAGAAGAAGGAAACAAATATATATCTTGGAAGATTCTAGAAGAATGTAGTAATTTGACAATTTTCGGCCTTGGTGATACAAGAATTTCAGGTTCTTTACCTGTTTATTTTGGTAAGCTTAAAATGCTTCGAACTTTATCAATTTATAAAACTATGGTTTCTAGTGAAATTCCTAAAGAGATGGGTAATTGTTATGGCTTGTTGATTTGTCTCTATATGAGAATAGTTTGTCAGGTTCTATTCCATCAGAGATTGGTAAGCTAAAGAAGCTTGAATAGTTGTTTATGTAGCAGATTAGTCTTGTTGGTGCTATTCCTAATGAGATTGCTAACTGTTCAAGTTTGAGAAACATTGATCTATCTTTGAATTATTTATCTGGAACTATACCTTTGTCTTTAGGGGATCTTTTAGAGCTTCAAGAGTTAATGATAAGTAATAATAATTTATTTGACTCCATTCCTACAACTCTTTCTAATGCTAAAAATCTTCAACAGTTGCAAGTTAATACAAATAAACTCTCTGGTTTGATATTGAAATATGAATTAATAATAAAAGGAGATGTTATATTTCTTATATAATTTAAACACACACATAAGTAAACAAATATTACATCAAAAATTAATAAAAGAATTTTGCGCTATCGTTTTATCATGTTAATTTTTTTTAAACATTTTTATTTATAATTTTCTACGAAGGAAATTTATAGATTATATTTAATTTAAGCATCCCACTATCGTTCTATCATGTTATTTTTTTAAAATCAATTTATATTTAATATTTATGTTACACATGCACTCTTTTAGTCTCATAACTTTTCTAAATAGAAAAACTAAATTGGTTGAGACACAATTATACTTGTTTATTTGATTACAAAATAAGATAATAGAAGTATTGCCTAAAAAGTTTTTTATTTAAAACTCAAACAAAATTTGTTAGTTAAGGAGATAGTTAAAAAATGTATTTTTACTTTCTATTTTAAAAGAAATAAAAATAATTTAGAGGTGTGTAATTGATTTTAATTTGTTTGATTACTTTTAAAATATGTGTGACAAGATATAAAAAAAATTATTTAAAATTAAAATTTATATACGAGAATAAAATTACTGTTGATCGAAATACTTTTATAAATAATACAATTATATGTTATTAATATTTATATACGTGAAAAAATATATTATAAATTAAAATATTTTTATATATCAAAAAACTTATAGGAACAGACTAATTATCTCTTTTAAAAATAATAAATTTTTTTGATTAAGCAATATTGTTTTTCTTTCTTATCATTCTTATTACATTTTAAAAAAACAAATGTGCATAACACAACAGTATTCGTGAGACAATAACAAGAGAACATGAAGTTACTGAACAATGTTTTTATAAATAATCCCAAAACAACACTAATATTTATATCCGAAAATGTATATTGTTGATTTAAATATTTTTATATATACAAAAAATATTGGCACCAATTCATTATCTTTTAAAAAAAAATAATTTTTCTTTTGTTAAATAATTTTATGCTTCTTTTATTCAATTTTTATTGTATTTTAAAAATAAACGCGTGTGTGATATCAGTACCGTGCGAATGCAAGGGTATCCCACTAGTTTATATACAAAAACTAAAATATATATTATTTATATTGAAATCTGAATTAATATAAAAGGAGATGGTATATTTCTAATATAACTTTAAAAACTACACGCACGCGCGCTCGCGCGCATAATAAAAAAGTGAAAAAAATATTAGATAAAAAATTAATAAAAGAATTTTTCACCCTTAATCTGGGATCATGGCTCCGCCAATGATGAATATTGCAGGCTGGGATTCCCTGAAGTATTAAGAGAGTGTAACATGATATTGCTAATAGATTATTACTATTATTATCAATTGTTCCCGATTAGTAACCTGCTCCTTGGCTTAAGTTTCTCATAAGGCTTTGAAAAAAAAATTCCTGATTAATTGTGGATTCCTTAAATATGAGATGAAAATTATTATTATAATTTATACAAATTTGTTTCACGAACTTTGAAGAAATATCACACTGTAATTGGTTTATTAGAAATTTGCATTTGGAACAATGGTAACAATGACATATTATGAGTCAAAGATCAATACTAGGCTCAGGACGTATTATCAAATTCATCTTATAGCAAGTTGAAACAAAGATAATCTGTTACGTGGAAGTATACTGAATTCAATTGGAAAATTATCGAAACATGAAGTTCTTATAGAAGAAGGAAACAAATATATATCTTGGAAGATTCTAGAAGAATGTAGTAATTTGACAATTTTCGGCCTTGGTGATACAAGAATTTCAGGTTCTTTACCTGTTTATTTTGGTAAGCTTAAAATGCTTCGAACTTTATCAATTTATAAAACTATGGTTTCTAGTGAAATTCCTAAAGAGATGGGTAATTGTTATGGCTTGTTGATTTGTCTCTATATGAGAATAGTTTGTCAGGTTCTATTCCATCAGAGATTGGTAAGCTAAAGAAGCTTGAATAGTTGTTTATGTAGCAGATTAGTCTTGTTGGTGCTATTCCTAATGAGATTGCTAACTGTTCAAGTTTGAGAAACATTGATCTATCTTTGAATTATTTATCTCGAACTATACCTTTGTCTTTAGGGGATCTTTTAGAGCTTCAAGAGTTAATGATAAGTAATAATAATTTATTTGACTCCATTCCTACAACTCTTTCTAATGCTAAAAATCTTCAACAGTTGCAAGTTAATACAAATAAACTCTCTGGTTTGATATTGAAATATGAATTAATAATAAAAGGAGATGTTATATTTCTTATATAATTTAAACACACACATAAGTAAACAAATATTACGTCAAAAATTAATAAAAGAATTTTGCGCTATCGTTTTATCATGTTAATTTTTTTAAAACATTTTTATTTATAATTTTCTACGGAGGAAATTTATAGATTATATTTAATTTAAGCATCCCACTATCGTTCTATCATGTTATTTTTTTAAAATCAATTTATATTTAATATTTATGTTACACATGCACTCTTTTAGTCTCATAACTTTTCTAAATAGAAAAATTAAATCGTTTGAGACACAATTATACTTTTTTATTTGATTACAAAATAAGATAATAGAAGTATTGCCTAAAAAGTTTTTTATTTAAAACTCAAACAAAATTTGTTAGTTAAGGAGATAGTTAAAAAATGTATATTTACTTTCTATTTTAAAAAGAACTAAAAAATAATTTAGAGGTGTGTAATTGATTTTAATTTGTTTGATTACTTTTAAAATATGTGTGACAAGATATAAAAAAAATTATTTAAAATTAAAATTTATATACGAGAATAAAATTATTGTTGATCGAAATACTTTTATAAATAATACAATTATATGTTATTATTATTTATATACGTAAAAAAATATATTATTAATTAAAATATTTGTATATATCAAAAAATATTATAGGCACAGACTAATTATCTCTTTTAAAAATAATAAATTTTTTTGATTAAGCAATATTGTTTTTCTTTCTTATCATTCTTATTACATTTAAAAAAACAAATGTGCATAACACAACAGTATTCGTGAGATAATAACAAGAGAACATGAAGTTACTGAACAATGTTTTTATAAATAATCCCAAAACAACACTAATATTTATGTCCGAAAATCTATATTGTTGATTTAAATATTTTTATATATACAAAAAATATTGGGACCAATTCATTATCTTTTAAAAAAATAATTTTTATTTTGTTAAATAATTTTATGCTTCTTTTATTCAATTTTTATTGTATTTTAAAAATAAACACGTGTGTGATATCAGTACCGTGCGAATGCAAGGGTATCCCACTAGTTTATATACAAAAACTAAAATATATATTATTTATATTGAAATCTGAATTAATATAAAAGGAGATGGTATATTTATAATATAACTTTAAAAATTACACGCACGCGCTCTCGCGCGCATAATAAAAAAGTGAAAAAAATATTAGATAAAAAATTAATAAAAGAATTTTTCACCCTTAATATGGGATCATGGCTCCGCCAATGATGAATATTGCAGGCTGGGATTCCCTGAATTATTAAGAGAGTGTAACATGATATTGCTAATAGATTATTATTATTATTATCAATTGTTCCCGATTAGTAACCTGCTCCTTGGCTTAAGTTTCTCATAAGGCTTTAAAATAAATTTCCTGATTAATTGTGGATTCCTTAAATATGAGATGAAAATTATTATTATAATTTATACAAATTTGTTTCACGAACTTTGAAGAAATATCACACTGTAATTGGTTTATTAGAAATTTGCATTTGGAACAATGGTAACAATGACATATTATGAGTCAAAGATCAATACTAGGCTCAGGACGTATTATCGAATTCATCTTATAGCAGGTTGAAACAAAGTTAATCTGTTACGTGGAAGTATACTGAATTCAATTGGAAAATTATCGAAACATGAAGTTCTTATAGAAGAAGGAAACAAATATATATCTTGGAAGATTCTAGAAGAATGTAGTAATTTGACAATTTTCGGCCTTGGTGATACAAGAATTTCAGGTTCTTTACCTATTTATTTTGGTAAGCTTAAAATGCTTCGAACTTTATCAATTTATAAAACTATGGTTTCTAGTGAAATTCCTAAAGAGATGGGTAATTGTTATGGCTTGTTGATTTGTCTCTATATGAGAATAGTTTGTCAGGTTTTATTCCATCAGAAATTGGTAAGCTAAAGAAGCTTGAATAGTTGTTTATGTAGCAGATTAGTCTTGTTGGTGCTATTCCTAATGAGATTGCTAACTGTTCAAGTTTGAGAAACATTGATCTATCTTTGAATTATTTATCTGGAACTATACCTTTGTCTTTAGGGGATCTTTTAGAGCTTCAAGAGTTAATGATAAGTAATAATAATTTATTTTACTCCATTCCTACAACTCTTTCTAATGCTAAAAATCTTCAACAGTTGCAAGTTAATACAAATAAACTCTCTGGTTTGATATTGAAATATGAATTAATAATAAAAGGAGATGTTATATTTCTTATATAATTTAAACACACACATAAGTAAACAAATATTACGTCAAAAATTAATAAAAGAATTTTGCGCTATCGTTTTATCATGTTAATTTTTTAAAAACATTTTTATTTATAATTTTCTACGGAGGAAATTTATAGATTATATTTAATTTAAGCATCCCACTATCGTTCTATCATGTTATTTTTTTAAAATCAATTTATATTTAATATTTATGTTACACATGCACTCTTTTAGTCTCATAACTTTTCTAAATAGAAAAATTAAATCGGTTGAGACACAATTATACTTTTTTATTTGATTACAAAATAAGATAATAGAAGTATTGCCTAAAAAGTTTTTTATTTAAAACTCAAACAAAATTTGTTAGTTAAGGAGATAGTTAAAAAATGTATATTTACTTTCTATTTTAAAAAGAACTAAAAAATAATTTAGAGGTGTGTAATTGATTTTAATTTGTTTGATTACTTTTAAAATATGTGTGACAAGATATAAAAAAAATTATTTAAAATTAAAATTTATATACGAGAATAAAATTACTGTTGATCGAAATACTTTTATAAATAATACAATTATATGTTATTAATATTTATATACGTGAAAAAATATATTATTAATTAAAATATTTGTATATATCAAAAAACTTATAGGAACAGACTAATTATCTCTTTTAAAAATAATAAATTTTTTTGATTAAGCAATATTGTTTTTCTTTCTTATCATTCTTATTACATTTTAAAAAAACAAATGTGCATAACACAACAGTATTCGTAAGATAATAACAAGAGAACATGAAGTTACTGAACAATGTTTTTATAAATAATCCCAAAACAACACTAATATTTATATCCGAAAATCTATATTGTTGATTTAAATATTTTTATATATACAAAAAATATTGGGACCAATTCATTATCTTTTAAAAAAAATAATTTTTATTTTGTTAAATAATTTTATGCTTCTTTTATTCAATTTTTATTGTATTTTAAAAATAAACGCGTGTGTGATATCAGTACCGTGCGAATGCAAGGGTATCCCACTAGTTTATATACAAAAACTAAAATATATATTATTTATATTGAAATCTGAATTAATATAAAAGGAAATGGTATATTTCTAATATAACTTTAAAAATTACACGCACGCGAGCTCGCGCGCATAATAAAAAAGTGAAAAAAATATTAGATAAAAAATTAATAAAAGAATTTTTCACCCTTAATCTGGGATCATGGCTCCGCCAATGATGAATATTGCAGGCTGGGATTCCCTGAAGTATTAAGAGAGTGTAACATGATATTGCTAATAGATTATTACTATTGTTATCAATTGTTCCCGATTAGTAACCTGCTCCTTGGCTTAAGTTTCTCATAAGGCTTTGAAAAAAAAATTCCTAATTAATTGTGGATTCCTTAAATATGAGATGAAAATTATTATTATAATTTATACAAATTTGTTTCACGAACTTTGAAGAAATATCACACTGTAATTGGTTTATTAGAAATTTGCATTTGGAACAATGGTAACAATGACATATTATGAGTCAAAGATCAATACTAGGCTCAGGACGTATTATCGAATTCATCTTATAGCAGGTTGAAACAAAGTTAATCTGTTACGTGGAAGTATACTGAATTCAATTGGAAAATTATCGAAACATGAAGTTCTTATAGAAGAAGGAAACAAATATATATCTTGGAAGATTCTAGAAGAATGTAGTAATTTGACAATTTTCGGCCTTGGTGATACAAGAATTTCAGGTTCTTTACCTGTTTATTTTGGTAAGCTTAAAATGCTTCGAACTTTATCAATTTATAAAACTATGGTTTCTAGTGAAATTCCTAAAGAGATGGGTAATTGTTATGGCTTGTTGATTTGTCTCTATATGAGAATAGTTTGTCAGGTTCTATTCCATCAGAGATTGGTAAGCTAAAGAAGCTTGAATAGTTGTTTATGTAGCAGATTAGTCTTGTTGGTGCTATTCCTAATGAGATTGCTAACTGTTCAAGTTTGAGAAACATTGATCTATCTTTGAATTATTTATCTGGAACTATACCTTTGTCTTTAGGGGATCTTTTAGAGCTTCAAGAGTTAATGATAAGTAATAATAATTTATTTGACTCCATTCCTACAACTCTCTCTAATGCTAAAAATCTTCAACAGTTGCAAGTTAATACAAATAAACTCTCTGGTTTGATATTGAAATATGAATTAATAATAAAAGGAGATGTTATATTTCTTATATAATTTAAACACACACATAAGTAAACAAATATTACGTCAAAAATTAATAAAAGAATTTTGCGCTATCGTTTTATCATGTTAATTTTTTTAAAACATTTTTATTTATAATTTTCTACGGAGGAAATTTATAGATTATATTTAATTTAAGCATCCCACTATCGTTCTATCATGTTATTTTTTTAAAATCAATTTATATTTAATATTTATGTTACACATGCACTCTTTTAGTCTCATAACTTTTCTAAATAGAAAAATTAAATTGGTTGAGACACAATTATACTTTTTTATTTGATTACAAAATAAGATAATAGAAGTATTGCCTAAAAAGTTTTTTATTTAAAACTCAAACAAAATTTGTTAGTTAAGGAGATAGTTAAAAAATGTATTTTTACTTTCTATTTTAAAAAGAACTAAAAAATAATTTAGAGGTGTGTAATTGATTTTAATTTGTTTGATTACTTTTAAAATATGTGTGACAAGATATAAAAAAAATTATTTAAAATTAAAATTTATATACGAGAATAAAATTACTGTTGATCGAAATACTTTTATAAATAATACAATTATATGTTATTAATATTTATATACGTGAAAAAATATATTATTAATTAAAATATTTGTATATATCAAAAAACTTATAGGAACAGACTAATTATCTCTTTTAAAAATAATAAATTTTTTTGATTAAGCAATATTGTTTTTCTTTCTTATCATTCTTATTACATTTTAAAAAAACAAATGTGCATAACACAACAGTATTCGTGAGATAATAACAAGAGAACATGAAGTTACTGAACAATGTTTTTATAAATAATCCCAAAACAACACTAATATTTATATCCGAAAATCTATATTGTTGATTTAAATATTTTTATATATACAAAAAATATTGGGACCAATTCATTATCTTTTAAAAAAAATAATTTTTATTTTGTTAAATAATTTTATGCTTCTTTTATTCAATTTTTATTGTATTTTAAAAATAAACGCGTGTGTGATATCAGTACCGTGCGAATGCAAGGGTATCCCACTAGTTTATATACAAAAACTAAAATATATATTATTTATATTGAAATCTGAATTAATATAAAAGGAGATGGTATATTTCTAATATAACTTTAAAAATTACACGCACGCGCGCTCACGCGCATAATAAAAAAGTGAAAAAAATATTAGATAAAAAATTAATAAAAGAATTTTTCACCCTTAATCTGGGATCATGGCTCCGCCAATGATGAATATTGCAGGCTGGGATTCCCTGAAGTATTAAGAGAGTGTAACATGATATTGCTAATAGATTATTACTATTGTTATCAATTGTTCCCGATTAGTAACCTGCTCCTTGGCTTAAGTTTCTCATAAGGCTTTGAAAAAAAAATTCCTGATTAATTGTGGATTCCTTAAATATGAGATGAAAATTATTATTATAATTTATACAAATTTGTTTCACGAACTTTGAAGAAATATCACACTGTAATTGGTTTATTAGAAATTTGCATTTGGAACAATGGTAACAATGACATATTATGAGTCAAAGATCAATACTAGGCTCAGGACGTATTATCGAATTCATCTTATAGCAGGTTGAAACAAAGTTAATCTGTTACGTGGAAGTATACTGAATTCAATTGGAAAATTATCGAAACATGAAGTTCTTATAGAAGAAGGAAACAAATATATATCTTGGAAGATTCTAGAAGAATGTAGTAATTTGACAATTTTCGGCCTTGGTGATACAAGAATTTCAGGTTCTTTACCTGTTTATTTTGGTAAGCTTAAAATGCTTCGAACTTTATCAATTTATAAAACTATGGTTTCTAGTGAAATTCCTAAAGAGATGGGTAATTGTTATGGCTTGTTGATTTGTCTCTATATGAGAATAGTTTGTCAGGTTCTATTCCATCAGAGATTGGTAAGCTAAAGAAGCTTGAATAGTTGTTTATGTAGCAGATTAGTCTTGTTGGTGCTATTCCTAATGAGATTGCTAACTGTTCAAGTTTGAGAAACATTGATCTATCTTTGAATTATTTATCTGGAACTATACCTTTGTCTTTAGGGGATCTTTTAGAGCTTCAAGAGTTAATGATAAGTAATAATAATTTATTTGACTCCATTCCTACAACTCTCTCTAATGCTAAAAATCTTCAACAGTTGCAAGTTAATACAAATAAACTCTCTGGTTTGATATTGAAATATGAATTAATAATAAAAGGAGATGTTATATTTCTTATATAATTTAAACACACACATAAGTAAACAAATATTACGTCAAAAATTAATAAAAGAATTTTGCGCTATCGTTTTATCATGTTAATTTTTTTAAAACATTTTTATTTATAATTTTCTACGGAGGAAATTTATAGATTATATTTAATTTAAGCATCCCACTATCGTTCTATCATGTTATTTTTTTAAAATCAATTTATATTTAATATTTATGTTACACATGCACTCTTTTAGTCTCATAACATTTCTAAATAGAAAAATTAAATTGGTTGAGACACAATTATACTTTTTTATTTGATTACAAAATAAGATAATAGAAGTATTGCCTAAAAAGTTTTTTATTTAAAACTCAAACAAAATTTGTTAGTTAAGGAGATAGTTAAAAAATGTATTTTTACTTTCTATTTTAAAAAGAACTAAAAAATAATTTAGAGGTGTGTAATTGATTTTAATTTGTTTGATTACTTTTAAAATATGTGTGACAAGATATAAAAAAAATTATTTAAAATTAAAATTTATATACGAGAATAAAATTACTATTGATCGAAATACTTTTATAAATAATACAATTATATGTTATTAATATTTATATACGTGAAAAAATATATTATTAATTAAAATATTTGTATATATCAAAAAACTTATAGGAACAGACTAATTATCTCTTTTAAAAATAATAAATTTTTTTGATTAAGCAATATTGTTTTTCTTTCTTATCATTCTTATTACATTTTAAAAAAACAAATGTGCATAACACAACAGTATTCGTGAGATAATAACAAGAGAACATGAAGTTACTGAACAATGTTTTTATAAATAATCCCAAAACAACACTAATATTTATATCCGAAAATCTATATTGTTGATTTAAATATTTTTATATATACAAAAAATATTGGGACCAATTCATTATCTTTTAAAAAAAATAATTTTTATTTTGTTAAATAATTTTATGCTTCTTTTATTCAATTTTTATTGTATTTTAAAAATAAACGCGTGTGTGATATCAGTACCGTGCGAATGCAAGGGTATCCCACTAGTTTATACACAAAAACTAAAATATATATTATTTATATTGAAATCTGAATTAATATAAAAGGAGATGGTATATTTCTAATATAACTTTAAAAATTACACGCACGCGCGCTCGCGCGCATAATAAAAAAGTGAAAAAAATATTAGATAAAAAATTAATAAAAGAATTTTTCACCCTTAATTTGGGATCATGGCTCCGCCAATGATGAATATTGCAGGCTGGGATTCCCTGAAGTATTAAGAGAGTGTAACATGATATTGCTAATAGATTATTACTATTGTTATCAATTGTTCCCGATTAGTAACCTGCTCCTTGGCTTAAGTTTCTCATAAGGCTTTGAAAAAAAAATTCCTGATTAATTGTGGATTCCTTAAATATGAGATGAAAATTATTATTATAATTTATACAAATTTGTTTCACGAACTTTGAAGAAATATCACACTGTAATTGGTTTATTAGAAATTTGCATTTGGAACAATGGTAACAATGACATATTATGAGTCAAAGATCAATACTAGGCTCAGGACGTATTATCGAATTCATCTTATAGCAGGTTGAAACAAAGTTAATCTGTTACGTGGAAGTATACTGAATTCAATTGGAAAATTATCGAAACATGAAGTTCTTATAAAAGAAGGAAACAAATATATATCTTGGAAGATTCTATAAGAATGTAGTAATTTGACAATTTTCGGCCTTGGTGATACAAGAATTTCAGGTTCTTTACCTGTTTATTTTGGTAAGCTTAAAATGCTTCGAACTTTATCAATTTATAAAACTATGGTTTCTAGTGAAATTCCTAAAGAGATGGGTAATTGTTATGGCTTGTTGATTTGTCTCTATATGAGAATAGTTTGTCAGGTTCTATTCCATCAGAGATTGGTAAGCTAAAGAAGCTTGAATAGTTGTTTATGTAGCAGATTAGTCTTGTTGGTGCCATTCCTAATGAGATTGCTAATTGTTCAAGTTTGAGAAACATTGATCTATCTTTGAATTATTTATCTGGAACTATACCTTTGTCTTTAGGGGATCTTTTAGAGCTTCAAGAGTTAATGATAAGTAATAATAATTTATTTGACTCCATTCCTACAACTCTCTCTAATGCTAAAAATCTTCAACAGTTGCAAGTTAATACAAATAAACTCTCTGGTTTGATATTGAAATATGAATTAATAATAAAAGGAGATGTTATATTTCTTTCATAATTTAAACACACACATAAATAAACAAATATTACGTCAAAAATTAATAAAAGAATTTTGCGCTATCGTTTTATCATGTTAATTTTTTAAAAACATTTTTATTTATAATTTTCTACGGAGGAAATTTATAGATTATATTTAATTTAAGCATCCCACTATCGTTCTATCATGTTATTTTTTTAAAATCAATTTATATTTAATATTTATGTTACACATGCACTCTTTTAGTCTCATAACTTTTCTAAATAGAAAAATTAAATTGGTTGAGACACAATTATACTTTTTTATTTTATTACAAAATAAGATAATAGAAGTATTGCCTAAAAAGTTTTTTATTTAAAACTCAAACAAAATTTGTTAGTTAAGGAGATAGTTAAAAAATGTATTTTTACTTTCTATTTTAAAAAGAACTAAAAAATAATTTAGAGGTGTGTAATTGATTTTAATTTGTTTGATTACTTTTAAAATATGTGTGACAAGATATAAAAAAAATTATTTAAAATTAAAATTTATATACGAGAATAAAATTACTGTTGATCGAAATACTTTTATAAATAATACAATTATATGTTATTAATATTTATATACGTGAAAAAATATATTATTAATTAAAATATTTGTATATATCAAAAAACTTATAGGAACAGACTAATTATCTCTTTTAAAAATAATAAATTTTTTTGATTAAGCAATATTGTTTTTCTTTCTTATCATTCTTATTACATTTTAAAAAAACAAATGTGCATAACACAACAGTATTCGTGAGATAATAACAAGAGAACATGAAGTTACTGAACAATGTTTTTATAAATAATCCCAAAACAACACTAATATTTATATCCGAAAATCTATATTGTTGATTTAAATATTTTTATATATACAAAAAATATTGGGACCAATTCATTATCTTTTAAAAAAAATAATTTTTATTTTGTTATATAATTTTATGCTTCTTTTATTCAATTTTTATTGTATTTTAAAAATAAACGCGTGTGTGATATCAGTACCGTGCGAATGCAAGGGTATCCCACTAGTTTATATACAAAAACTAAAATATATATTATTTATATTGAAATCTGAATTAATATAAAAGGAGATGGTATATTTCTAATATAACTTTAAAAATTACACGCACGCGCGCTCGCGCGCATAATAAAAAAGTGAAAAAAATATTAGATAAAAAATTAATAAAAGAATTTTTCACCCTTAATCTGGGATCATGGCTCCGCCAATGATGAATATTGTAGGCTGGGATTCCCTGAAGTATTAAGAGAGTGTAACATGATATTGCTAATAGATTATTACTATTGTTATCAATTGTTCCCGATTAGTAACCTGCTCCTTGGCTTAAGTTTCTCATAAGGCTTTGAAAAAAAAATTCCTGATTAATTGTGGATTCCTTAAATATGAGATGAAAATTATTATTATAATTTATACAAATTTGTTTCACGAACTTTGAAGAAATATCACACTGTAATTGGTTTATTAGAAATTTGCATTTGGAACAATGGTAACAATGACATATTATGAGTCAAAGATCAATACTAGGCTCAGGACGTATTATCGAATTCATCTTATAGCAGGTTGAAACAAAGTTAATCTGTTACGTGGAAGTATACTGAATTCAATTGGAAAATTATCGAAACATGAAGTTCTTATAGAAGAAGGAAACAAATATATATCTTGGAAGATTCTAGAAGAATGTAGTAATTTGACAATTTTCGGCCTTGGTGATACAAGAATTTCAGGTTCTTTACCTGTTTATTTTGGTAAGCTTAAAATGCTTCGAACTTTATCAATTTATAAAACTATGGTTTCTAGTGAAATTCCTAAAGAGATGGGTAATTGTTATGGCTTGTTGATTTGTCTCTATATGAGAATAGTTTGTCAGGTTCTATTCCATCAGAGATTGGTAAGCTAAAGAAGCTTGAATAGTTGTTTATGTAGCAGATTAGTCTTGTTGGTGCTATTCCTAATGAGATTGCTAACTGTTCAAGTTTGAGAAACATTGATCTATCTTTGAATTATTTATCTGGAACTATACCTTTGTCTTTAGGGGATCTTTTAGAGCTTCAAGAGTTAATGATAAGTAATAATAATTTATTTGACTCCATTCCTACAACTCTCTCTAATGCTAAAAATCTTCAACAGTTGCAAGTTAATACAAATAAAGTCTCTCGTTTGATATTGAAATGTGAATTAATAATAAAAGGAGATGTTATATTTCTTATATAATTTAAACACACACATAAGTAAACAAATATTACGTCAAAAATTACTAAAAGAATTTTGCGCTATCGTTTTATCATGTTAATTTTTTAAAAACATTTTTATTTATAATTTTCTACGCAGGAAATTTATAGATTATATTTAATTTAAGCATCCCACTATCGTTCTATCATGTTATTTTTTTAAAATCAATTTATATTTAATATTTATGTTACACATGCACTCTTTTAGTCTCATAACTTTTCTAAATAGAAAAATTAAATTTGTTGAGACACAATTATACTTTTTTATTTGATTACAAAATAAGATAATAGAAGTATTGCCTAAAAAGTTTTTTATTTAAAACTCAAACAAAATTTGTTAGTTAAGGAGATAGTTAAAAAATGTATATTTACTTTCTATTTTAAAAAGAACTTAAAATAATTTAGAGGTGTGTAATTGATTTTAATTTGTTTGATTACTTTTAAAATATGTGTGACAAGATATAAAAAAAATTATTTAAAATTAAAATTTATATACGAGAATAAAATTACTGTTGATCGAAATACTTTTATAAATAATACAATTATATGTTATTATTATTTATATACGTGAAAAAATATATTATTAATTAAAATATTTGTATATATCAAAAAAAATTATAGGCACAGACTAATTATCTCTTTTAAAAATAATAAATTTTTTTGATTAAGCAATACTGTTTTTCTTTCTCATCATTCTTATTACATTTAAAAAAAACAAATGTGCATAACACAACAGTATTCGTGAGATAATAACAAGAGAACATGAAGTTACTGAACAATATTTTTATAAATAATCCCAAAACAACACTAATATTTATATCCGAAAATCTATATTGTTGATTTAAATATTTTTATATATACAAAAAATATTGGGACCAATTCATTATCTTTTAAAAAAATAATTTTTATTTTGTTAAATAATTTTATGCTTCTTTTATTCAATTTTTATTGTATTTTAAAAATAAACGCGTGTGTGATATCAGTACCGTGCGAATGCAAGGGTATCCCACTAGTTTATATACAAAAACTAAAATATATATTATTTATATTGAAATCTGAATTAATATAAAAGGAGATGGTATATTTATAATATAACTTTAAAAATCACACGCACGCGCGATCGCGCGCATAATAAAAAAGTGAAAAAAATATTAGATAAAAAATTAATAAAAGAATTTTTCACCCTTAATCTGGGATCATGGCTCCGCCAATGATGAATATTGCAGGCTGGGATTCCCTGAAGTATTAAGAGAGTGTAACATGATATTGCTAATAGATTATTATTATTATTATCAATTGTTCCCGATTAGTAACCTGCTCCTTGGCTTAAGTTTCTCATAAGGCTTTAAAAAAAATTTCCTGATTAATTGTGGATTCCTTAAATATGAGATGAAAATTATTATTATAATTTATACAAATTTGTTTCACGAACTTTGAAGAAATATCACACTGTAATTGGTTTATTAGAAATTTGCATTTGGAACAATGGTAACAATGACATATTATGAGTCAAAGATCAATACTAGGCTCAGGACGTATTATTGAATTCATCTTATAGCAGGTTGAAACAAAGTTAATCTGTTACGTGGAAGTATACTGAATTCAATTGGAAAATTATCGAAACATGAAGTTCTTATAGAAGAAGGAAACAAATATATATCTTGGAAGATTCTAGAAGAATGTAGTAATTTGACAATTTTCGGCCTTGGTGATACAAGAATTTCAGGTTCTTTACCTGTTTATTTTGGTAAGCTTAAAATGCTTCGAACTTTATCAATTTATAAAACTATGGTTTCTAGTGAAATTCCTAAAGAGATGGGTAATTGTTATGGCTTGTTGATTTGTCTCTATATGAGAATAGTTTGTCAGGTTCTATTCCATCAGAGATTGGTAAGCTAAAGAAGCTTGAATAGTTGTTTATGTAGAAGATTAGTCTTGTTGGTGCTATTCCTAATGAGATTGCTAACTGTTCAAGTTTGAGAAACATTGATCTATCTTTGAATTCTTTATCTGGAACTATACCTTTGTATTTAGGGGATCTTTTAGAGCTTCAAGAGTTAATGATAAGTAATAATAATGTATCTGACTCCATTCCTACAACTCTCTCTAATGCTAAAAATCTTCAACAGTTGTAAGTTAATACAAATAAACTCTCTGGTTTGATATTGAAATATGAATTAATAATAAAAGGAGATGTTATATTTCTTATATAATTTAAACACACACATAAGTAAACAAATATTACGTCAAAAATTACTAAAAGAATTTTGCGCTATCGTTTTATCATGTTAATTTTTTAAAAACATTTTTATTTATAATTTTCTACGGAGGAAATTTATAGATTATATTTAATTTAAGCATCCCACTATCGTTCTATCATGTTATTTTTTTAAAATCAATTTATATTTAATATTTATGTTACACATGCACTCTTTTAGTCTCATAACTTTTCTAAATAGAAAAATTAAATTTGTTGAGACACAATTATACTTTTTTATTTGATTACAAAATAAGATAATAGAAGTATTGCCTAAAATTTTTTTTATTTAAAACTCAAACAAAATTTGTTAGTTAAGGAGATAGTTAAAAAATGTATATTTACTTTCTATTTTAAAAAGAACTAAAAATAATTTAGAGGTGTGTAATTGATTTTAATTTGTTTGATTACTTTTAAAATATGTGTGACAAGATATAAAAAAAATTATTTAAAATTAAAATTTATATACGAGAATAAAATTACTGTTGATCGAAATACTTTTATAAATAATACAATTATATGTTATTATTATTTATATACGTGAAAAATATATTATTAATTAAAATATTTGTATATATCAAAAAAATTATAGGCACAGACTAATTATCTCTTTTAAAAATAATAAATTTTTTTGATTAAGCAATATTGTTTTTCTTTCTTATCATTCTTATTACATTTAAAAAAAACAAATGTGCATAACACAACAGTATTCGTGAGATAATAACAAGAGAACATGAAGTTACTGAACAATGTTTTTATAAATAATCCCAAAACAACAGTAATATTTGTATCCGAAAATCTATATTGTTGATTTAAATATTTTTATATATACAAAAAATATTGGCACCAATTCATTATCTTTTAAAAAAATAATTTTTCTTTTGTTAAATAATTTTATGCTTCTTTTATTCAGTTTTTATTGTATTTTAAAAATAAACGCGTGTGTGATATCAGTACCGTGCGAATGCAAGGGTATCCCACTAGTTTATATACAAAAACTAAAATATATATTATTTATATTGAAATCTGAATTAATATAAAAGGAGATGGTATATTTCTAATATAACTTTTAAAATTACACGCTCGCGCGCATAATAAAAAAGTGAAAAAATATTAGATAAAAAATTAATAAAAGAATTTTGCACCCTTAATCTGGGATCATGGCTCCGCCAATGATGAATATTGCAGGAAGGGATTCCCTGAAGTATTAAGAGAGTGTAACATGATACTGCTAATAGATTATTATTATTATTATCAATTGTTCCTGATTAGTAACCTGTTCCTTGGCTTAAGTTTCTCATAAGGCTTTGGAAAAAAAATTCCTGATTAATTGTGGATTCCTTAAATATGAGATGAAAATTATTATTATAATTTATACAAATTTGTTTCACGATCTTTGAAGAAATATCACACTGTAATTGGTTTATTAGAAATTTGCATTTGGAACAATGGTAACAATGACATATTATGAGTCAAAGATCAATACTAGGCTCAGGACGTATTATTGAATTCATCTTATAGCAGGTGGAAACAAAGATAATCTGTTAGGTGGAAGTATACTGAATTCAATTGGAAAATTATCGAAACATGAAGTTCTTATAGAAGAAGGAAACAAATATATATCTTGGAAGATTCTATAAGAATGTAGTAATTTGACAATTTTCGGCCTTGGTGATACAAGAATTTCAGGTTCTTTACCTGTTTATTTTGGTAAGCTTAAAAAGCTTCGAACTTTATCAATTTATAAAACTATGGTTTCTAGTGAAATTCCTAAAGAGATGGGTAATTGTTATGGCTTGTTGATTTGTCTCTATATGAGAATAGTTTGTCAGGTTCTATTCCATCAGAGATTGGTAAGCTAAAGAAGCTTGAATAGTTGTTTATGTAGCAGATTAGTCTTGTTGGTGCTATTCCTAATGAGTTGCTAACTGTTCAAGTTTGAGAAACATTGATCTATCTTTGAATTCTTTATTTGGAACTATACCTTTGTCTTTAGGGGATCTTTTAGAGCTTCAAGAGTTAATGATAAGTAATAATAATGTATCTGACTCCATTCCTACAACTCTTTCTAATGCTAAAAATCTTCAACAGTTGCAAGTTAATACAAATAAACTCTCTGGTTTGATATTGAAATATGAATTAATAATAAAAGGAGATGTTATATTTCTTATATAATTTAAACACACACATAAGTAAACAAATATTACGTCAAAAATCACTAAAAGAATTTTGCGCTATCGTTTTATCATGTTAATTTTTTAAAAACATTTTTATTTATAATTTTCTACGGAGGAAATTTATAGATTATATTTAATTTAAGCATCCCACTATCGTTCTATCATGTTATTTTTTTAAAATCAATTTCTATTTAATATTTATGTTACACATGCACTCTTTTAGTCTCATAACTTTTCTAAATAGAAAAATTAAATTTGTTGAGACACAATTATTCTTTTTTATTTGATTACAAAATAAGATAATAGAAGTATTGCCTGAAAATATTTTTATTTAAAACTCAAACAAAATTTGTTAGTTAAGGAGATAGTTAAAAAATGTATATTTACTTTCTATTTTAAAAAGAACTAAAAATAATTTAGAGGTGTGTAATTGATTTTAATTTGTTTGATTACTTTTAAAATATGTGTGACAAGATATAAAAAAAATTATTTAAAATTAAAATTTATATACGAGAATAAAATTACTGTTGATCGAAATACTTTTATAAATAATACAATTATATGTTATTATTATTTATATACGTGAAAAAATATATTATTAATTAAAATATTTGTATATATCAAAAAAATTATAGGCACAGACTAATTATCTCTTTTAAAAATAATAAATTTTTTTGATTAAGCAATATTGTTTTTCTTTCTTATCATTCTTATTACATTTAAAAAAAACAAATGTGCATAACACAACAGTATTCGTGAGATAATAACAAGAGAACATGAAGTTACTGAACAATGTTTTTATAAATAATCCCAAAACAACAGTAATATTTGTATCCGAAAATCTATATTGTTGATTTAAATATTTTTATATATACAAAAAATATTGGCACCAATTCATTATCTTTTAAAAAAATAATTTTTCTTTTGTTAAATAATTTTATGCTTCTTTTATTCAATTTTTATTGTATTTTAAAAATAAACGCGTGTGTGATATCAGTACCGTGCGAATGCAAGGGTATCCCACTAGTTTATATACAAAACTAAAATATATATTATTTATATTGAAATCTGAATTAATATAAAAGGAGATGGTATATTTCTAATATAACTTTTAAAATTACACGCTCGCGCGCATAATAAAAAAGTGAAAAAATATTAGATAAAAAATTAATAAAAGAATTTTGCACCCTTAATCTGGGATCATGGCTCCGCCAATGATGAATATTGCAGGAAGGGATTCCCTGAAGTATTAAGAGAGTGTAACATGATACTGCTAATAGATTATTATTATTATTATCAATTGTTCCTGATTAGTAACCTGTTCCTTGGCTTAAGTTTCTCATAAGGCTTTGGAAAAAAAATTCCTGATTAATTGTGGATTCCTTAAATATGAGATGAAAATTATTATTATAATTTATACAAATTTGTTTCACGATCTTTGAAGAAATATCACACTGTAATTGGTTTATTAGAAATTTGCATTTGGAACAATGGTAACAATGACATATTATGAGTCAAAGATCAATACTAGGCTCAGGACGTATTATTGAATTCATCTTATAGCAGGTGGAAACAAAGATAATCTGTTAGGTGGAAGTATACTGAATTCAATTGGAAAATTATCGAAACATGAAGTTCTTATAGAAGAAGGAAACAAATATATATCTTGGAAGATTCTATAAGAATGTAGTAATTTGACAATTTTCGGCCTTGGTGATACAAGAATTTCAGGTTCTTTACCTGTTTATTTTGGTAAGCTTAAAAAGCTTCGAACTTTATCAATTTATAAAACTATGGTTTCTAGTGAAATTCCTAAAGAGATGGGTAATTGTTATGGCTTGTTGATTTGTCTCTATATGAGAATAGTTTGTCAGGTTCTATTCCATCAGAGATTGGTAAGCTAAAGAAGCTTGAATAGTTGTTTATGTAGCAGATTAGTCTTGTTGGTGCTATTCCTAATGAGTTGCTAACTGTTCAAGTTTGAGAAACATTGATCTATCTTTGAATTCTTTATTTGGAACTATACCTTTGTCTTTAGGGGATCTTTTAGAGCTTCAAGAGTTAATGATAAGTAATAATAATGTATCTGACTCCATTCCTACAACTCTTTCTAATGCTAAAAATCTTCAACAGTTGCAAGTTAATACAAATAAACTCTCTGGTTTGATATTGAAATATGAATTAATAATAAAAGGAGATGTTATATTTCTTATATAATTTAAACACACACATAAGTAAACTAATATTACGTCAAAAATTAATAAATGAATTTTGCGCTATCGTTTTATCATGTTAATTTTTTAAAAACATTTTTATTTAAAATTTTCTACGGAGGAAATTTATAGATTATATTTAATTTAAGCATCCCACTATCATTCGATCATGTTATTTTTTTAAAATCAATTTATATTTAATATTTATGTTACACATGCACTCTTTTAGTTTCATAATTTTTCTAAATAGAAAAATTAAATTGGTTGAGACACAATCATACTTTTTTATTTGATTACAAAATAAGATAATAGAAGTATTGCCTAAAAAGTTTTTTATTTAAAACTCAAACAAAATTTGTTAGTTAATGAGATAGTTAAAAAATGTATATTTACTTTCTATTTTAAAAGAACTAAAAATAATTTAGAGGTGTGTAATTGATTTTAATTTGTTTGATTACTTTTAAAATATGTGTGACAAGATCTAAAAAAAATTATTTAAAATTAAAATATATATACGATAATAAAATTATTGTTGATCGAAATACTTTTATAAATAATACAATTATATGTTATTAATATTTATATACGTGAAAAAATATATAATTAATTAAAATATTTTTATATATCAAAAAAATTATAGGCACAGACTAATTATCTCTTTTAAAAATAATAAATTTTTTTGATTAAGCAATATTGTTTTTCTTTCTTATCATTCTTATTACATTTAAAAAAAACAAATATGCATAACACAACAGTATTCGTGAGATAATAACAAGAGAACATGAAGTTACTGAACAATGTTTTTATAAATAATCCCAAAACAACACTAATATTTATATCCAAAAATCTATTTTATTGATTTAAATATTTTTATATATACAAAAAATATTGGCACCAATTCATTATCTTTTAAAAAAATAATTTTTCTTTTGTTAAATAATTTTATGCTTCTTTTATTCAATTTTTATTGTATTTTAAAAATAAACGCGTGTGTGATATCAGTACCGTGCGAATGCAAGGGTATCCCACTAGTTTATATACAAAAACTAAAATATATATTATTTATATTGAAATCTGAATTAATATAAAAGGAGATGGTATATTTCTAATATAACTTTAAAAATTACACGCACGCGCGCTCGCGCGCATAATAAAAAAGTGAAAAAATATTAGATAAAAAATTAATAAAAGAATTTTGCACCCTTAATCTGGGATCATGGCTATGCCAATGATGAATATTGCAGGCAGGGATTCCCTGAAGTATTAAGACAGTGTAACATGATACTGCTAATAGATTATTATTATTATTATCAATTGTTCCTGATTAGTAACCTGTTCCTTGGCTTAAGTTTCTCATAAGGCTTTGAAAAAAAAAATCCTGATTAATTGTGGATTTCTTAAATATGAGATGAAAATTATTAATATAATTTATACAAATTTGTTTCACGAACTTCAAAGAAATATCACACTGTAATTGGTTTATTAGAAATTTGCATTTCGAACAATGGTAACAATGACATATTATGAGTCAAAGATCAATACTAGGCTCAGGACGTATTATTGAATTCATCTTATAGCAGGTGGAAACAAAGATAATCTGTTAGGTGGAAGTATACTGAATTCAATTGGAAAATTATCAAAACATGAAGTTCTTATAGAAGAAGGAAACAAATATATATCTTGGAAGATTCTATAAGAATGTAGTAAATTGACAATTTTCGGCCTTGGTGATACAAGAATTTCAGGTTCTTTACCTGTTTATTTTGGTAAGCTTAAAAAGCTTCGAACTTTATCAATTTATAAACCTATGGTTTCTAGTGAAATTCCTAAAGAGATGGGTAATTGTTATGGCTTGTTGATTTGTCTCTATATGAGAATAGTTTGTCAGGTTCTATTCCATCAGAGATTGGTAAGCTAAAGAAGCTTGAATAGTTGTTTATGTAGAAGATTAGTCTTGTTGGTGCTATTCCTAATGAGATTGCTAACTGTTCAAGTTTGAGAAACATTGATCATTCTTTGAATTCTTTATCTGGAACTATACCTTTGTCTTTAGGGGATCTTTTAGAGCTTCAAGAGTTAATGATAAGTAATAATAATGTATCTGACTCCATTCCTACAACTCTCTCTAATGCTAAAAATCTTCAACAGTTGTAAGTTAATACAAATAAACTCTCTCGTTTGATATTGAAATATGAATTAATAATAAAAGGAGATGTTATATTTCTTATATAATTTAAACACACACATAAGTAAACAAATATTACGTCAAAAATTACTAAAAGAATTTTGCGCTATCGTTTTATCATGTTAATTTTTTAAAAACATTTTTATTTATAATTTTCTACGGAGGAAATTTATAGATTATATTTAATTTAAGCATCCCACTATCGTTCTATCATGTTATTTTTTTAAAATCAATTTATATTTAATATTTATGTTACACATGCACTCTTTTAGTCTCATAACTTTTCTAAATAGAAAAATTAAATTGGTTGAGACACAATTATACTTTTTTATTTGATTACAAAATAAGATAATAGAAGTATTGCCTAAAAATGTTTTTTATTTAAAACTCAAACAAAATTTGTTAGTTAAGGAGATAGTTAAAAAATGTATATTTACTTTCTATTTTAAAAAGAACTAAAAATAATTTAGAGGTGTGCAATTGATTTTAATTTGTTTGATTACTTTTAAAATATGTGTGACAAGATATAAAAAAAATTATTTAAAATTAAAATTTATATACGAGAATAAAATTACTGTTGATCGAAATACTTTTATAAATAATACAATTATATGTTATTATTATTTATATACGTGAAAAAATATATTATTAATTAAAATATTTGTATATATCAAAAAAATTATAGGCACCGACTAATTATCTCTTTTAAAAATAATAAATTTTTTTGATTAAGCAATATTGTTTTTCTTTCTTATCATTCTTATTACATTTAAAAAAAACAAATGTGCATAACACAACAGTATTCGTGAGATAAAAACAAGAGAACATGAAGTTACTGAACAATGTTTTTATAAATAATCCCAAAACAACACTAATATTTATATCCGAAAATCTATATTGTTGATTTAAATATTTTTATTTTTACAAAAAATATTGGGACCAATTCATTATCTTTTAAAAAAATAATTTTTATTTTGTTAAATAATTTTATGCTTCTTTTATTCAATTTTTATTGTATTTTAAAAATAAACGGGTGTGTGATATCAGTACCGTGCGAATGCAAGGGTATCCCACTAGTTTATATACAAAAACTAAAATATATATTATTTATATTGAAATCTGAATTAATATAAAAGGAGATGGTATATTTCTAATATAACTTTTAAAATTACACGCACGCGCGCTCGCGCGCATAATAAAAAAGTGAAAAAATATTAGATAAAAAATTAATAAAAGAATTTTGCACCCTTAATCTGAGATCATGGCTCTGCCAATGATGAATATTGCAGGCAGGGATTCCCTGAAGTATTAAGACAGTGTAACATGATACTGCTAATAGATTATTATTATTATTATCAATTGTTCCTGATTTGTAACCTGTTCCTTGGCTTAAGTTTCTCATAAGGCTTTGAAAAAAAAATTCCTGATTAATTGTGGATTTCTTAAATATGAGATGAAAATTATTAATATAATTTATACAAATTTGTTTCACGAACTTCAAAGAAATATCACACTGTAATTGGTTTATTAGAAATTTGCATTTGGAACAATGGTAACAATGACATATTATGAGTCAAAGATCAATACTAGGCTCAGGATGTATTATTGAATTCATCTTATAGCAGGTGGAAACAAAGATAATCTGTTAGGTGGAAGTATACTGAATTCAATTGGAAAATTATCAAAACATGAAGTTCTTATAGAAGAAGGAAACAAATATATATCTTGGAAGATTCTGTAAGAATGTAGTAATTTGACAATTTTCGGCCTTGGTGATACAAGAATTTCAGGTTCTTTACCTGTTTATTTTGGTAAGCTTAAAAAGCTTCGAACTTTATCAATTTATAAACCTATGGTTTCTAGTGAAATTCCTAAAGAGATGGGTAATTGTTATGGCTTGTTTATTTGTCTCTATATGAGAATAGTTTGTCAGGTTCTATTCCATCAGAGATTGGTAAGCTAAAGAAGCTTGAATAGTTGTTTATGTAGAAGATTAGTCTTGTTGGTGCTATTCCTAATGATATTGCTAACTGTTCAAGTTTGAGAAACATTGATCTATCTTTGAATTCTTTATCTGGAACTATACCTTTGTCTTTAGGGGATCTTTTAGAGGTTCAAGAGTTAATGATAAGTAATAATAATGTATCTGACTCCATTCCTACAACTCTCAATAATGCTAAAAATCTTCAACAGTTGTAAGTTAATACAAATAAACTCTCTCGTTTGATATTGAAATATGAATTAATAATAAAAGGAGATGTTATATTTCTTATATAATTTAAACACACACATAAGTAAACAAATATTACGTCAAAAATTACTAAAAGAATTTTGCGCTATCGTTTTATCATGTTAATTTTTTAAAAACATTTTTATTTATAATTTTCTACGGAGGAAATTTATAGATTATATTTAATTTAAGCATCCCACTATCGTTCTATCATGTTATTTTTTTAAAATCAATTTATATTTAATATTTATGTTACACATGCACTCTTTTAGTCTCATAACTTTTCTAAATAGAAAAATTAAATTGGTTGAGACACAATTATACTTTTTTATTTGATTACAAAATAAGATAATAGAAGTATTGCCTAAAAAGTTTTTTATTTAAAACTCAAACAAAATTTGTTAGTTAAGGAGATAGTTAAAAAATGTATATTTACTTTCTATTTTAAAAAGAACTAAAAATAATTTAGAGGTGTGTAATTGATTTTAATTTGTTTGATTACTTTTAAAATATGTGTGACAAGATATAAAAAAAATTATTTAAAATTAAAATTTATATACGAGAATAAAATTACTGTTGATCGAAATACTTTTATAAATAATACAATTATATGTTATTATTATTTATATACGTGAAAAAATATATTATTAATTAAAATATTTGTATATATCAAAAAAATTATAGGCACAGACTAATTATCTCTTTTAAAAATAATAAATTTTTTTGATTAAGCAATATTGTTTTTCTTTCTTATCATTCTTATTACATTTAAAAAAAACAAATGTGCATAACACAACAGTATTCGTGAGATAAAAACAAGAGAACATGAAGTTACTGAACAATGTTTTTATAAATAATCCCAAAACAACACTAATATTTATATCCGAAAATCTATATTGTTGATTTAAATATTTTTATATATACAAAAAATATTGGGACCAATTCATTATCTTTTAAAAAAATAATTTTTATTTTGTTAAATAATTTTATGCTTCTTTTATTCAATTTTTATTGTATTTTAAAAATAAACGCGTGTGTGATATCAGTACCGTGCGAATGCAAGGGTATCCCACTAGTTTATATACAAAAACTAAAATATATATTATTTATATTGAAATCTGAATTAATATAAAAGGAGATGGTATATTTATAATATAACTTTAAAAATTACACGCACGCGCGCTCGTGCGCATAATAAAAAAGTGAAAAAAATATTAGATAAAAAATTAATAAAAGAATTTTTCACCCTTAATATGGGATCATGGCTCCGCCAATGATGAGTATTGCAGGCTGGGATTCCCTGAAGTATTAAGAGAGTGTAACATGATACTGCTAATAGATTATTATTATTATTATCAATTGTTCCTGATTAGTAACCTGTTCCTTGGCTTAAGTTTCTCATAAGGCTTTGAAAAAAAAATTCCTGATTAATTGTGGATTTCTTAAATATGAGATGAAAATTATTAATATAATTTATACAAATTTGTTTCACGAACTTCAAATAAATATCACACTGTAATTGGTTTATTAGAAATTTGCATTTGGAACAATGGTAACAATGACATATTATGAGTCAAAGATCAATACTAGGCTCAGGACGTATTATTGAATTCATCTTATAGCAGGTGGAAACAAAGATAATCTGTTAGGTGGAAGTATACTGAATTCAATTGGAAAATTATCGAAACATGAAGTTCTTATAGAAGAAGGAAACAAATATATATCTTGGAAGATTCTATAAGAATGTAGTAAATTGACAATTTTTGGCCTTGGTGATACAAGAATTTCAGGTTCTTTACCTGTTTATTTTGGTAAGCTTAAAAAGCTTCTAACTTTATCAATTTATAAACCTATGGTTTCTAGTGAAATTCCTAAAGAGATGGGTAATTGTTATGGCTTGTTGATTTGTCTCTATATGAGAATAGTTTGTCAGGTTCTATTCCATCAGAGATTGGTAAGCTAAAGAAGCTTGAATAGTTGTTTATGTAGCAGATTAGTCTTGTTGGTGCTATTCCTAATGAGATTGCTAACTGTTCAAGTTTGAGAAACATTGATCTATCTTTGAATTCTTTATCTGGAAATATACCTTTGTCTTTAGGGGATCTTTTAGAGCTTCAAGAGTTAATGATAAGTAATAATAATGTATCTGACTCCATTCCTACAACTCTTTCTAATGCTAAAAATCTTCAACAGTTGCAAGTTAATACAAATAAACTCTCTGGTTTGATATTGAAATATGAATTAATAATAAAAGGAGATGTTATATTTCTTATATAATTTAATCACACACATAAGTATACAAATATTACGTCAAAAATTAATAAAAGAATTTTGCGCTATCGTTTTATCATGTTAATTTTTTAAAAACATTTTTATTTAAAATTTTCTACGGAGGAAATTTATAGATTATATTTAATTTAAGCATCCCACTATCGTTCTATCATGTTATTTTTTTTAAATCAATTTATATTTAATATTTATGTTACACATGCACTCTTTTAGTCTCATAACTTTTCTAAATAGAAAAATTAAATTGGTTGAGACACAATTATACTTATTTATTTGATTACAAAATAAGATAATAGAAGTATTGCCTAAAAAGTTTTTTATTTAAAACTCAAATAAAATTTGTTAGTTAATGAGATAGTTAAAAAATGTATATTTACTTTCTATTTAAAAAGAACTAAAAATAATTTAGAGGTGTGTAATTGATTTTAATTTGTTTGATTACTTTTAAAATATGTGTGACAAGATCTAAAAAAAATTATTTAAAATTAAAATTTATATACGAGAATAAAATTATTGTTGATCGAAATACTTTTATAAATAATACAATTATATGTTATTAATATTTATATACGTGAAAAAATATATTATTAATTAAAATATTTTTATATATCAAAAAAATTATAGGCACAGACTAATTATCTCTTTTAAAAATAATAAATTTTTTTGATTAAGCAATATTGTTTTTCTTTCTTATCATTCTTATTACATTGAAAAAAAACAAATGTGCATAACACAACAGTATTCGTGAGATAATAACAAGAGAACATGAAGTTACTGAACAATGTTTTTATAAATAATCCCAAAACAACACTAATATTTATATCCGAAAATATATTTTGTTGATTTAAATATTTTTATATATACAAAAAATATTGGCACCAATTCATTATCTTTTAAAAAAAATAATTTTTCTTTTGTTAAATAATTTTATGCTTCTTTTATTCAATTTTTATTGTATTTTAAAAATAAACGCGTGTGTGATATCAGTACCGTGCGAATGCAAGGGTATCCCACTAGTTTATATACAAAAACTAAAATATATATTATTTATATTGAAATCTGAATTAATATAAAAGGAGATGGTATACTTCTAATATAACTTTAAAAATTACACGCACGCGCGCTCGAGCGCATGATAAAAAAGTGAAAAAATATTAGATAAAAAATTAATAAAAGAATTTTGCACCCTTAATCTGGGATCATGGCTCCGCCAATGATGAATATTGCAGGCAGGGATTCCCTGAAGTATTAAGACAGTGTAACATGATACTGCTAATAGATTATTATTATTATTATCAATTGTTCCTGATTAGTAACCTGTTCCATGGCTTAAGTTTCTCATAAGGCTTTGAAAAAAAATTTCCTGATTAATTGTGGATTCCTTAAATATGAGATGAAAATTATTATTATAATTTATACAAATTTGTTTCACGAACTTTGAAGAAATATCACACTGTAATTGGTTTATTAGAAATTTGCATTTGGAACAATGGTAACAATGACATATTAGGAGTCAAAGATCAATACTAGGCTCAGGACGTATTATTGAATCCATCTTATAGCAGGTGGAAACAAAGATAATCTGTTAGGTGGAAGTATACTGAATTCAATTGGAAAATTATCGAAACAGGAAGTTCTTATAGAAGAAGGAAACAAATATATATATCTTGGAAGATTCTATAAGAATGTAGTAATTTGACAATTTTCGGCCTTGGTGATACAAGAATTTCAGGTTCTTTACCTGTTTATTTTGGTAAGCTTAAAAAGCTTCGAACTTTATCAATTTATAAAACTATGGTTTCTAGTGAAATTCCTAAAGAGATGGGTAATTGTTATGGCTTGTTGATTTGTCTCTATATGAGAATAGTTTGTCAGGTTCTATTCCTTCAGAGATTGGTAAGCTAAAGAAGCTTGAATAGTTGTTTATGTAGCAGATTAGTCTTGTTGGTGCTATTCCTAATGAGATTGCTAACTGTTCAAGTTTGAGAAACATTGATCTATCTTTGAATTCTTTATCTGGAACTATACCTTTGTCTTTAGGGGATCTTTTAGAGCTTCAAGAGTTAATGATAAGTAATAATAATGTATCTGACTCCATTCCTACAACTCTTTCTAATGCTAAAAATCTTCAACAGTTGCAAGTTAATACAAATAAACTCTCTGGTTTGATATTGAAATATGAATTAATAATAAAAGGAGATGTTATATTTCTTATATAATTTAAACACACACATAAGTAAACAAATATTACGTCAAAAATTAATAAATGAATTTTGCACTATCGTTTTATCATGTTAATTTTTTTAAAACATTTTTATTTAAAATTTTCTACGGAGGAAATTTTTAGATTATATTTAATTTAAGCATCCCACTATCGTTCTATCATGTTATTTTTTTAAAATCAATTTATATTTAATGTTTATGTTACACATGCACTCTTTTAGTCTCATAACTTTTCTAAATAGAAAAATTAAATTGGTTGAGACACAATTATACTTTTTTATTTGATTACAAAATAAGATAATAGAAGTATTGCCTAAAAAGTTTTTTATTTAAAACTCAAACAAAATTTGTTAGTTAATGAGATAGTTAAAAAATGTATATTTACTTTCTATTTTAAAAGAACTAAAAATAATTTAGAGGTGTGTAATTGATTTTAATTTGTTTGATTACTTTTAAAATATGTGTGACAAGATCTAAAAAAAATTATTTAAAATTAAAATTTATATACGAGAATAAAATTACTGTTGATCGAAATACTTTTATAAATAATACAATTATATGTTATTAATATTTATATACGTGAAAAAATATATTATTAATTAAAATATTTTTATATATCAAAAAAATTATAGGCACAGATTAATTATCTCTTTCAAAAATAATAAATTTTTTTGATTAAGCAATATTGTTTTTCTTTCTTATCATTCTTATTACATTTAAAAAAAACAAATGTGCATAACACAACAGTATTCGTGAGATAATAACAAGAGAACCTGAAGTTACTGAACAATGTTTTTATAAATAATCCCAAAACAACACTAATATTTATATCCGAAAATCTATTTTGTTGATTTAAATATTTTTATATATACAAAAAATATTGGCACCAATTCATTATCTTTTAAAAAAATAATTTTTCTTTTGTTAAATAATTTTATGCTTCTTTTATTCAATTTTTATTGTATTTTAAAAATAAACGCGTGTGTGATATCAGTACCGTGCGAATGCAAGGGTATCCCACTAGTTTATATACAAAAACTAAAATATATATTATTTATATTGAAATCTGAATTAATATAAAAGGAGATGGTATATTTCTAATATAACTTTAAAAATTACACGCTCGCGCGCATAATAAAAAAGTGAAAAAATATTAGATAAAAAATTAATAAAAGAATTTTGCACCCTTAATCTGGGATCATGGCTCCGCCAATGATGAATATTGCAGGCAGGGATTCCCTGAAGTATTAAGACAGTGTAACATGATACTGCTAATAGATTATTATTATTATTATCAATTGTTCCTGATTAGTAACCTGTTTCTTGGCTTAAGTTTCTCATAAGGCTTTGAAAAAAAATTTCCTGATTAATTGTGGATTCCTTAAATATGAGATGAAAATCATTATTATAATTTATACAAATTTGTTTCACGAACTTTGAAGAAATATCACACTATAATTGGTTTATTAGAAATTTGCATTTGGAAAAATGGTAACAATGACATATTAGGAGTCAAAGATCAATACTAGGCTCAGGACGTATTATTGAATCCATCTTATAGCAGGTGGAAACAAAGATAATCTGTTAGGTGGAAGTATACTGAATTCAATTGGAAAATTATCGAAACAGGAAGTTCTTATAGAAGAAGGAAACAAATATATATCTTGGAAGATTCTATAAGAATGTAGTAATTTGACAATTTTCGGCCTTGGTGATACAAGAATTTCAGGTTCTTTACCTGTTTATTTTGGTAAGCTTAAAAAGCTTCGAACTTTATCAATTTATAAAACCATGGTTTCTAGTGAAATTCCTAAAGAGATGGGTAATTGTTATGGCTTGTTGATTTGTCTCTATATGAGAATAGTTTGTCAGGTTCTATTCCATCAGAGATTGGTAAGCTAAAGAAGCTTGAATAGTTGTTTATGTAGCAGATTAGTCTTGTTGGTGCTATTCCTAATGAGATTGCTAAATGTTCAAGTTTGAGAAACATTGATCTATCTTTGAATTCTTTATCTGGAACTATACCTTTGTCTTTAGGGGATCTTTTAGAGCTTCAAGAGTTAATAATAAGTAATAATAATGTATCTGACTCCATTCCTACAACTCTTTCTAATGCTAAAAATCTTCAACAGTTGCAAGTTAATACAAATAAACTCTCTGGTTTGATATTGAAATATGAATTAATAATAAAAGGATATGTTATATTTCTTATATAATTTAAACACACACATAAGTAAACAAATATTACGTCAAAAATTAATAAATGAATTTTGCGCTATCGTTTTATCATGTTAATTTTTTAAAAACATTTTTATTTAAAGTTTTCTACGGAGGAAATTTATAGATTATATTTAATTTAAGCATCCCACTATCGTTCTATCATGTTATTTTTTTAAAATCAATTTATATTTAATGTTTATGTTACACATGCACTCTTTTAGTCTCATAACTTTTCTAAATAGAAAAATTAAATTGGTTGAGACACAATTATACTTTTTTATTTGATTACAAAATAAGATAATAGAAGTATTGCCTAAAAAGTTTTTTATTTAAAACTCAAACAAAATTTGTTAGTTAATGAGATAGTTAAAAAATGTATATTTACTTTCTTTTTTAAAAGAACTAAAAATAATTTAGAGGTGTGTAATTGATTTTAATTTGTTTGATTACTTTTAAAATATGTGTGACAAGATCTAAAAAAAATTATTTAAAATTAAAATTTATATACGAGAATAAAATTACTGTTGATCGAAATACTTTTATAAATAATACAATTATATGTTATTAATATTTATATACGTGAAAAAATATATTATTAATTAAAATATTTTTATATATCAAAAACATTATAGGCACAGACTAATTATCTCTTTTAAAAATAATAAATTTTTTTGATTAAGCAATATTGTTTTTCTTTCTTATCATTCTTATTACATTTAAAAAAAACAAATGTGCATAACACAACAGTATTCGTGAGATAATAACAAGAGAACATGAAGTTACTGAACAATGTTTTTATAAATAATCCCAAAATAACAGTAATATTTATATCCGAAAATCTATTTTGTTGATTTAAATATTTTTATATATACAAAAAATATTGGCACCAATTCATTATCTTTTAAAAAAATAATTTTTCTTTTGTTAAATAATTTTATGCTTCTTTTATTCAATTTTTATTGTATTTTAAAAATAAACGCGTGTGTGATATCAGTACCGTGCGAATGCAAGGGTATCCCACTAGTTTATATACAAAAACTAAAATATATATTATTTATATTGAAATCTGAATTAATATAAAAGGAGATGGTATATTTCTAATATAACTTTAAAAATTACACGCTCGCGCGCATAATAAAAAAGTGAAAAAATATTAGATAAAAAATTAATAAAAGAATTTTGCACCCTTAATCTGGGATCATGGCTCCGCCAATGATGAATATTGCAGGCAGGGATTCCCTGAAGTATTAAGACAGTGTAACATGATACTGCTAATAGATTATTATTATTATTATAAATTGTTCCTGATTAGTAACCTGTTCCTTGGCTTAAGTTTCTCATAAGGCTTTGAAAAAAATATTCCTGATTAATTGTGGATTCCTTAAATATGAGATGAAAATTATTATTATAATTTATACAAATTTGTTTCACGAACTTTGAAGAAATATCACACTGTAATTGGTTTATTAGAAATTTGCATTTGGAACAATGGTAACAATGACATATTAGGAGTCAAAGATCAATACTAGGCTCAGGACGTATTATTGAATCCATCTTATAGCAGGTGGAAACAAAGATAATCTATTAGGTGGAAGTATACTGAATTCAATTGGAAAATTATCGAAACATGAAGTTCTTATAGAAGAAGGAAACAAATATATATCTTGGAAGATTCTATAAGAATGTAATAATTTGACAATTTTCGGCCTTGGTGATACAAGAATTTCAGGTTCTTTACCTGTTTATTTTGGTAAGCTTAAAAAGCTTCGAACTTTATCAACTTATAAAACTATGGTTTCTAGTGAAATTCCTAAAGAGATGGGTAATTGTTATGGCTTGTTGATTTGTCTCTATAAGAGAATAGTTTGACAGGTTCTATTCCATCAGAGATTGGTAAGCTAAAGAAGCTTGAATAGTTGTTTATGTAGCAGATTAGTCTTGTTGGTGCTATTCCTAATGAGATTGCTAACTGTTCAAGTTTGAGAAACATTGATCTATCTTTGAATTCTTTATCTGGAACTATACCTTTGTCTTTAGGGGATCTTTTAGAGCTTCAAGAGTTAATGATAAGTAATAATAATGTATCTGACTCCATTCCTACAACTCTTTCTAATGCTAAAAATCTTCAACAGTTGCAAGTTAATACAAATAAACTCTCTGGTTTGATATTGAAATATGAATTAATAATAAAAGGAGATGTTATATTTCTTATATAATTTAAACACACACATAAGTAAACAAATATTACGTGAAAAATTAATAAATGAATTTTGCGCTATCGTTTTATCATGTTAATTTTTTAAAAACATTTTTATTTAAAATTTTCTACGGAGGAAATTTATAGATTATATTTAATTTAAGCATCCCACTATCGTTCTATCATGTTATTTTTTTAAAATCAATTTATATTTAATGTTTATGTTACACATGCACTCTTTTAGTCTCATAACTTTTCTAAATAGAAAAATTAAATTGGTTGAGACACAATTATACTTTTTTATTTGATTACAAAATAAGATAATAGAAGTATTGCCTAAAAAGTTTTTTATTTAAAACTCAAACAAAATTTGTTAGTTAATGAGATAGTTAAAAAATGTATATTTACTTTCTATTTTTAAAGAATTAAAATAATTTAGAGGTGTGTAATTGATTTTAATTTGTTTGATTACTTTTAAAATATGTGTGACAAGATCTAAAAAAAATTATTTAAAATTAAAATTTATATACGAGAATAAAATTACTGTTGATCGAAATACTTTTATAAATAATACAATTATATGTTATTAATATTTATATACGTGAAAAAATATATTATTAATTAAAATATTTTTATATATCAAAAAAATTATAGGCACAGACTAATTATCTCTTTTAAAAATAATAAATTTTTTTGATTAAGCAATATTGTTTTTCTTTCTTATCATTCTTATTACATTTAAAAAAAACAAACGTGCATAACACAACAGTATTCGTGAGATAATAGGAAGAGAACATGAAGTTACTGAACAATGTTTTTATAAATAATCCCAAAACAACACTAATATTTATATCCGAAAATCTATTTTGTTGATTTAAATATTTTTATATATACAAAAAATATTGGCACCAATTCATTATCTTTAAAAAAAATAATTTTTCTTTTGTTAAATAATTTTATGCTTCTTTTATTCAATTTTTATTGTATTTTAAAAATAAACGCGTGTGTGATATCAGTACCGTGCGAATGCAAGGGTATCCCACTAGTTTATATACAAAAACTAAAATATATATTATTTATATTGAAATCTGAATTAATATAAAAGGAGATGGTATATTTCTAATATAACTTTAAAAATTACACGCTCGCGCGCATAATAAAAAAGTTAAAAAATATTAGATAAAAAATTAATAAAAGAATTTTGCACCCTTAATCTTGGATCATGGCTCCGCCGATGATGAATATTGCAGGCAGGGATTCCCTGAAGTATTAAGACAGTGTAACATGATACTGCTAATAGATTATTATTATTATTATCAATTGTTCCTGATTAGTAACATGTTCCTTGGCGTAAGTTTCTCATAAGGCTTTGAAAAAAAATTTCAAGATTAATTGTGGATTCCTTAAATATGAGATGAAAATTATTATTATAATTTATACAAATTTGTTTCACGAACTTTGAAGAAATATCACACTGTAATTGGTTTATTAGAAATTTGCATTTGGAACAATGGTAACAATGACATATTATGAGTCAAAGATCAATACTAGGCTCATGACGTATTATTGAATTCATCTTATAGCATGTGGAAACAAAGATAATCTGTTAGGTGGAAGTATACTGAATTCAATTGGAAAATTATCGAAACATGAAGTTCTTATAGAAGAAGGAAACAAATATATATCTTGGAAGATTCTATAAGAATGTAGTAATTTGACAATTTTCGGCCTTGGTGATACAAGAATTTCAGGTTTTTTACCTGTTTATTTTGGTAAGCTTAAAAAGCTTCGAACTTTATCAATTTATAAAACTATGGTTTCTAGTGAAATTCCTAAAGAGATGGGTAATGTTATGGCTTGTTGATTTGTCTCTATATGAGAATAGTTTGTCAGGTTCTATTCCATCAGAGATTGGTAAGCTAAAGAAGCTTGAATAGTTGTTTATGTAGCAGATTAGTCTTGTTGGTGCTATTCCTAATGAGATTGCTAACTGTTCAAGTTTGAGAAACATTGATCTATCTTTGAATTCTTTCTCTGGAACTATACCTTTGTCTTTAGGGGATCTTTTAGAGCTTCAAGAGTTAATGATAAGTAATAATAATGTATCTGACTCCATTCCTACAACTCTTTCTAATGCTAAAAATCTTCAACAGTTGCAAGTTAATACAAATAAACTCTCTGGTTTGATATTGAAATATGAATTAATAATAAAAGGAGATGTTATATTTCTTATATAATTTAAACACACACATAAGTAAACAAATATTACGTCAAAAATTAATAAATGAATTTTGCGCTATCGTTTTATCATGTTAATTTTTTAAAAACATTTTTATTTAAAAATTTCTACGGAGGAAATTTATAGATTATATTTAATTTAAGCATCCCACTATCGTTCTATCATGTTATTTTTTTAAAATCAATTTATATTTAATGTTTATGTTACACATGCACTCTTTTAGTCTCATAACTTTTCTAAATAGAAAAATTAAATTGGTTGAGACACAATTATACTTTTTTATTTGATTACAAAATAAGATAATAGAAGTATTGCCTAAAAAGTTTTTTATTTAAAACTCAAACAAAATTTGTTAGTTAATGAGATAGTTAAAAAATGTATATTTACTTTCTATTTTAAAAGAACTAAAAATAATTTAGAGGTGTGTAATTGATTTTAATTTGTTTGATTACTTTTAAAATATGTGTGACAAGATCTAAAAAAAATTATTTAAAATTAAAATTTATATACGAGAATAAAATTACTGTTGATCGAAATACTTTTATAAATAATACAATTATATGTTATTAATATTTATATACGTGAAAAAATATATTATTAATTAAAATATTTTTATATATCAAAAAAATTATAGGCACAGACTAATTATCTCTTTTAAAAATAATAAATTTTTTTGATTAAGAAATATTGTTTTTCTTTCTTATCATTCTTATTACATTTAAAAAAAAACAAATGTGCATAACACAACAGTATTCGTGAGATAATAGGAAGAGAACATGAAGTTACTGAACAATGTTTTTATAAATAATCCCAAAACAACACTAATATTTATATCCGAAAATCTATTTTGTTGATTTAAATATTTTTATATATACAAAAAATATTGGCACCAATTCATTATCTTTAAAAAAAAATAATTTTTCTTTTGTTAAATAATTGTATGCTTCTTTTATTCAATTTTTATTGTATTTTAAAAATAAACGCGTGTGTGATATCAGTACCGTGCGAATGCAAGGGTATCCCACTAGTTTATATACAAAAACTAAAATATATATTATTTATATTGAAATCTGAATTAATATAAAAGGAGATGGTATATTTCTAATATAACTTTAAAAATTACACGCTCGCGCGCATAATAAAAAAGTGAAAAAATATTAGATAAAAAATTAATAAAAGAATTTTGCACCCTTAATCTAGGATCATGGCTCCGCCAATGATGAATATTGCAGGCAGGGATTCCCTGAAGTATTAAGACAGTGTAACATGATACTGCTAATAGATTATTATTATTATTATCAATTGTTCCTGATTAGTAACATGTTCCTTTGCTTAAGTTTCTCATAAGGCTTTGAAAAAAAATTTCCTGATTAATTGTGGATTCCTTAAATATGAGATGAAAATTATTATTATAATTTATACAAATTTGTTTCACGAACTTTGAAGAAATATCACACTGTAATTGGTTTATTAGAAATTTGCATTTGGATTAATGGTAACAATTACATATTATGAGTCAAAGATCAATACTAGGCTCAGGACGTATTATTGAATTCATCTTATAGCAGGTGGAAACAAAGATAATCTGTTAGGTGGAAGTATACTGAATTCAATTGGAAAATTATCGAAACATTAAGTTCTTATAGAAGAAGGAAACAAATATATATCTTGGAAGATTCTATAAGAATGTAGTAATTTGACAATTTTCGGCCTTGGTGATACAAGAATTTCAGGTTCTTTACCTGTTTATTTTGGTAAGCTTAAAAAGCTTCGAACTTTATCAATTTATAAAACTATGGTTTCTAGTGAAATTCCTAAAGAGATGGGTAATTTTTATGGCTTGTTGATTTGTCTCTATATGAGAATAGTTTGTCAGGTTCTATTCCATCAGAGATTGGTAAGCTAAAGAAGCTTGAATAGTTGTTTATGTAGCAGATTAGTCTTGTTGGTGCTATTCCTAATGAGATTGCTAATTGTTCAAGTTTGAGAAACATTGATCTATCTTTGAATTCTTTATCTGGAACTATACCTTTGTCTTTAGGGGATCTTTTAGAGCTTCAAGAGTTAATGATAAGTAATAATAATGTATCTGACTCCATTCCTACAACTCTTTCTAATGCTAAAAATCTTCAACAGTTGCAAGTTAATACAAATAAACTCTCTGGTTTGATATTGAAATATGAATTAATAATAAAAGGAGATGTTATATTTCTTATATAATTTAAACACACACATAAGTAAACAAATATTACGTCAAAAATTAATAAATGAATTTTGCGCTATCGTTTTATCATGTTAATTTTTTAAAAACATTTTTATTTAAAATTTTCTACGGAGGAAATTTATAGATTATATTTAATTTAAGCATCCCACTATCTTTCTATCATGTTATTTTTTTAAAATCAATTTATATTTAATGTTTATGTTACACATGCACTCTTTTAGTCTCATAACTTTTCTAAATAGAAAAATTAAATTGGTTTAGACACAATTATACTTTTTTATTTGATTACAAAATAAGATAATAGAAGTATTGCCTAAAAAGTTTTTTATTTAAAACTCAAACAAAATTTGTTAGTTAATGAGATAGTTAAAAATGTATATTTACTTTCTATTTTAAAAGAACTAAAAATAATTTAGAGGTGTGTAATTGATTTTAATTTGTTTGATTACTTTTAAAATATGTGTGACAAGATCTAAAAAAAAATATATTTAAAATTAAAATTTATATACGAGAATAAAATTACTGTTGATCGAAATACTTTTATAAATAATACAATTATATGTTATTAATATTTATATACGTGAAAAAATATATTATTAATTAAAATATTTTTATATATCAAAAAAATTATAGGCACAGACTAATTATCTCTTTTAAAAATAATATTTTTTTTTATTAAGAAATATTGTTTTTCTTTCTTATCATTCTTATTACATTTTAAAAAAAAACAAATGTGCATAACACAACAGTATTCGTGAGATAATAACAAGAGAGCATGAAGTTACTGAACAATGTTTTTATAAATAATCCCAAAACAACACTAATATTTATATCCGAAAATCTATTTTGTTGATTTAAATATTTTTATATATACAAAAAATATTGGCACCAATTCATTATCTTTTAAAAAAATAATTTTTCTTTTGTTAAATAATTTTATGCTTCTTTTATTCAATATTTATTGTATTTTAAAAATATACGCGTGTGTGATATCAGTACCGTGCGAATGCAAGGGTATCCCACTAGTTTATTTACAAAAACTAAAATATATATTATTTATATTGAAATCTGAATTAATATAAAAGGAGATGGTATATTTCTAATATGACTTTAAAAATTACACGCTCGCGCGCATAATAAAAAAGTGAAAAAATATTAGATAAAAAATTAATAAAAGAATTTTGCACCCTTAATCTGGGATCATGGCTCCGCCAATGATGAATATTGCAGGCAGGGATTCCCTGAAGTATTAAGACAGTGTAACATGATACTGCTAATAGATTATTATTATTATCAATTGTTCCTGATTAGTAACCTGTTCCTTGGCTTAAGTTTCTCATAAGGCTTTGGAAAAAAAAATTCCTGATTAATTGTGGATTCCTTAAATATGAGATGAAAATTATTATTATAATTTATACAAATTTGTTTCACGAACTTTGAAGAAATATCACACTGTAATTGGTTTATTAGAAATTTGCATTTGGAACAATGGTAACAATGACATATTACGAGTCCAAGATCAATACTAGGCTCAGGACGTATTATCGAATTCATCTTATAGCAGGTGGAAACAAAGTTAATCTGTTAGTTGGAAGTATACTGAATTCAATTGGAAAATTATCGAAACATGAAGTTCTTATCGAAGAAAGAAACAAATATATATCTTGGAAGATTCTAGAAGAATGTAGTAATTTGACAATTTTCGGCCTTGGTGATACAATAATTTCAGGTTCTTTACCTGTTTATTTTGGTAAGCTTAAAAAGCTTCGAACTTTATCAATTTATAAAACTATGGTTTCTAGTGAAATTCCTAAAGAGATGGGTAATTGTTATGGCTTGTTGATTTGTCTCTATATGAGAATAGTTTGTCAGGTTCTATTCCATCAGAGATTGGTAAGCTAAAGAAGCTTGAATAGTTGTTTATGTAGCAGATTAGTCTTGTTGGTGCTATTCCTAATGAGATTGCTAACTGTTCAAGTTTGAGAAACATTTATCTATCTTTGAATTCTTTCTCTGGAACTATACCTTTGTCTTTAGGGGATCTTTTAGAGCTTCAAGAGTTAATGATAAGTAATAATAATGTATCTGACTCCATTCCTACAACTCTTTCTAATGCTAAAAATCTTCAACAGTTGCAAGTTAATACAAATAAACTCTCTGGTTTGATATTGAAATATGAATTAATAATAAAAGGAGATGTTATATTTCTTATATAATTTAAACACACACATAAGTAAACAAATATTACGTCAAAAATTAATAAATGAATTTTGCGCTATCGTTTTATCATGTTAATTTTTTAAAAACATTTTTATTTAAAATTTTCTACGGAGGAAATTTATAGATTATATTTAATTTAAGCATCCCTTTATCGTTCTATCATGTTATTTTTTTAAAATCAATTTATATTTAATGTTTATGTTACACATGCACTCTTTTAGTCTCATAACTTTTCTAAATAGAAAAATTAAATTGGTTGAGACACAATTATACTTTTTTATTTGATTACAAAATAAGATAATAGAAGTATTGCCTAAAATGTTTTTTATTTAAAACTCAAACAAAATTTGTTAGTTAATGAGATAGTTAAAAAATGTATATTTACTTTCTATTTTAAAAGAACTAAAAATAATTTAGAGGTGTGTAATTGATTTTAATTTGTTTGATTACTTTTAAAATATTTGTGACAAGATCTAAAAAAAATTATTTAAAATTAAAATTTATATACGAGAATAAAATTACTGTTGATCGAAATACTTTTATAAATAATACAATTATATGTTATTAATATTTATATACGTGAAAAAATATATTATTAATTAAAATATTTTTATATATCAAAAAAATTATTGGCACAGACTAATTATCTCTTTTAAAAATAATAAATTTTTTTGATTAAGCAATATTGTTTTTCTTTCTTATCATTCTTATTACATTTAAAAAAAACAAATGTGCATAACACAACAGTATTCGTGAGATAATAGGAAGAGAACATGAAGTTACTGAACAATGTTTTTATAAATAATCCCAAAACAACACTAATATTTATATCCGAAAATCTATTTTGTTGATTTAAATATTTTTATATATACAAAAAATATTGGCACCAATTCATTATCTTTAAAAAAAATAATTTTTCTTTTGTTAAATAATTTTATGCTTCTTTTATTCAATTTTTATTGTATTTTAAAAATAAACGCGTGTGTGATATCAGTATCGTGCGAATGCAAGGGTATCCCACTAGTTTATATACAAAAACTAAAATATATATTATTTATATTGAAATCTGAATTAATATAAAAGGAGATGGTATATTTCTAATATAACTTTAAAAATTACACGCTCGCGCGCATAATAAAAAAGTTAAAAAATATTAGATAAAAAATTAATAAAAGAATTTTGCACCCTTAATCTTGGATCATGGCTCCGCCGATGATGAATATTGCAGGCAGGGATTCCCTGAAGTATTAAGACAGTGTAACATGATACTGCTAATAGATTATTATTATTATTATCAATTGTTCCTGATTAGTAACATGTTCCTTGGCGTAAGTTTCTCATAAGGCTTTGAAAAAAAATTTCAAGATTAATTGTGGATTCCTTAAATATGAGATGAAAATTATTATTATAATTTATACAAATTTGTTTCACGAACTTTGAAGAAATATCACACTGTAATTGGTTTATTAGAAATTTGCATTTGGAACAATGGTAACAATGACATATTATGAGTCAAAGATCAATACTAGGCTCAGGACGTATTATTGAATTCATCTTATAGCATGTGGAAACAAAGATAATCTGTTAGGTGGAAGTATACTGAATTCAATTGGAAAATTATCGAAACATGAAGTTCTTATAGAAGAAGGAAACAAATATATATCTTGGAAGATTCTATAAGAATGTAGTAATTTGACAATTTTCGGCCTTGGTGATACAAGAATTTCAGGTTTTTTACCTGTTTATTTTGGTAAGCTTAAAAAGCTTCGAACTTTATCAATTTATAAAACTATGGTTTCTAGTGAAATTCCTAAAGAGATGGGTAATGTTATGGCTTGTTGATTTGTCTCTATATGAGAATAGTTTGTCAGGTTCTATTCCATCAGAGATTGGTAAGCTAAAGAAGCTTGAATAGTTGTTTATGTAGCAGATTAGTCTTGTTGGTGCTATTCCTAATGAGATTGCTAACTGTTCAAGTTTGAGAAACATTGATCTATCTTTGAATTCTTTCTCTGGAACTATACCTTTGTCTTTAGGGGATCTTTTAGAGCTTCAAGAGTTAATGATAAGTAATAATAATGTATCTGACTCCATTCCTACAACTCTTTCTAATGCTAAAAATCTTCAACAGTTGCAAGTTAATACAAATAAACTCTCTGGTTTGATATTGAAATATGAATTAATAATAAAAGGAGATGTTATATTTCTTATATAATTTAAACACACACATAAGTAAACAAATATTACGTCAAAAATTAATAAATGAATTTTGCGCTATCGTTTTATCATGTTAATTTTTTAAAAACATTTTTATTTAAAATTTTATACGGAGGAAATTTATAGATTATATTTAATTTAAGCATCCCACTATCGTTCTATCATGTTATTTTTTTTAAATCAATTTATATTTAATGTTTATGTTACACATGCACTCTTTTAGTCTCATAACTTTTCTAAATAGAAAAATTAAATTGGTTGAGACACAATTATACTTTTTTATTTGATTACAAAATAAGATAATAGAAGTATTGCCTAAAAAGTTTTTTATTTAAAACTCAAACAAAATTTGTTAGTTAATGAGATAGTTAAAAAATGTATATTTACTTTCTATTTTAAAAGAACTAAAAATAATTTAGAGGTGTGTAATTGATTTTAATTTGTTTGATTACTTTTAAAATATGTGTGACAAGATCTAAAAAAAATTATTTAAAATTAAAATTTATATACGAGAATAAAATTACTGTTGATCGAAATACTTTTATAAATAATACAATTATATGTTATTAATATTTATATACGTGAAAAAATATATTATTAATTAAAATATTTTTATATATCAAAAAAATTATAGGCACAGACTAATTATCTCTTTTAAAAATAATAAATTTTTTTGATTAAGAAATATTGTTTTTCTTTCTTATCATTCTTATTACATTTAAAAAAAAACAAATGTGCATAACACAACAGTATTCGTGAGATAATAGGAAGAGAACATGAAGTTACTGAACAATGTTTTTATAAATAATCCCAAAACAACACTAATATTTATATCCGAAAATCTATTTTGTTGATTTAAATATTTTTATATATACAAAAAATATTGGCACCAATTCATTATCTTTAAAAAAAAATAATTTTTCTTTTGTTAAATAATTGTATGCTTCTTTTATTCAATTTTTATTGTATTTTAAAAATAAACGCGTGTGTGATATCAGTACCGTGCGAATGCAAGGGTATCCCACTAGTTTATATACAAAAACTAAAATATATATTATTTATATTGAAATCTGAATTAATATAAAAGGAGATGGTATATTTCTAATATAACTTTAAAAATTACACGCTCGCGCGCATAATAAAAAAGTGAAAAAATATTAGATAAAAAATTAATAAAAGAATTTTGCACCCTTAATCTAGGATCATGGCTCCGCCAATGATGAATATTTCAGGCAGGGATTCCCTGAAGTATTAAGACAGTGTAACATGATACTGCTAATAGATTATTATTATTATTATCAATTGTTCCTGATTAGTAACATGTTCCTTTGCTTAAGTTTCTCATAAGGCTTTGAAAAAAAAATTCCTGATTAATTGTGGATTCCTTAAATATGAGATGAAAATTATTATTATAATTTATACAAATTTGTTTCACGAACTTTGAAGAAATATCACACTGTAATTGGTTTATTAGAAATTTGCATTTGGATTAATGGTAACAATTACATATTATGAGTCAAAGATCAATACTAGGCTCAGGACGTATTATTGAATTCATCTTATAGCAGGTGGAAACAAAGATAATCTGTTAGGTGGAAGTATACTGAATTCAATTGGAAAATTATCGAAACATTAAGTTCTTATAGAAGAAGGAAACAAATATATATCTTGGAAGATTCTATAAGAATGTAGTAATTTGACAATTTTCGGCCTTGGTGATACAAGAATTTCAGGTTCTTTACCTGTTTATTTTGGTAAGCTTAAAAAGCTTCGAACTTTATCAATTTATAAAACTATGGTTTCTAGTGAAATTCCTAAAGAGATGGGTAATTTTTATGGCTTGTTGATTTGTCTCTATATGAGAATAGTTTGTCAGGTTCTATTCCATCAGAGATTGGTAAGCTAAAGAAGCTTGAATAGTTGTTTATGTAGCAGATTAGTCTTGTTGGTGCTATTCCTAATGAGATTGCTAATTGTTCAAGTTTGAGAAACATTGATCTATCTTTGAATTCTTTATCTGGAACTATACCTTTGTCTTTAGGGGATCTTTTAGAGCTTCAAGAGTTAATGATAAGTAATAATAATGTATCTGACTCCATTCCTACAACTCTTTCTAATGCTAAAAATCTTCAACAGTTGCAAGTTAATACAAATAAACTCTCTGGTTTGATATTGAAATATGAATTAATAATAAAAGGAGATGTTATATTTCTTATATAATTTAAACACACACATAAGTAAACAAATATTACGTCAAAAATTAATAAATGAATTTTGCGCTATCGTTTTATCATGTTAATTTTTTAAAAACATTTTTATTTAAAATTTTCTACGGAGGAAATTTATAGATTATATTTAATTTAAGCATCCCACTATCTTTCTATCATGTTATTTTTTTAAAATCAATTTATATTTAATGTTTATGTTACACATGCACTCTTTTAGTCTCATAACTTTTCTAAATAGAAAAATTAAATTGGTTTAGACACAATTATACTTTTTTATTTGATTACAAAATAAGATAATAGAAGTATTGCCTAAAAAGTTTTTTATTTAAAACTCAAACAAAATTTGTTAGTTAATGAGATAGTTAAAAATGTATATTTACTTTCTATTTTAAAAGAACTAAAAATAATTTAGAGGTGTGTAATTGATTTTAATTTGTTTGATTACTTTTAAAATATGTGTGACAAGATCTAAAAAAAATATATTTAAAATTAAAATTTATATACGAGAATAAAATTACTGTTGATCGAAATACTTTTATAAATAATACAATTATATGTTATTAATATTTATATACGTGAAAAAATATATTATTAATTAAAATATTTTTATATATCAAAAAAATTATAGGCACAGACTAATTATCTCTTTTAAAAATAATAATTTTTTTTTATTAAGAAATATTGTTTTTCTTTCTTATCATTCTTATTACATTTTAAAAAAAAACAAATGTGCATAACACAACAGTATTCGTGAGATAATAACAAGAGAGCATGAAGTTACTGAACAATGTTTTTATAAATAATCCCAAAACAACACTAATATTTATATCCGAAAATCTATTTTGTTGATTTAAATATTTTTATATATACAAAAAATATTGGCACCAATTCATTATCTTTTAAAAAAATAATTTTTCTTTTGTTAAATAATTTTATGCTTCTTTTATTCAATATTTATTGTATTTTAAAAATATACGCGTGTGTGATATCAGTACCGTGCGAATGCAAGGGTATCCCACTAGTTTATTTACAAAAACTAAAATATATATTATTTATATTGAAATCTGAATTAATATAAAAGGAGATGGTATATTTCTAATATGACTTTAAAAATTACACGCTCGCGCGCATAATAAAAAAGTGAAAAAATATTAGATAAAAAATTAATAAAAGAATTTTGCACCCTTAATCTGGGATCATGGCTCCGCCAATGATGAATATTGCAGGCAGGGATTCCCTGAAGTATTAAGACAGTGTAACATGATACTGCTAATAGATTATTATTATTATCAATTGTTCCTGATTAGTAACCTGTTCCTTGGCTTAAGTTTCTCATAAGGCTTTGAAAAAAAAAATCCTGATTAATTGTGGATTCCTTAAATATGAGATGAAAATTATTATTATAATTTATACAAATTTGTTTCACGAACTTTGAAGAAATATCACACTGTAATTGGTTTATTAGAAATTTGCATTTGGAACAATGGTAACAATGACATATTACGAGTCCAAGATCAATACTAGGCTCAGGACGTATTATCGAATTCATCTTATAGCAGGTGGAAACAAAGTTAATCTGTTAGTTGGAAGTATACTGAATTCAATTGGAAAATTATCGAAACATGAAGTTCTTATCGAAGAAAGAAACAAATATATATCTTGGAAGATTCTAGAAGAATGTAGTAATTTGACAATTTTCGGCCTTGGTGATACAATAATTTCAGGTTCTTTACCTGTTTATTTTGGTAAGCTTAAAAAGCTTCGAACTTTATCAATTTATAAAACTATGGTTTCTAGTGAAATTCCTAAAGAGATGGGTAATTGTTATGTCTTGTTGATTTGTCTCTATATGAGAATAGTTTGTCAGGTTCTATTCCATCAGAGATTGGTAAGCTAAAGAAGCTTGAATAGTTGTTTATGTAGCAGATTAGTCTTGTTGGTGCTATTCCTAATGAGATTGCTAACTGTTCAAGTTTGAGAAACATTGATCTATCTTTGAATTCTTTATCTGGAACTATACCTTTGTCTTTAGGGGATCTTTTAGAGCTTCAAGAGTTAATGATAAGTAATAATAATGTATCTGACTCCATTCCTACAACTCTTTCTAATGCTAAAAATCTTCAACAGTTGCAATTTAATAGAAATAAACTCTCTGGTTTGATATTGAAATATGAATTAATAATAAAAGGAGATGTTATATTTCTTATATAATTTAAACACACACATAAGTAAACAAATATTACGTCAAAAATTAATAAAAGAATTTTGCGCTATCGTTTTATCATGTTAATTTTTTAAAAATATTTTTATTTAAAATTTTCTACGGAGGAAATTTATAGATTATATTTAATTTAAGCATCCCACTATCGTTCTATCATGTTATTTTTTTAAAATCAATTTATATTTAATATTTATGTTACACATGCACTCTTTTAGTCTCATAACTTTTCTAAATAGAAAAATTAAATTGGTTAGACACAATTATACTTTTTTATTTGATTACAAAATAAGATAATAGAAGTATTGCCTAAAAAGTTTTTTATTTAAAACTCAAACAAAATTTGTTAGTTAATGAGATAGTTAAAAAATGTATATTTACTTTCTATTTTAAAAGAACTAAAAATAATTTAGAGGTGTGTAATTGATTTTAATTTGTTCGATTACTTTTAAAATATGTGTGACAAGATCTAAAAAAAAAATATTTAAAATTAAAATTTATATACGAGAATAAAATCACTGTTGATCGAAATACTTTTATAAATAATAGAATTATATGTTATTAATATTTATATACGTGAAAAAATATATTATTAATTAAAATATTTTTATATATCAAAAAAATTATAGGCACAGACTAATTATCTCTTTTAAAAACAATAATTTTTTTTGATTAAGCAATATTGTTTTTCTTTCTTATCATTCTTATTACATTTTTAAAAAAAACAAATGTGCATAACACAACAGTATTCGTGAGATAATAACAAGAGAGCATGAAGTTACTGAACAATGTTTTTATAAATAATCCCAAAACAACACTAATATTTATATCCGAAAATCTATTTTGTTGATTTAAATATTTTTATATATACAAAAAATATTGGCACCAATTCATTATCTTTTAAAAAAATAATTTTTCTTTTGTTAAATAATTTTATGCTTCTTTTATTCAATTTTTATTGTATTTTAAAAATAAACGCGTGTGTGATATCAGTACCGTGCGAATGCAAGGGTATCCCACTAGTTTATATACAAAAACTAAAATATATATTATTTATATTGAAATCTGAATTAATATAAAAGCAGATGGTATATTTCTAATATAACTTTAAAAATTACACGCACGCGCGCTCGCGCGCATAATAAAAAAGTGAAAAAAATATTAGATAAAAAATTAATAAATGAATTTTGCACCCTTAATCTGGGATCATGGCTCCGCCAATGATGAATATTGTAGGCAGGGATTCCCTGAAGTATTAAGACACTGTAACATGATACTGCTAATAGATTATTATTATTATTATCAATTGTTCCCGATTAGTAACCTTCTCCTTGGCTTAAGTTTCTCATAAGGCTTTGAAAAAAAATTTCCTGATTAATTGTGGATTCCTTAAATATGAGATGAAAATTATTATTATTATAATTTATACAAATTTGTTTCACGAACTTTGAAGAAATATCATACTGTAATTGGTTTATTAGAAATTTGCATTTGGAACAATGGTAACAATGACATATTATGAGTCAAAGATCAATACTAGGCTCAGGATGTATTATCGAATTCATCTTATAGCAGGTGGAAACAAAGATAATCTGTTAGGTGGAAGTATACTGAATTCAATTGGAAAATTATCGAAACATGAAGTTCTTATAGCATAAGGAATCAAATATATAACTTGGAAGATTCTAGAAGAATGTAGTAATTTGACAATTTTCGGCCTTGGTGATACAAGAATTTCAGGTTCTTTACCTGTTTATTTTGGTAAGCTTAAAATGCTTCGAACTTTATCAATTTATAAAACTATGGTTTCTAGTGAAATTCCTAAAGAGATGGGTAATTGTTATGGCTTGGTGATTTGTCTCTATATGAGAATAGTTTGTCAGGTTCTATTCCATCAGAGATTGGTAAGCTAAAGAAGCTTGAATAGTTGTTTATGTAGCAGATTAGTCTTGTTGGTGCTATATCTAATGAGATTGCTAACTGTTCAAGTTTGAGAAACATTGATCTATCTTTGAATTCTTTATCTGGAACTATACCTTTGTCTTTAGAGGATCTTTTAGAGCTTCAAGAGTTAATGATAAGTAATAATAATGTATCTGACTCCATTCCTACAACTCTTTCTAATACTAAAAATCTTCAACAGTTGCAAGTTAATACAAATAAACTCTCTGGTTTGATATTGAAATATGAATTAATAATAAAAGGAGATGTTATATTTCTTATATAATTTAAACACATACATAAGTAAACAAATATTACGTTAAAAATTAATAAAAGAATTTTGCGCTATCGTTTTATCATATTAATTTTTTAAAAACATTTTTATTTAAAATTTTCTACGGAGGAAACTTATAGATTATATTTAATTTAAGCATCCCACTATCGTTCTATCATGTTATTTTTTTAAAATCAATTTATATTTAATTTTTATGTTACACATGCACTCTTTTAGTCTCATAACTTTTCTAAATAGAAAAATTAAATTGGTTGAGACACAATTATACTTTTTTATTTGATTACAAAATAAGATAATAGAAGTATTGCCTAAAAAGTTTTTTATTTAAAACTCAAACAAAATTTGTTAGTTAATGAGATAGTTAAAAAATGTATTTTTACTTTCTATTTTAAAAGAACTAAAAATAACTTAGAGGTGTGTAATTGATTTTAATTTGTTTGATTACTTTTAAAATATGTGTGACAAGATCTAAAAAAAATTATGTAAAATTAAAATTTATATACGAGAATAAAATTACTGTCGATCGAAATACTTTTATAAATAATACAATTATATGATATTAATATTTATATACGTGAAAAAATATATTATTAATTAAAATATTTTTATATATCAAAAAAATTATAGGCACAGACTAATTATCTCTTTTAAAAATAATAAATTTTTTTGATTAAGCAATATTGTTTTTCTTTCTTATCATTCTTATTACATTTAAAAAAAACAAATGTGCATAAGACAACAGTATTCGTGAGATAATAACAAGAGAACATGAAGTTACTGAATAATGTTTCTATAAATAATCCCAAAACAACACTAATATTTATATCCGAAAATCTATATTGTTGATTTAAATGTTTTTATATATACAAAAAATATTGGCACCAATTCATTATCTTTTAAAAAAAAGTTCTTTTGTTAAATAATTCTATGCTTCTTTTATTCAATTTTTATTGTATTTTAAAAATAAACGCGTGTGTGATTTCACTACCGTGCGAATGCAAGGGTATCCCACTAGTTTATATACAAAAACTAAAATATATATTATTTATATTGAAATCTGAATTAATATAAAAGGAGATGGTATATTTCTAATATAACTTTAAAAATTACACGCACGCGCGCTCTCGCGCATAATAAAAAAGTGAAAAAAATATTAGACAAAAAATTAATAAAAGAATTTTGCACCCTTAATCTGGGATCATGGCTCCGCCAATGATGAATATTGCAGGTAGGGATTCCCTGAAGTATTAAGACAGTGTAACATGATACTGCTAATAGATTATTATTATTATTATCAATTGTTCCCGATTAGTAACATGCTCCTTGGGTTAAGTTTCTCATAAGGCTTTGAAAAAAAAATTCCTGATTAATTGTGGATTCCTTAAATATGAGATGAAAATTATTATTATTATAATTTATACAAATTTGTTTCACGAACTTTGAAGAAATATCATACTGTAATTGGTTTATTAGAAATTTGCATTTGGAATAATGGTAACAATGACATATTATGAGTCAAAGATCAATACTAGGCTCAGGATGTATTATCGAATTCATCTTATAGCAGGTGGAAACAAAGATAATCTGTTAGGTGGAAGTATACTGAATTCAATTGGAAAATTATCGAAACATGAAGTTCTTATAGCATAAGGAAACAAATATATATCTTGGAAGATTCTAGAAGAATGTAGTAATTTGACAATTTTCGGCCTTGGTGATACAATAATTTCAGGTTCTTTACCTGTTTATTTTGGTAAGCTTAAAAAGCTTCGAACTTTATCAATTTATAAAACTATGGTTTCTAGTGAAATTCCTAAAGAGATGGGTAATTGTTATGGCTTGTTGATTTGTCTCTATATGAGAATAGTTTGTCAGGTTCTATTCCATCAGAGATTGGGAAGCTAAAGAAGCTTGAATAGTTGTTTATGTAGCAGATTAGTCTTGTTGGTGCTATTCCTAATGAGATTGCTAACTGTTCAAGTTTGAGAAACATTGATCTATCTTTGAATTCTTTATCTGGAACTATACCTTTGTCTTTAGGGGATCTTTTGGAGCTTCAACAGTTAATGATAAGTAATAATAATGTATCTGACTCCATTCCTACAACTCTTTCTAATGCTAAAAATCTTCAACAGTTGCAAGTTAATAGAAATAAACTCTCTGGTTTGATATTGAAATATGAATTAATAATAAAAGGAGATGTTATATTTCTTATATAATTTAAACACACACATAAGTAAACAAATATTACGTCAAAAATTAATAAATGAATTTTGCGCTATCGTTTTATCATGTTAATTTTTTAAAAAGATTTTTATTTAAAATTTTCTACGGAGGAAATTTATAGATTATATTTAATTTAAGCATCCCACTATCGTTCTATCATGTTATTTTTTTAAAATCAATTTATATTTAATATTTATGTTACACATGCACTCTTTTAGTCTCATAACTTTTCTAAATAGAAAAATTAAATTGGTTGAGACACAATTATACTTTTTTATTTGATTACAAAATAAGATAATAGAAGTATTGCCTAAAAAGTTTTTTATTTAAAACTCAAACAAAATTTGTTAGTTAATGAGATAGTTAAAAAATGTATATTTACTTTCTATTTTAAAAGAACTAAAAATAATTTAGAGGTGTGTAATTGATTTTAATTTGTTTGATTACTTTTAAAATATGTGTGACAAGATCTAAAAAAAAATATTTAAAATTAAAATTTATATACGAGAATAAAATTACTGTTGATCGAAATACTTTTATAAATAATACAATTATATGTTATTAATATTTATATACGTGAAAAAATATATTATTAATTAAAATATTTTTATATATCAAAAAAATTATATGCACAGACTAATTATCTCTTTTAAAAATAATAATTTTTTTTGATTAAGCAATATTGTTTTTCTTTCTTATCATTCTTATTACATTTTTAAAAAAAAACAAATGTGCATAACACAACAGTATTCGTGAGATAATAACAAGAGAGCATGAAGTTACTGAACAATGTTTTTATAAATAATCCCAAAACAACACTAATATTTATATCCGAAAATCTATTTTGTTGATTTAAATATTTTTATATATACAAAAAATATTGGCACCAATTCATTATCTTTTAAACAAATAATTTTTCTTTTGTTAAATAATTTTATGCTTCTTTTATTCAATTTTTATTGTATTTTAAAAATAAACGCGTGTGTGATATCAGTACCGTGCGAATGCAAGGGTATCCCACTAGTTTATATACAAAAACTAAAATATATATTATTTATATTGAAATCTGAATTAATATAAAAGGAGATGGTATATTTCTAATATAACTTTAAAAATTACACGCAAGCGCGCTCGCGCGCATAATAAAAAAGTGAAAAAAATATTAGATAAAAAATTAATAAATGAATTTTGCACCCTTAATCTGGGATCATGGCTCCGCCAATGATGAATATTGCAGGCAGGGATTCCCTGAAGTATTAAGACAGTGTAACATGATACTGCTAATAGATTATTATTATTATTATCAAATTTTCCCGATTAGTAACCTTCTCCTTGGCTTAAGTTTCTCATAAGGCTTTGAAAAAAAATTTCCTGATTAATTGTGGATTCCTTAAATATGAGATGAAAATTATTATTATTATAATTTATACAAATTTGTTTCACGAACTTTGAAGAAATATCATACTGTAATTGGTTTATTAGAAATTTGCATTTGGAACAATGGTAACAATGACATATTATGAGTCAAAGATCAATACTAGGCTCAGGATGTATTATCGAATTCATCTTATAGCAGGTGGAAACAAAGATAATCTGTTAAGTGGAAGTATACTGAATTCAATTGGAAAATTATCGAAACATGAAGTTCTTATAGCATAAGGAATCAAATATATAACTTGGAAGATTCTAGAAGAATGTAGTAATTTGACAATTTTCGGCCTTGGTGATACAAGAATTTCAGGTTCTTTACCTGTTTATTTTGGTAAGCTTAAAATGCTTCGAACTTTATCAATTTATAAAACTATGGTTTCTAGTGAAATTCCTAAAGAGATGGGTAATTGTTATGGTTTGTTGATTTTTCTCTATATGAGAATAGTTTGTCAGGTTCTATTCCATCAGAGATTGGTAAGCTAAAGAAGCTTGAATAGTTGTTTATGTAGCAGATTAGTCATGTTGGTGCTATATCTAATGAGATTGCTAACTGTTCAAGTTTGAGAAACATTGATCTATCTTTGAATTCTTTATCTGGAACTATACCTTTGTCTTTAGGGGATCTTTTAGAGCTTCAAGAGTTAATGATAAGTAATAATAATGTATCTGACTCCATTCCTACAACTCTTTCTATTACTAAAAATCTTCAACAGTTGCAAGTTAATACAAATAAACTCTCTGGTTTGATATTGAAATATGAATTAATAATAAAAGGAGATGTTATATTTCTTATATAATTTAAACACACACATAAGTAAACAAATATTACGTCAAAAATTAATAAAAGAATTTTGCGCTATCGTTTTATCATGTTAATTTTTTAAAAACATTTTTATTTAAAATTTTCTACGGAGGAAATTTATAGATTATATTTAATTTAAGCATCCCACTATCGTTCTATCATGTTATTTTTTTAAAATCAATTTATATTTAATGTTTATGTTACACATGCACTCTTTTAGTCTCATAACTTTTCTAAATAGAAAAATTAAATTGGTTGAGACACAATTATACTTTTTTATTTGATTACAAAATAAGATAATAGAAGTATTGCCTAAAAAGTTTTTTATTTAAAACTCAAACAAAATTTGTTAGTTAATGAGATAGTTAAAAAATGTATTTTTACTTTCTATTTTAAAAGAACTAAAAATAATTTAGAGGTGTGTAATTGATTTTAATTTGTTTGATTACTTTTAAAATATGTGTGACAAGATCTAAAAAAAATTATTTAAAATTAAAATTTATATACGAGAATAAAATTACTGTCGATCGAAATACTTTTATAAATAATACAATTATATGTTATTAATATTTATATACGTGAAAAAATATATTATTAATTAAAATATTTTTATATATCAAAAAAATTATAGGCACAGACTAATTATCTCTTTTAAAAATAATAAATTTTTTTGATTAAGCAATATTGTTTTTCCTTCTTATCATTCTTATTACATTTAAAAAAAACAAATGTGCATAAGACAACAGTATTCGTGAGATAATAACAAGAGAACATGAAGTTACTGAACAATGTTTCTATAAATAATCCCAAAACAACACTAATATTTATATCCGAAAATCTATATTGTTGATTTAAACGTTTTTATATATACAAAAAATATTGGCACCAATTCATTATCTTTTAAAAAAAAAAGTTCTTTTGTTAAATAATTCTATGCTTCTTTTATTCAATTTTTATTGTATTTTAAAAATAAACGCGTGTGTGATATCACTACCGTGCGAATGCAAGGGTATCCCACTAGTTTATATACAAAAACTAAAATATATATTATTTATATTGAAATCTGAATTAATATAAAAGGAGATGGTATATTTCTAATATAACTTTAAAAATTACACGCACACGCGCTCGCGCGCATAATAAAAAAGTGAAAAAAATATTAGACAAAAAATTAATAAAAGAATTTTGCACCCTTAATCTGGGATCATGGCTCCGCCAATGATGAATGTTGCAGGTAGGGATTCCCTGAAGTATTAAGACAGTGTAACATGATACTGCTAATAGATTATTATTATTATTATCAATTGTTCCCGATTAGTAACCTGCTCCTTGGCTTAAGTTTCTCATAAGGCTTTGAAAAAAAATTCCTGATTAATTGTAGATTCCTTAAATATGAGATGAAAATTATTATTATTATAATTTATACAAATTTGTTTCACGAACTTTGAAGAAATATCATACTGTAATTGGTTTATTAGAAATTTGCATTTGGAATAATGGTAACAATGACATATTATGAGTCAAAGATCAATACTAGGCTCAGGATGTATTATCGAATTCATCTTATAGCAGGTGGAAACAAATATAATATGTTAGGTGGAAGTATACTGAATTCAATTGGAAAATTATCGAAACATGAAGTTCTTATAGCAAAAGGAAACAAATATATAACTTGGAAGATTCTAGAAGAATGTAGTAATTTGACAATTTTCGGCCTTGGTGATACATGAATTTTAGGTTCTTTACCTGTTTATTTTGGTAAGCTTAAAATGCTTCGAACTTTATCAATTTATAAAACTATGGTTTCTAGTGAAATTCCTAAAGAGATGGGTAATTGTTATGGCTTGTTGATTTGTCTCTATATGAGAATAGTTTGTCAGGTTCTATTCCATCAGAGATTGGTAAGCTAAAGAAACTTGAATAGTTGTTTATGTAGCAGATTAGTCTTGTTGGTGCTATTCCTAATGAGATTGCTAACTGTTCAAGTTTGAGAAACATTGATCTATCTTTGAATTCTTTATCTGGAACTATACCTTTGTCTTTAGGGGATCTTTTAGAGCTTCAAGAGTTAATGATAAGTAATAATAATGTATCTGACTCCATTCCTACAACTCTTTCTAATACTAAAAATCTTCAATAGTTGCAAGTTAATACAAATAAACTCTCTGGTTTGATATTGAAATATGAATTAATAATAAAAGGAGATGTTATATTTCTTATATAATTTAAACACATACATAAGTAAACAAATATTACGTCAAAAATTAATAAAAGAATTTTGCGCTATCGTTTTATCATGTTAATTTTTTTAAAACATTTTTATTTAAAATTTTCTACGGAGGAAACTTATAGATTATATTTAATTTAAGCATCCCACTATCGTTCTATCATGTTATTTTTTTAAAATCAATTTATATTTAATTTTTATGTTACACATGCACTCTTTTAGTCTCATAACTTTTCTAAATAGAAAAATTAAATTGGTTGAGACACAATTATACTTTTTTATTTGATTACAAAATAAGATAATAGAAGTATTGCCTAAAAAGTTTTTTATTTAAAACTCAAACAAAATTTGTTAGTTAATGAGATAGTTAAAAAATGTATTTTTACTTTCTATTTTAAAAGAACTAAAAATAATTTAGAGGTGTGTAATTGATTTTAATTTGTTTGATTACTTTTAAAATATGTGTGACAAGATCTAAAAAAAATTATTTAAAATTAAAATTTATATACGAGAATAAAATTACTGTCGATCGAAATACTTTTATAAATAATACAATTATATGTTATTAATATTTATATACGTGAAAAAATATATTATTAATTAAAATATTTTTATATATCAAAAAAATTATAGGCACAGACTAATTATCTCTTTTAAAAATAATAAATTTTTTTGATTAAGCAATATTGTTTTTCCTTCTTATCATTCTTATTACATTTAAAAAAAACAAATGTGCATAAGACAACAGTATTCGTGAGATAATAACAAGAGAACATGAAGTTACTGAACAATGTTTCTATAAATAATCCCAAAACAACACTAATATTTATATCCGAAAATCTATATTGTTGATTTAAATGTTTTAATATATACAAAAAATATTGGCACCAATTCATTATCTTTTAAAAAAAAAAGTTCTTTTGTTAAATAATTCTATGCTTCTTTTATTCAATTTTTATTGTATTTTAAAAATAAACGCGTGTGTGATATCACTACCGTGCGAATGCAAGGGTATCCCACTAGTTTATATACAAAAACTAAAATATATATTATTTATATTGAAATCTGAATTAATATAAAAGGAGATGGTATATTTCTAATATAACTTTAAAAATTACACGCACACGCGCTCGCGCGCATAATAAAAAAGTGAAAAAAATATTAGACAAAAAATTAATAAAAGAATTTTGCACCCTTAATCTGGGATCATGGCTCCGCCAATGATGAATGTTGCAGGTAGGGATTCCCTGAAGTATTAAGACAGTGTAACATGATACTGCTAATAGATTATTATTATTATTATCAATTGTTCCCGATTAGTAACCTTCTCCTTGGCTTAAGTTTCTCATAAGGCTTTGAAAAAAAATTCCTGATTAATTGTAGATTCCTTAAATATGAGATGAAAATTATTATTATTATAATTTATACAAATTTGTTTCACGAACTTTGAAGAAATATCATACTGTAATTGGTTTATTAGAAATTTGCATTTGGAATAATGGTAACAATGACATATTATGAGTCAAAGATCAATACTAGGCTCAGGATGTATTATCGAATTCATCTTATAGCAGGTGGAAACAAATATAATATGTTAGGTGGAAGTATACTGAATTCAATTGGAAAATTATCGAAACATGAAGTTCTTATAGCAAAAGGAAACAAATATATAACTTGGAAGATTCTAGAAGAATGTAGTAATTTGACAATTTTCGGCCTTGGTGATACAAGAATTTCAGGTTCTTTACCTGTTTATTTTGGTAAGCTTAAAATGCTTCGAACTTTATCAATTTATAAAACTATCGTTTCTAGTGAAATTCCTAAAGAGATGGGTAATTGTTATGGCTTGTTGATTTGTCTCTATATGAGAATAGTTTGTCAGGTTCTATTCCATCAGAGATTGGTAAGCTAAAGAAGCTTGAATAGTTGTTTATGTAGCAGATTAGTCTTGTTGGTGCTATTCCTAATGAGATTGCTAATTGTTCAAGTTTGAGAAACATTGATCTATCTTTGAATTCTTTATCTGGAACTATACCTTTGTCTTTAGGGGATCTTTTAGAGCTTCAAGAGTTAAAGATAAGTAATAATAATGTATCTGACTCCATTCCTACAACTCTTTCTAATGCTAAAAATCTTCAACAGTTGCAAGTTAATACAAATAAACTCTCTGGTTTGATATTGAAATATGAATTAATAATAAAAGGAGATGTTATATTTCTTATATAATTTAAACACACACATAAGTAAACAAATATTACGTCAAAAATTAATAAATGAATTTTGCGCTATCGTTTTATCATGTTAATTTTTTAAAAATATTTTTATTTAAAATTTTCTACGGAGGAAATTTATAGATTATATTTAATTTAAGCATCCCACTATCGTTCTATCATGTTATTTTTTTAAAATCAATTTATATTTAATGTTTATGTTACACATGCACTCTTTTAGTCTCATAACTTTTCTAAATAGAAAAATTAAATTGGTTGAGACACAATTATACTTTTTTATTTGATTACAAAATAAGATAATAGAAGTATTGCCTAAAAAGTTTTTTATTTAAAACTCAAACAAAATTTGTTAGTTAATGAGATAGTTAAAAAATGTATATTTACTTTCTATTTTAAAAGAACTAAAAATAATTTAGAGGTGTATAATTGATTTTAATTTGTTTGATTACTTTTAAAATATGTGTGACAAGATCTAAAAAAAAAATATTTAAAATTAAAATTTATATACGAGAATAAAATTACTGTTGATCGAAATACTTTTATAAATAATACAATTATATGTTATTAATATTTATATACGTGAAAAAATATATTATTAATTAAAATATTTTTATATATCAAAAAAATTATAGGCACAGACTAATTATCTCTTTTAAAAATAATATTTTTTTTTGATTAAGCAATATTGTTTTTCTTTCTTATCATTCTTATTACATTTAAAAAAAAACAAATGTGCATAACACAACAGTATTCGTGAGATAATAACAAGAGAGCATGAAGTTACTGAACAATGTTTTTATAAATAATCCGAAAACAACACTAATATTTATATCCGAAAATCTATTTTGTTGATTTAAATATTTTTATATATACAAAAAATATTGGCACCAATTCATTATCTTTTAAAAAAATAATTTTTCTTTTGTTAAATAATTTTATGCTTCTATTATTCAATTTTTATTGTATTTTAAAAATAAACGCCTGTGTGATATCAGTACCGTGCGAATGCAAGGGTATCCCACTAGTTTATTTACAAAAACTAAAATATATATTATTTATATTGAAATCTGAATTAATATAAAAGGAGATGGTATATTTCTAATATAACTTTAAAAATTACACGCTCGCGCGCATAATAAAAAAGTGAAAAAATATTAGATAAAAAATTAATAAAAGAATTTTGCACCCTTAATCTGGGATCATGGCTCCGCCAATGATGAATAGTGCAGGCAGGGATTCCCTGAAGTATTAAGACAGTGTAACATGATACTGCTAATAGATTATTATTATTATTATCAATTGTTCCTGATTAGTAACCTGTTCCTTGGCTTAAGTTTCTCATAAGGCTTTGAAAAAAAATTTCCTGATTAATTGTGGATTCCTTAAATATGAGATGAAAATTATTATTATAATTTATACAAATTTGTTTCACGAACTTTGAAGAAATATCACACTGTAATTGGTTTATTAGAAATTTGCATTTGGAACAATGGTAACAATGACATATTACGAGTCCAAGATCAATACTAGGCTCGGGACGTATTATCGAATTCATCTTATAGCAGGTGGAAACAAAGATAATCTGTTAGTTGGAAGTATACTGAATTCAATTGGAAAATTATCGAAACATGAAGTTCTTATCGAAGAAAGAAACAAATATATAACTTGGAAGATTCTAGAAGAATGTAGTAATTTGACAATTTTCGGCCTTGGTGATACAAGAATTTCAGGTTCTTTACCTGTTTATTTTGGTAAGCTTAAAATGCTTCGAACTTTATCAATTTATAAAACTATCGTTTCTAGTGAAATTCCTAAAGAGATGGGTAATTGTTATGGCTTGTTGATTTGTCTCTATATGAGAATAGTTTGTCAGGTTCTATTCCATCAGAGATTGGTAAGCTAAAGAAGCTTGAATAGTTGTTTATGTAGCAGATTAGTCTTGTTGGTGCTATTCCTAATGAGATTGCTAATTGTTCAAGTTTGAGAAACATTGATCTATCTTTGAATTCTTTATCTGGAACTATACCTTTGTCTTTAGGGGATCTTTTAGAGCTTCAAGAGTTAAAGATAAGTAATAATAATGTATCTGACTCCATTCCTACAACTCTTTCTAATGCTAAAAATCTTCAACAGTTGCAAGTTAATACAAATAAACTCTCTGGTTTGATATTTAAATATGAATTAATAATAAAAGGAGATGTTATATTTCTTATATAATTTAAACACACGCATAAGTAAACAAATATTACGTCAAAAATTAATAAATGAATTTTGCGCTATCGTTTTATCATGTTAATTTTTTAAAAATATTTTTATTTAAAATTTTCTACGGAGGAAATTTATAGATTATATTTAATTTAAGCATCCCACTATCGTTCTATCATGTTATTTTTTTAAAATCAATTTATATTTAATGTTTATGTTACACATGCACTCTTTTAGTCTCATAACTTTTCTAAATAGAAAAATTAAATTGGTTGAGACACAATTATACTTTTTTATTTGATTACAAAATAAGATAATAGAAGTATTGCCTAAAAAGTTTTTTATTTAAAACTCAAACAAAATTTGTTAGTTAATGAGATAGTTAAAAAATGTATATTTACTTTCTATTTTAAAAGAACTAAAAATAATTTAGAGGTGTGTAATGTATTTTAATTTGTTTGATTACTTTTAAAATATGTGTGACAAGATCTAAAAAAAATATATTTAAAATTAAAATTTATATACGAGAATAAAATTACTGTCGATCGAAATACTTTTATAAATAATACAATTATATGTTATTAATATTTATATACGTGAAAAAATATATTATTAATTAAAATATTTTTATATATCAAAAAAATTATAGGCACAGACTAATTATCTCTTTTAAAAATAATATTTTTTTTTGATTAAGCAATATTGTTTTTCTTTCTTATCATTCTTATTACATTTTAAAAAAAAACAAATGTGCATAACACAACAGTATTCGTGAGATAATAACAAGAGAGCATGAAGTTACTGAATAATGTTTCTATAAATAATCCCAAAACAACACTAATATTTATATCCGAAAATCTATATTGTTGATTTAAATGTTTTTATATATACAAAAAATATTGGCACCAATTCATTATCTTTTAAAAAAAAGTTCTTTTGTTAAATAATTCTATGCTTCTTTTATTCAATTTTTATTGTATTTTAAAAATAAACGCGTGTGTGATATCACTACCGTGCGAATGCAAGGGTATCCCACTAGTTTATATACAAAAACTAAAATATATATTATTTATATTGAAATCTGAATTAATATAAAAGGAGATGGTATATTTCTAATATAACTTTAAAAATTACACGCACGGGCGCTCGCGCGCATAATAAAAAAGTGAAAAAATTATTAGACAAAAAATTAATAAAATAATTTTGCACCCTTAATCTGGGATCATGGCTCCGCCAATGTTGAATATTGCAGGTAGGGATTCCCTGAGGTATTAAGACAGTGTAACATGATACTGCTAATAGATTATTATTATTATTATCAATTGTTCCCGATTAGTAACCTGCTCCTTGGCTTAAGTTTCTCATAAGGCTTTGAAAAAAAAATTCCTGATTAATTGTGGATTCCTTAAATATGAGATGAAAATTATTATTATTATAATTTATACAAATTTGTTTCACGAACTTTGAAGAAATATCATACTGTAATTGGTTTATTAGAAATTTGCATTTGGAATAATGGTAATAATGACATATTACGAGTCCAAGATCAATACTAGGCTCGGGACGTATTATCGAATTCATCTTATAGCAGGTGGAAACAAAGATAATCTGTTAGTTGGAAGTATACTGAATTCAATTGGAAAATTATCGAAACATGAAGTTCTTATCGAAGAAAGAAACAAATATATAACTTGGAAGATTCTAGAAGAATGTAGTAATTTGACAATTTTCGGCCTTGGTGATACAAGAATTTCAGGTTCTTTACCTGTTTATTTTGGTAAGCTTAAAATGCTTCGAACTTTATCAATTTATAAAACTATGGTTTCTAGTGAAATTCCTAAAGAGATGGGTAATTGTTATGGCTTGTTGATTTGTCTCTATATGAGAATAGTTTGTCAGGTTCTATTCCATCAGAGATTGGTAAGCTAAAGAAGCTTGAATAGTTGTTTATGTAGCAGATTAGTCTTGTTGGTGCTATTCCTAATGAGATTGCTAATTGTTCAAGTTTGAGAAACATTGATCTATCTTTGAATTCTTTATCTGGAACTATACCTTTGTCTTTAGGGGATCTTTTAGAGCTTCAAGAGTTAAAGATAAGTAATAATAATGTATCTGACTCCATTCCTACAACTCTTTCTAATGCTAAAAATCTTCAACAGTTGCAAGTTAATACAAATAAACTCTCTGGTTTGATATTGAAATATGAATTAATAATAAAAGGAGATGTTATATTTCTTATATAATTTAAACACACACATAAGTAAACAAATATTACGTCAAAAATTAATAAATGAATTTTGCGCTATCGTTTTATCATGTTAATTTTTTAAAAATATTTTTATTTAAAATTTTCTACGGAGGAAATTTATAGATTATATTTAATTTAAGCATCCCACTATCGTTCTATCATGTTATTTTTTTAAAATCAATTTATATTTAATGTTTATGTTACACATGCACTCTTTTAGTCTCATAACTTTTCTAAATAGAAAAATTAAATTGGTTGAGACACAATTATACTTTTTTATTTGATTACAAAATAAGATAATAGAAGTATTGCCTAAAAAGTTTTTTATTTAAAACTCAAACAAAATTTGTTAGTTAATGAGATAGTTAAAAAATGTATATTTACTTTCTATTTTAAAAGAACTAAAAATAATTTAGAGGTGTGTAATTGATTTTAATTTGTTTGATTACTTTTAAAATATGTGTGACAAGATCTAAAAAAAATATATTTAAAATTAAAATTTATATACGAGAATAAAATTACTGTCGATCGAAATACTTTTATAAATAATACAATTATATGTTATTAATATTTATATACGTGAAAAAATATATTATTAATTAAAATATTTTTATATATCAAAAAAATTATAGGCACAGACTAATTATCTCTTTTAAAAATAATATTTTTTTTTGATTAAGCAATATTGTTTTTCTTTCTTATCATTCTTATTACATTTTAAAAAAAAACAAATGTGCATAACACAACAGTATTCGTGAGATAATAACAAGAGAGCATGAAGTTACTGAATAATGTTTCTATAAATAATCCCAAAACAACACTAATATTTATATCCGAAAATCTATATTGTTGATTTAAATGTTTTTATATATACAAAAAATATTGGCACCAATTCATTATCTTTTAAAAAAAAGTTCTTTTGTTAAATAATTCTATGCTTCTTTTATTCAATTTTTATTGTATTTTAAAAATAAACGCGTGTGTGATATCACTACCGTGCGAATGCAAGGGTATCCCACTAGTTTATATACAAAAACTAAAATATATATTATTTATATTGAAATCTGAATTAATATAAAAGGAGATGGTATATTTCTAATATAACTTTAAAAATTACACGCACGGGCGCTCGCGCGCATAATAAAAAAGTGAAAAAATTATTAGACAAAAAATTAATAAAATAATTTTGCACCCTTAATCTGGGATCATGGCTCCGCCAATGTTGAATATTGCAGGTAGGGATTCCCTGAGGTATTAAGACAGTGTAACATGATACTGCTAATAGATTATTATTATTATTATCAATTGTTCCCGATTAGTAACCTGCTCCTTGGCTTAAGTTTCTCATAAGGCTTTGAAAAAAAAATTCCTGATTAATTGTGGATTCCTTAAATATGAGATGAAAATTATTATTATTATAATTTATACAAATTTGTTTCACGAACTTTGAAGAAATATCATACTGTAATTGGTTTATTAGAAATTTGCATTTGGAATAATGGTAATAATGACATATTATGAGTCAAAGATCAATACTAGGCTCAGGATGTATTATCGAATTCATCTTATAGCAGGTGGAAACAAAGATAATCTGTTAGGTGGAAGTATACTGAATTCAATTGGAAAATTATCGAAACATGAAGTTCTTATAGCATAAGGAAACAAATATATAACTTGGAAGATTCTAGAAGAATGTAGTAATTTGACAATTTTCGGCCTTGGTGATACAAGAATTTCAGGTTCTTTACCTGTTTATTTTGGTAAGCTTAAAATGCTTCGAACTTTATCAATTTATAAAACTATGGTTTCTAGTGAAATTCCTAAAGAGATGGGTAATTGTTATGGCTTGTTGATTTGTCTCTATATGAGAATAGTTTGTCAGGTTCTATTCCATCAGAGATTGGTAAGCTAAAGAAGCTTGAATAGTTGTTTATGTAGCAGATTAGTCTTGTTGGTGCTATTCCTAATGAGATTGCTAATTGTTCAAGTTTGAGAAACATTGATCTATCTTTGAATTCTTTATCTGGAACTATACCTTTGTCTTTAGGGGATCTTTTAGAGCTTCAAGAGTTAAAGATAAGTAATAATAATGTATCTGACTCCATTCCTACAACTCTTTCTAATGCTAAAAATCTTCAACAGTTGCAAGTTAATACAAATAAACTCTCTGGTTTGATATTGAAATATGAATTAATAATAAAAGGAGATGTTATATTTCTTATATAATTTAAACACACACATAAGTAAACAAATATTACGTCAAAAATTAATAAATGAATTTTGCGCTATCGTTTTATCATGTTAATTTTTTAAAAATATTTTTATTTAAAATTTTCTACGGAGGAAATTTATAGATTATATTTAATTTAAGCATCCCACTATCGTTCTATCATGTTATTTTTTTAAAATCAATTTATATTTAATGCTTATGTTACACATGCACTCTTTTAGTCTCATAACTTTTCTAAATAGAAAAATTAAATTGGTTGAGACACAATTATACTTTTTTATTTGATTACAAAATAAGATAATAGAAGTATTGCCTAAAAAGTTTTTTATTTAAAACTCAAACAAAATTTGTTAGTTAATGAGATAGTTAAAAAATGTATATTTACTTTCTATTTTAAAAGAACTAAAAATAATTTAGAGGTGTGTAATTGATTTTAATTTGTTTGATTACTTTTAAAATATGTGTGACAAGATCTAAAAAAAAAATATTTAAAATTAAAATTTATATATGAGAATAAAATTACTGTCGATCGAAATACTTTTATAAATAATACAATTATATGTTATTAATATTTATATACGTGAAAAAATATATTATTAATTAAAATATTTTTATATATCAAAAAAATTATAGGCACAGACTAACTATCTCTTTTAAAAATAATATTTTTTTTTGATTAAGCAATATTGTTTTTCTTTCTTATCATTCTTATTACATTTTAAAAAAAAACAAATGTGCATAACACAACAGTATTCGTGAGATAATAACAAGAGAGCATGAAGTTACTGAATAATGTTTCTATAAATAATCCCAAAACAACACTAATATTTATATCCGAAAATCTATATTGTTGATTTAAATGTTTTTATATATACAAAAAATATTGGCACCAATTCATTATCTTTTAAAAAAAAGTTCTTTTGTTAAATAATTCTATGCTTCTTTTATTCAATTTTTATTGTATTTTAAAAATAAACGCGTGTGTGATATCACTACCGTGCGAATGCAAGGGTATCCCACTAGTTTATATACAAAAACTAAAATATATATTATTTATATTGAAATCTGAATTAATATAAAAGGAGATGGTATATTTCTAATATAACTTTAAAAATTACACGCACGGGCGCTCGCGCGCATAATAAAAAAGTGAAAAAATTATTAGACAAAAAATTAATAAAATAATTTTGCACCCTTAATCTGGGATCATGGCTCCGCCAATGTTGAATATTGCAGGTAGGGATTCCCTGAGGTATTAAGACAGTGTAACATGATACTGCTAATAGATTATTATTATTATTATCAATTGTTCCCGATTAGTAACCTGCTCCTTGGCTTAAGTTTCTCATAAGGCTTTGAAAAAAAAATTCCTGATTAATTGTGGATTCCTTAAATATGAGATGAAAATTATTATTATTATAATTTATACAAATTTGTTTCACGAACTTTGAAGAAATATCATACTGTAATTGGTTTATTAGAAATTTGCATTTGGAATAATGGTAATAATGACATATTATGAGTCAAAGATCAATACTAGGCTCAGGATGTATTATCGAATTCATCTTATAGCAGGTGGAAACAAAGATAATCTGTTAGGTGGAAGTATACTGAATTCAATTGGAAAATTATCGAAACATGAAGTTCTTATAGCATAAGGAAACAAATATATAACTTGGAAGATTCTAGAAGAATGTAGTAATTTGACAATTTTCGGCCTTGGTGATACAAGAATTTCAGGTTCTTTACCTGTTTATTTTGGTAAGCTTAAAATGCTTCGAACTTTATCAATTTATAAAACTATGGTTTCTAGTGAAATTCCTAAAGAGATGGGTAATTGTTATGGCTTGTTGATTTGTCTCTATATGAGAATAGTTTGTCAGGTTCTATTCCATCAGAGATTGGTAAGCTAAAGAAGCTTGAATAGTTGTTTATGTAGCAGATTAGTCTTGTTGGTGCTATTCCTAATGAGATTGCTAATTGTTCAAGTTTGAGAAACATTGATCTATCTTTGAATTCTTTATCTGGAACTATACCTTTGTCTTTAGGGGATCTTTTAGAGCTTCAAGAGTTAAAGATAAGTAATAATAATGTATCTGACTCCATTCCTACAACTCTTTCTAATGCTAAAAATCTTCAACAGTTGTAAGTTAATACAAATAAACTCTCTGGTTTGATATTGAAATATGAATTAATAATAAAAGGAGATGTTATATTTCTTATATAATTTAAACACACACATAAGTAAACAAATATTACGTCAAAAATTAATAAATGAATTTTGCGCTATCGTTTTATCATGTTAATTTTTTAAAAATATTTTTATTTAAAATTTTCTACGGAGGAAATTTATAGATTATATTTAATTTAAGCATCCCACTATCGTTCTATCATGTTATTTTTTTAAAATCAATTTATATTTAATGTTTATGTTACACATGCACTCTTTTAGTCTCATAACTTTTCTAAATAGAAAAATTAAATTGGTTGAGACACAATTATACTTTTTTATTTGATTACAAAATAAGATAATAGAAGTATTGCCTAAAAAGTTTTTTATTTAAAACTCAAACAAAATTTGTTAGTTAATGAGATAGTTAAAAAATGTATATTTACTTTCTATTTTAAAAGAACTAAAAATAATTTAGAGGTGTATAATTGATTTTAATTTGTTTGATTACTTTTAAAATATGTGTGACAAGATCTAAAAAAAAAATATTTAAAATTAAAATTTATATACGAGAATAAAATTACTGTTGATCGAAATACTTTTATAAATAATACAATTATATGTTATTAATATTTATATACGTGAAAAAATATATTATTAATTAAAATATTTTTATATATCAAAAAAATTATAGGCACAGACTAATTATCTCTTTTAAAAATAATATTTTTTTTTGATTAAGCAATATTGTTTTTCTTTCTTATCATTCTTATTACATTTAAAAAAAAACAAATGTGCATAACACAACAGTATTCGTGAGATAATAACAAGAGAGCATGAAGTTACTGAACAATGTTTTTATAAATAATCCGAAAACAACACTAATATTTATATCCGAAAATCTATTTTGTTGATTTAAATATTTTTATATATACAAAAAATATTGGCACCAATTCATTATCTTTTAAAAAAATAATTTTTCTTTTGTTAAATAATTTTATGCTTCTATTATTCAATTTTTATTGTATTTTAAAAATAAACGCGTGTGTGATATCAGTATCATGCGAATGCAAGGGTATCCCACTAGTTTATTTACAAAAACTAAAATATATATTATTTATATTGAAATCTGAATTAATATAAAAGGAGATGGTATATTTCTAATATAACTTTAAAAATTACACGCTCGCGCGCATAATAAAAAAGTGAAAAAATATTAGATAAAAAATTAATAAAAGAATTTTGCACCCTTAATCTGGGATCATGGCTCCGCCAATGATGAATATTGCAGGCAGGGATTCCCTGAAGTATTAAGACAGTGTAACATGATACTGCTAATAGATTATTATTATTATTATCAATTGTTCCTGATTAGTAACCTGTTCCTTGGCTTAAGTTTCTCATAAGGCTTTGAAAAAAAATTTCCTGATTAATTGTGGATTCCTTAAATATGAGATGAAAATTATTATTATAATTTATACAAATTTGTTTCACGAACTTTGAAGAAATATCACACTGTAATTGGTTTATTAGAAATTTGCATTTGGAACAATGGTAACAATGACATATTACGAGTCCAAGATCAATACTAGGCTCGGGACGTATTATCGAATTCATCTTATAGCAGGTGGAAACAAAGATAATCTGTTAGTTGGAAGTATACTGAATTCAATTGGAAAATTATCGAAACATGAAGTTCTTATCGAAGAAAGAAACAAATATATAACTTGGAAGATTCTAGAAGAATGTAGTAATTTGACAATTTTCGGCCTTGGTGATACAAGAATTTCAGGTTCTTTACCTGTTTATTTTGGTAAGCTTAAAATGCTTCGAACTTTATCAATTTATAAAACTATGGTTTCTAGTGAAATTCCTAAAGAGATGGGTAATTGTTATGGCTTGTTGATTTGTCTCTATATGAGAATAGTTTGTCAGGTTCTATTCCATCAGAGATTGGTAAGCTAAAGAAGCTTGAATAGTTGTTTATGTAGCAGATTAGTCTTGTTGGTGCTATTCCTAATGAGATTGCTAATTGTTCAAGTTTGAGAAACATTGATCTATCTTTGAATTCTTTATCTGGAACTATACCTTTGTCTTTAGGGGATCTTTTAGAGCTTCAAGAGTTAAAGATAAGTAATAATAATGTATCTGACTCCATTCCTACAACTCTTTCTAATGCTAAAAATCTTCAACAGTTGCAAGTTAATACAAATAAACTCTCTGGTTTGATATTGAAATATGAATTAATAATAAAAGGAGATGTTATATTTCTTATATAATTTAAACACACACATAAGTAAACAAATATTACGTCAAAAATTAATAAATGAATTTTGCGCTATCGTTTTATCATGTTAATTTTTTAAAAATATTTTTATTTAAAATTTTCTACGGAGGAAATTTATAGATTATATTTAATTTAAGCATCCCACTATCGTTCTATCATGTTATTTTTTTAAAATCAATTTATATTTAATGTTTATGTTACACATGCACTCTTTTAGTCTCATAACTTTTCTAAATAGAAAAATTAAATTGGTTGAGACACAATTATACTTTTTTATTTGATTACAAAATAAGATAATAGAAGTATTGCCTAAAAAGTTTTTTATTTAAAACTCAAACAAAATTTGTTAGTTAATGAGATAGTTAAAAAATGTATATTTACTTTCTATTTTAAAAGAACTAAAAATAATTTAGAGGTGTATAATTGATTTTAATTTGTTTGATTACTTTTAAAATATGTGTGACAAGATCTAAAAAAAAAATATTTAAAATTAAAATTTATATACGAGAATAAAATTACTGTTGATCGAAATACTTTTATAAATAATACAATTATATGTTATTAATATTTATATACGTGAAAAAATATATTATTAATTAAAATATTTTTATATATCAAAAAAATTATAGGCACAGACTAATTATCTCTTTTAAAAATAATATTTTTTTTTGATTAAGCAATATTGTTTTTCTTTCTTATCATTCTTATTACATTTAAAAAAAAACAAATGTGCATAACACAACAGTATTCGTGAGATAATAACAAGAGAGCATGAAGTTACTGAACAATGTTTTTATAAATAATCCGAAAACAACACTAATATTTATATCCGAAAATCTATTTTGTTGATTTAAATATTTTTATATATACAAAAAATATTGGCACCAATTCATTATCTTTTAAAAAAATAATTTTTCTTTTGTTAAATAATTTTATGCTTCTATTATTCAATTTTTATTGTATTTTAAAAATAAACGCGTGTGTGATATCAGTATCGTGCGAATGCAAGGGTATCCCACTAGTTTATTTACAAAAACTAAAATATATATTATTTATATTGAAATCTGAATTAATATAAAAGGAGATGGTATATTTCTAATATAACTTTAAAAATTACACGCTCGCGCGCATAATAAAAAAGTGAAAAAATATTAGATAAAAAATTAATAAAAGAATTTTGCACCCTTAATCTGGGATCATGGCTCCGCCAATGATGAATATTGCAGGCAGGGATTCCCTGAAGTATTAAGACAGTGTAACATGATACTGCTAATAGATTATTATTATTATTATCAATTGTTCCTGATTAGTAACCTGTTCCTTGGCTTAAGTTTCTCATAAGGCTTTGAAAAAAAATTTCCTGATTAATTGTGGATTCCTTAAATATGAGATGAAAATTATTATTATAATTTATACAAATTTGTTTCACGAACTTTGAAGAAATATCACACTGTAATTGGTTTATTAGAAATTTGCATTTGGAACAATGGTAACAATGACATATTACGAGTCCAAGATCAATACTAGGCTCGGGACGTATTATCGAATTCATCTTATAGCAGGTGGAAACAAAGATAATCTGTTAGTTGGAAGTATACTGAATTCAATTGGAAAATTATCGAAACATGAAGTTCTTATCGAAGAAAGAAACAAATATATAACTTGGAAGATTCTAGAAGAATGTAGTAATTTGACAATTTTCGGCCTTGGTGATACAAGAATTTCAGGTTCTTTACCTGTTTATTTTGGTAAGCTTAAAATGCTTCGAACTTTATCAATTTATAAAACTATGGTTTCTAGTGAAATTCCTAAAGAGATGGGTAATTGTTATGGCTTGTTGATTTGTCTCTATATGAGAATAGTTTGTCAGGTTCTATTCCATCAGAGATTGGTAAGCTAAAGAAGCTTGAATAGTTGTTTATGTAGCAGATTAGTCTTGTTGGTGCTATTCCTAATGAGATTGCTAATTGTTCAAGTTTGAGAAACATTGATCTATCTTTGAATTCTTTATCTGGAACTATACCTTTGTCTTTAGGGGATCTTTTAGAGCTTCAAGAGTTAAAGATAAGTAATAATAATGTATCTGACTCCATTCCTACAACTCTTTCTAATGCTAAAAATCTTCAACAGTTGCAAGTTAATACAAATAAACTCTCTGGTTTGATATTTAAATATGAATTAATAATAAAAGGAGATGTTATATTTCTTATATAATTTAAACACACGCATAAGTAAACAAATATTACGTCAAAAATTAATAAATGAATTTTGCGCTATCGTTTTATCATGTTAATTTTTTAAAAATATTTTTATTTAAAATTTTCTACGGAGGAAATTTATAGATTATATTTAATTTAAGCATCCCACTATCGTTCTATCATGTTATTTTTTTAAAATCAATTTATATTTAATGTTTATGTTACACATGCACTCTTTTAGTCTCATAACTTTTCTAAATAGAAAAATTAAATTGGTTGAGACACAATTATACTTTTTTATTTGATTACAAAATAAGATAATAGAAGTATTGCCTAAAAAGTTTTTTATTTAAAACTCAAACAAAATTTGTTAGTTAATGAGATAGTTAAAAAATGTATATTTACTTTCTATTTTAAAAGAACTAAAAATAATTTAGAGGTGTGTAATGTATTTTAATTTGTTTGATTACTTTTAAAATATGTGTGACAAGATCTAAAAAAAATATATTTAAAATTAAAATTTATATACGAGAATAAAATTACTGTCGATCGAAATACTTTTATAAATAATACAATTATATGTTATTAATATTTATATACGTGAAAAAATATATTATTAATTAAAATATTTTTATATATCAAAAAAATTATAGGCACAGACTAATTATCTCTTTTAAAAATAATATTTTTTTTTGATTAAGCAATATTGTTTTTCTTTCTTATCATTCTTATTACATTTTAAAAAAAAACAAATGTGCATAACACAACAGTATTCGTGAGATAATAACAAGAGAGCATGAAGTTACTGAATAATGTTTCTATAAATAATCCCAAAACAACACTAATATTTATATCCGAAAATCTATATTGTTGATTTAAATGTTTTTATATATACAAAAAATATTGGCACCAATTCATTATCTTTTAAAAAAAAGTTCTTTTGTTAAATAATTCTATGCTTCTTTTATTCAATTTTTATTGTATTTTAAAAATAAACGCGTGTGTGATATCACTACCGTGCGAATGCAAGGGTATCCCACTAGTTTATATACAAAAACTAAAATATATATTATTTATATTGAAATCTGAATTAATATAAAAGGAGATGGTATATTTCTAATATAACTTTAAAAATTACACGCACGGGCGCTCGCGCGCATAATAAAAAAGTGAAAAAATTATTAGACAAAAAATTAATAAAATAATTTTGCACCCTTAATCTGGGATCATGGCTCCGCCAATGTTGAATATTGCAGGTAGGGATTCCCTGAGGTATTAAGACAGTGTAACATGATACTGCTAATAGATTATTATTATTATTATCAATTGTTCCCGATTAGTAACCTGCTCCTTGGCTTAAGTTTCTCATAAGGCTTTGAAAAAAAAATTCCTGATTAATTGTGGATTCCTTAAATATGAGATGAAAATTATTATTATTATAATTTATACAAATTTGTTTCACGAACTTTGAAGAAATATCATACTGTAATTGGTTTATTAGAAATTTGCATTTGGAATAATGGTAATAATGACATATTACGAGTCCAAGATCAATACTAGGCTCGGGACGTATTATCGAATTCATCTTATAGCAGGTGGAAACAAAGATAATCTGTTAGTTGGAAGTATACTGAATTCAATTGGAAAATTATCGAAACATGAAGTTCTTATCGAAGAAAGAAACAAATATATAACTTGGAAGATTCTAGAAGAATGTAGTAATTTGACAATTTTCGGCCTTGGTGATACAAGAATTTCAGGTTCTTTACCTGTTTATTTTGGTAAGCTTAAAATGCTTCGAACTTTATCAATTTATAAAACTATGGTTTCTAGTGAAATTCCTAAAGAGATGGGTAATTGTTATGGCTTGTTGATTTGTCTCTATATGAGAATAGTTTGTCAGGTTCTATTCCATCAGAGATTGGTAAGCTAAAGAAGCTTGAATAGTTGTTTATGTAGCAGATTAGTCTTGTTGGTGCTATTCCTAATGAGATTGCTAATTGTTCAAGTTTGAGAAACATTGATCTATCTTTGAATTCTTTATCTGGAACTATACCTTTGTCTTTAGGGGATCTTTTAGAGCTTCAAGAGTTAAAGATAAGTAATAATAATGTATCTGACTCCATTCCTACAACTCTTTCTAATGCTAAAAATCTTCAACAGTTGCAAGTTAATACAAATAAACTCTCTGGTTTGATATTGAAATATGAATTAATAATAAAAGGAGATGTTATATTTCTTATATAATTTAAACACACACATAAGTAAACAAATATTACGTCAAAAATTAATAAATGAATTTTGCGCTATCGTTTTATCATGTTAATTTTTTAAAAATATTTTTATTTAAAATTTTCTACGGAGGAAATTTATAGATTATATTTAATTTAAGCATCCCACTATCGTTCTATCATGTTATTTTTTTAAAATCAATTTATATTTAATGTTTATGTTACACATGCACTCTTTTAGTCTCATAACTTTTCTAAATAGAAAAATTAAATTGGTTGAGACACAATTATACTTTTTTATTTGATTACAAAATAAGATAATAGAAGTATTGCCTAAAAAGTTTTTTATTTAAAACTCAAACAAAATTTGTTAGTTAATGAGATAGTTAAAAAATGTATATTTACTTTCTATTTTAAAAGAACTAAAAATAATTTAGAGGTGTGTAATTGATTTTAATTTGTTTGATTACTTTTAAAATATGTGTGACAAGATCTAAAAAAAATATATTTAAAATTAAAATTTATATACGAGAATAAAATTACTGTCGATCGAAATACTTTTATAAATAATACAATTATATGTTATTAATATTTATATACGTGAAAAAATATATTATTAATTAAAATATTTTTATATATCAAAAAAATTATAGGCACAGACTAATTATCTCTTTTAAAAATAATATTTTTTTTTGATTAAGCAATATTGTTTTTCTTTCTTATCATTCTTATTACATTTTAAAAAAAAACAAATGTGCATAACACAACAGTATTCGTGAGATAATAACAAGAGAGCATGAAGTTACTGAATAATGTTTCTATAAATAATCCCAAAACAACACTAATATTTATATCCGAAAATCTATATTGTTGATTTAAATGTTTTTATATATACAAAAAATATTGGCACCAATTCATTATCTTTTAAAAAAAAGTTCTTTTGTTAAATAATTCTATGCTTCTTTTATTCAATTTTTATTGTATTTTAAAAATAAACGCGTGTGTGATATCACTACCGTGCGAATGCAAGGGTATCCCACTAGTTTATATACAAAAACTAAAATATATATTATTTATATTGAAATCTGAATTAATATAAAAGGAGATGGTATATTTCTAATATAACTTTAAAAATTACACGCACGGGCGCTCGCGCGCATAATAAAAAAGTGAAAAAATTATTAGACAAAAAATTAATAAAATAATTTTGCACCCTTAATCTGGGATCATGGCTCCGCCAATGTTGAATATTGCAGGTAGGGATTCCCTGAGGTATTAAGACAGTGTAACATGATACTGCTAATAGATTATTATTATTATTATCAATTGTTCCCGATTAGTAACCTGCTCCTTGGCTTAAGTTTCTCATAAGGCTTTGAAAAAAAAATTCCTGATTAATTGTGGATTCCTTAAATATGAGATGAAAATTATTATTATTATAATTTATACAAATTTGTTTCACGAACTTTGAAGAAATATCATACTGTAATTGGTTTATTAGAAATTTGCATTTGGAATAATGGTAATAATGACATATTATGAGTCAAAGATCAATACTAGGCTCAGGATGTATTATCGAATTCATCTTATAGCAGGTGGAAACAAAGATAATCTGTTAGGTGGAAGTATACTGAATTCAATTGGAAAATTATCGAAACATGAAGTTCTTATAGCATAAGGAAACAAATATATAACTTGGAAGATTCTAGAAGAATGTAGTAATTTGACAATTTTCGGCCTTGGTGATACAAGAATTTCAGGTTCTTTACCTGTTTATTTTGGTAAGCTTAAAATGCTTCGAACTTTATCAATTTATAAAACTATGGTTTCTAGTGAAATTCCTAAAGAGATGGGTAATTGTTATGGCTTGTTGATTTGTCTCTATATGAGAATAGTTTGTCAGGTTCTATTCCATCAGAGATTGGTAAGCTAAAGAAGCTTGAATAGTTGTTTATGTAGCAGATTAGTCTTGTTGGTGCTATTCCTAATGAGATTGCTAATTGTTCAAGTTTGAGAAACATTGATCTATCTTTGAATTCTTTATCTGGAACTATACCTTTGTCTTTAGGGGATCTTTTAGAGCTTCAAGAGTTAAAGATAAGTAATAATAATGTATCTGACTCCATTCCTACAACTCTTTCTAATGCTAAAAATCTTCAACAGTTGCAAGTTAATACAAATAAACTCTCTGGTTTGATATTGAAATATGAATTAATAATAAAAGGAGATGTTATATTTCTTATATAATTTAAACACACACATAAGTAAACAAATATTACGTCAAAAATTAATAAATGAATTTTGCGCTATCGTTTTATCATGTTAATTTTTTAAAAATATTTTTATTTAAAATTTTCTACGGAGGAAATTTATAGATTATATTTAATTTAAGCATCCCACTATCGTTCTATCATGTTATTTTTTTAAAATCAATTTATATTTAATGCTTATGTTACACATGCACTCTTTTAGTCTCATAACTTTTCTAAATAGAAAAATTAAATTGGTTGAGACACAATTATACTTTTTTATTTGATTACAAAATAAGATAATAGAAGTATTGCCTAAAAAGTTTTTTATTTAAAACTCAAACAAAATTTGTTAGTTAATGAGATAGTTAAAAAATGTATATTTACTTTCTATTTTAAAAGAACTAAAAATAATTTAGAGGTGTGTAATTGATTTTAATTTGTTTGATTACTTTTAAAATATGTGTGACAAGATCTAAAAAAAAAATATTTAAAATTAAAATTTATATATGAGAATAAAATTACTGTCGATCGAAATACTTTTATAAATAATACAATTATATGTTATTAATATTTATATACGTGAAAAAATATATTATTAATTAAAATATTTTTATATATCAAAAAAATTATAGGCACAGACTAACTATCTCTTTTAAAAATAATATTTTTTTTTGATTAAGCAATATTGTTTTTCTTTCTTATCATTCTTATTACATTTTAAAAAAAAACAAATGTGCATAACACAACAGTATTCGTGAGATAATAACAAGAGAGCATGAAGTTACTGAATAATGTTTCTATAAATAATCCCAAAACAACACTAATATTTATATCCGAAAATCTATATTGTTGATTTAAATGTTTTTATATATACAAAAAATATTGGCACCAATTCATTATCTTTTAAAAAAAAGTTCTTTTGTTAAATAATTCTATGCTTCTTTTATTCAATTTTTATTGTATTTTAAAAATAAACGCGTGTGTGATATCACTACCGTGCGAATGCAAGGGTATCCCACTAGTTTATATACAAAAACTAAAATATATATTATTTATATTGAAATCTGAATTAATATAAAAGGAGATGGTATATTTCTAATATAACTTTAAAAATTACACGCACGGGCGCTCGCGCGCATAATAAAAAAGTGAAAAAATTATTAGACAAAAAATTAATAAAATAATTTTGCACCCTTAATCTGGGATCATGGCTCCGCCAATGTTGAATATTGCAGGTAGGGATTCCCTGAGGTATTAAGACAGTGTAACATGATACTGCTAATAGATTATTATTATTATTATCAATTGTTCCCGATTAGTAACCTGCTCCTTGGCTTAAGTTTCTCATAAGGCTTTGAAAAAAAAATTCCTGATTAATTGTGGATTCCTTAAATATGAGATGAAAATTATTATTATTATAATTTATACAAATTTGTTTCACGAACTTTGAAGAAATATCATACTGTAATTGGTTTATTAGAAATTTGCATTTGGAATAATGGTAATAATGACATATTATGAGTCAAAGATCAATACTAGGCTCAGGATGTATTATCGAATTCATCTTATAGCAGGTGGAAACAAAGATAATCTGTTAGGTGGAAGTATACTGAATTCAATTGGAAAATTATCGAAACATGAAGTTCTTATAGCATAAGGAAACAAATATATAACTTGGAAGATTCTAGAAGAATGTAGTAATTTGACAATTTTCGGCCTTGGTGATACAAGAATTTCAGGTTCTTTACCTGTTTATTTTGGTAAGCTTAAAATGCTTCGAACTTTATCAATTTATAAAACTATGGTTTCTAGTGAAATTCCTAAAGAGATGGGTAATTGTTATGGCTTGTTGATTTGTCTCTATATGAGAATAGTTTGTCAGGTTCTATTCCATCAGAGATTGGTAAGCTAAAGAAGCTTGAATAGTTGTTTATGTAGCAGATTAGTCTTGTTGGTGCTATTCCTAATGAGATTGCTAATTGTTCAAGTTTGAGAAACATTGATCTATCTTTGAATTCTTTATCTGGAACTATACCTTTGTCTTTAGGGGATCTTTTAGAGCTTCAAGAGTTAAAGATAAGTAATAATAATGTATCTGACTCCATTCCTACAACTCTTTCTAATGCTAAAAATCTTCAACAGTTGTAAGTTAATACAAATAAACTCTCTGGTTTGATATTGAAATATGAATTAATAATAAAAGGAGATGTTATATTTCTTATATAATTTAAACACACACATAAGTAAACAAATATTACGTCAAAAATTAATAAATGAATTTTGCGCTATCGTTTTATCATGTTAATTTTTTAAAAATATTTTTATTTAAAATTTTCTACGGAGGAAATTTATAGATTATATTTAATTTAAGCATCCCACTATCGTTCTATCATGTTATTTTTTTAAAATCAATTTATATTTAATGTTTATGTTACACATGCACTCTTTTAGTCTCATAACTTTTCTAAATAGAAAAATTAAATTGGTTGAGACACAATTATACTTTTTTATTTGATTACAAAATAAGATAATAGAAGTATTGCCTAAAAAGTTTTTTATTTAAAACTCAAACAAAATTTGTTAGTTAATGAGATAGTTAAAAAATGTATATTTACTTTCTATTTTAAAAGAACTAAAAATAATTTAGAGGTGTATAATTGATTTTAATTTGTTTGATTACTTTTAAAATATGTGTGACAAGATCTAAAAAAAAAATATTTAAAATTAAAATTTATATACGAGAATAAAATTACTGTTGATCGAAATACTTTTATAAATAATACAATTATATGTTATTAATATTTATATACGTGAAAAAATATATTATTAATTAAAATATTTTTATATATCAAAAAAATTATAGGCACAGACTAATTATCTCTTTTAAAAATAATATTTTTTTTTGATTAAGCAATATTGTTTTTCTTTCTTATCATTCTTATTACATTTAAAAAAAAACAAATGTGCATAACACAACAGTATTCGTGAGATAATAACAAGAGAGCATGAAGTTACTGAACAATGTTTTTATAAATAATCCGAAAACAACACTAATATTTATATCCGAAAATCTATTTTGTTGATTTAAATATTTTTATATATACAAAAAATATTGGCACCAATTCATTATCTTTTAAAAAAATAATTTTTCTTTTGTTAAATAATTTTATGCTTCTATTATTCAATTTTTATTGTATTTTAAAAATAAACGCGTGTGTGATATCAGTATCATGCGAATGCAAGGGTATCCCACTAGTTTATTTACAAAAACTAAAATATATATTATTTATATTGAAATCTGAATTAATATAAAAGGAGATGGTATATTTCTAATATAACTTTAAAAATTACACGCTCGCGCGCATAATAAAAAAGTGAAAAAATATTAGATAAAAAATTAATAAAAGAATTTTGCACCCTTAATCTGGGATCATGGCTCCGCCAATGATGAATATTGCAGGCAGGGATTCCCTGAAGTATTAAGACAGTGTAACATGATACTGCTAATAGATTATTATTATTATTATCAATTGTTCCTGATTAGTAACCTGTTCCTTGGCTTAAGTTTCTCATAAGGCTTTGAAAAAAAATTTCCTGATTAATTGTGGATTCCTTAAATATGAGATGAAAATTATTATTATAATTTATACAAATTTGTTTCACGAACTTTGAAGAAATATCACACTGTAATTGGTTTATTAGAAATTTGCATTTGGAACAATGGTAACAATGACATATTACGAGTCCAAGATCAATACTAGGCTCGGGACGTATTATCGAATTCATCTTATAGCAGGTGGAAACAAAGATAATCTGTTAGTTGGAAGTATACTGAATTCAATTGGAAAATTATCGAAACATGAAGTTCTTATCGAAGAAAGAAACAAATATATAACTTGGAAGATTCTAGAAGAATGTAGTAATTTGACAATTTTCGGCCTTGGTGATACAAGAATTTCAGGTTCTTTACCTGTTTATTTTGGTAAGCTTAAAATGCTTCGAACTTTATCAATTTATAAAACTATGGTTTCTAGTGAAATTCCTAAAGAGATGGGTAATTGTTATGGCTTGTTGATTTGTCTCTATATGAGAATAGTTTGTCAGGTTCTATTCCATCAGAGATTGGTAAGCTAAAGAAGCTTGAATAGTTGTTTATGTAGCAGATTAGTCTTGTTGGTGCTATTCCTAATGAGATTGCTAATTGTTCAAGTTTGAGAAACATTGATCTATCTTTGAATTCTTTATCTGGAACTATACCTTTGTCTTTAGGGGATCTTTTAGAGCTTCAAGAGTTAAAGATAAGTAATAATAATGTATCTGACTCCATTCCTACAACTCTTTCTAATGCTAAAAATCTTCAACAGTTGCAAGTTAATACAAATAAACTCTCTGGTTTGATATTGAAATATGAATTAATAATAAAAGGAGATGTTATATTTCTTATATAATTTAAACACACACATAAGTAAACAAATATTACGTCAAAAATTAATAAATGAATTTTGCGCTATCGTTTTATCATGTTAATTTTTTAAAAATATTTTTATTTAAAATTTTCTACGGAGGAAATTTATAGATTATATTTAATTTAAGCATCCCACTATCGTTCTATCATGTTATTTTTTTAAAATCAATTTATATTTAATGTTTATGTTACACATGCACTCTTTTAGTCTCATAACTTTTCTAAATAGAAAAATTAAATTGGTTGAGACACAATTATACTTTTTTATTTGATTACAAAATAAGATAATAGAAGTATTGCCTAAAAAGTTTTTTATTTAAAACTCAAACAAAATTTGTTAGTTAATGAGATAGTTAAAAAATGTATATTTACTTTCTATTTTAAAAGAACTAAAAATAATTTAGAGGTGTATAATTGATTTTAATTTGTTTGATTACTTTTAAAATATGTGTGACAAGATCTAAAAAAAAAATATTTAAAATTAAAATTTATATACGAGAATAAAATTACTGTTGATCGAAATACTTTTATAAATAATACAATTATATGTTATTAATATTTATATACGTGAAAAAATATATTATTAATTAAAATATTTTTATATATCAAAAAAATTATAGGCACAGACTAATTATCTCTTTTAAAAATAATATTTTTTTTTGATTAAGCAATATTGTTTTTCTTTCTTATCATTCTTATTACATTTAAAAAAAAACAAATGTGCATAACACAACAGTATTCGTGAGATAATAACAAGAGAGCATGAAGTTACTGAACAATGTTTTTATAAATAATCCGAAAACAACACTAATATTTATATCCGAAAATCTATTTTGTTGATTTAAATATTTTTATATATACAAAAAATATTGGCACCAATTCATTATCTTTTAAAAAAATAATTTTTCTTTTGTTAAATAATTTTATGCTTCTATTATTCAATTTTTATTGTATTTTAAAAATAAACGCGTGTGTGATATCAGTATCGTGCGAATGCAAGGGTATCCCACTAGTTTATTTACAAAAACTAAAATATATATTATTTATATTGAAATCTGAATTAATATAAAAGGAGATGGTATATTTCTAATATAACTTTAAAAATTACACGCTCGCGCGCATAATAAAAAAGTGAAAAAATATTAGATAAAAAATTAATAAAAGAATTTTGCACCCTTAATCTGGGATCATGGCTCCGCCAATGATGAATATTGCAGGCAGGGATTCCCTGAAGTATTAAGACAGTGTAACATGATACTGCTAATAGATTATTATTATTATTATCAATTGTTCCTGATTAGTAACCTGTTCCTTGGCTTAAGTTTCTCATAAGGCTTTGAAAAAAAATTTCCTGATTAATTGTGGATTCCTTAAATATGAGATGAAAATTATTATTATAATTTATACAAATTTGTTTCACGAACTTTGAAGAAATATCACACTGTAATTGGTTTATTAGAAATTTGCATTTGGAACAATGGTAACAATGACATATTACGAGTCCAAGATCAATACTAGGCTCGGGACGTATTATCGAATTCATCTTATAGCAGGTGGAAACAAAGATAATCTGTTAGTTGGAAGTATACTGAATTCAATTGGAAAATTATCGAAACATGAAGTTCTTATCGAAGAAAGAAACAAATATATAACTTGGAAGATTCTAGAAGAATGTAGTAATTTGACAATTTTCGGCCTTGGTGATACAAGAATTTCAGGTTCTTTACCTGTTTATTTTGGTAAGCTTAAAATGCTTCGAACTTTATCAATTTATAAAACTATGGTTTCTAGTGAAATTCCTAAAGAGATGGGTAATTGTTATGGCTTGTTGATTTGTCTCTATATGAGAATAGTTTGTCAGGTTCTATTCCATCAGAGATTGGTAAGCTAAAGAAGCTTGAATAGTTGTTTATGTAGCAGATTAGTCTTGTTGGTGCTATTCCTAATGAGATTGCTAATTGTTCAAGTTTGAGAAACATTGATCTATCTTTGAATTCTTTATCTGGAACTATACCTTTGTCTTTAGGGGATCTTTTAGAGCTTCAAGAGTTAAAGATAAGTAATAATAATGTATCTGACTCCATTCCTACAACTCTTTCTAATGCTAAAAATCTTCAACAGTTGCAAGTTAATACAAATAAACTCTCTGGTTTGATATTGAAATATGAATTAATAATAAAAGGAGATGTTATATTTCTTATATAATTTAAACACACACATAAGTAAACAAATATTACGTCAAAAATTAATAAATGAATTTTGCGCTATCGTTTTATCATGTTAATTTTTTAAAAATATTTTTATTTAAAATTTTCTACGGAGGAAATTTATAGATTATATTTAATTTAAGCATCCCACTATCGTTCTATCATGTTATTTTTTTAAAATCAATTTATATTTAATGTTTATGTTACACATGCACTCTTTTAGTCTCATAACTTTTCTAAATAGAAAAATTAAATTGGTTGAGACACAATTATACTTTTTTATTTGATTACAAAATAAGATAATAGAAGTATTGCCTAAAAAGTTTTTTATTTAAAACTCAAACAAAATTTGTTAGTTAATGAGATAGTTAAAAAATGTATATTTACTTTCTATTTTAAAAGAACTAAAAATAATTTAGAGGTGTGTAATTGATTTTAATTTGTTTGATTACTTTTAAAATATGTGTGACAAGATCTAAAAAAAAATATTTAAAATTAAAATTTATATACGAGAATAAAATTACTGTTGATCGAAATACTTTTATAAATAATACAATTATATGTTATTAATATTTATATACGTGAAAAAATATATTATTAATTAAAATATTTTTATATATCAAAAAAATTATAGGCACAGACTAATTATCTCTTTTAAAAATAATATTTTTTTTTGATTAAGCAATATTGTTTTTCTTTCTTATCATTCTTATTACATTTTTAAAAAAAACAAATGTGCATAACACAACAGTATTCGTGAGATAATAACAAGAGAGCATGAAGTTACTGAACAATGTTTTTATAAATAATCCCAAAACAACACTAATATTTATATCCGAAAATCTATTTTGTTGATTTAAATATTTTTATATATACAAAAAAAATTGGCACCAATTGATTATCTTTTAAAAAAATAATTTTTCTTTTGTTAAATAATTTTATGCTTCTATTATTCAATTTTTATTGTATTTTAAAAATAAACGCATGTGTGATATCAGTACCGTGCGAATGCAAGGGTATCCCACTAGTTTATTTACAAAAACTAAAATATATATTATTTATATTGAAATCTGAATTAATATAAAAGGAGATGGTATATTTCTAATATAACTTTAAAAATTACACGCTCGCGCGCATAATAAAAAAGTGAAAAAATATTAGATAAAAAATTAATAAAAGAATTTTGCACCCTTAATCTGGGATCATGGCTCCGCCAATGATGAATATTGCAGGCAGGGATTCCCTGAAGTATTAAGACAGTGTAACATGATACTGCTAATAGATTATTATTATTATTATCAATTGTTCCTGATTAGTAACCTGTTCCTTGGCTTAAGTTTCTCATAAGGCTTTGAAAAAAAATTTCCTGATTAATTGTGGATTCCTTAAATATGAGATGAAAATTATTATTATAATTTATACAAATTTGTTTCACGAACTTTGAAGAAATATCACACTGTAATTGGTTTATTAGAAATTTGCATTTGGAACAATGGTAACAATGACATATTACGAGTCCAAGATCAATACTAGGCTCGGGACGTATTATCGAATTCATCTTATAGCAGGTGGAAACAAAGATAATCTGTTAGTTGGAAGTATACTGAATTCAATTGGAAAATTATCGAAACATGAAGTTCTTATCGAAGAAAGAAACAAATATATAACTTGGAATATTCTAGAAGAATGTAGTAATTTGACAATTTTCGGCCTTGGTGATACAAGAATTTCAGGTTCTTTACCTGTTTATTTTGGTAAGCTTAAAATGCTTCGAACTTTATCAATTTATAAAACTATGGTTTCTAGTGAAATTCCTAAAGAGATGGGTAATTGTTATGGCTTGTTGATTTGTCTCTATATGAGAATAGTTTGTCAGGTTCTATTCCATCAGAGATTGGTAAGCTAAAGAAGCTTGAATAGTTGTTTATGTAGCAGATTAGTCTTGTTGGTGCTATTCCTAATGAGATTGCTAATTGTTCAAGTTTGAGAAACATTGATCTATCTTTGAATTCTTTATCTGGAACTATACCTTTGTCTTTAGGGGATCTTTTAGAGCTTCAAGAGTTAAAGATAAGTAATAATAATGTATCTGACTCCATTCCTACAACTCTTTCTAATGCTAAAAATCTTCAACAGTTGCAAGTTAATACAAATAAACTCTCTGGTTTGATATTGAAATATGAATTAATAATAAAAGGAGATGTTATATTTCTTATATAATTTAAACACACACATAAGTAAACAAATATTACGTCAAAAATTAATAAATGAATTTTGCGCTATCGTTTTATCATGTTAATTTTTTAAAAATATTTTTATTTAAAATTTTCTACGGAGGAAATTTATAGATTATATTTAATTTAAGCATCCCACTATCGTTCTATCATGTTATTTTTTAAAATCAATTTATATTTAATGTTTATGTTACACATGCACTCTTTTAGTCTCATAACTTTTCTAAATAGAAAAATTAAATTGGTTGAGACACAATTATACTTTTTTATTTGATTACAAAATAAGATAATAGAAGTATTGCCTAAAAAGTTTTTTATTTAAAACTCAAACAAAATTTGTTAGTTAATGAGATAGTTAAAAAATGTATATTTACTTTCTATTTTAAAAGAACTAAAAATAATTTAGAGGTGTGTAATTGATTTTAATTTGTTTGATTACTTTTAAAATATGTGTGACAAGATCTAAAAAAAAATATTTAAAATTAAAATTTATATACGAGAATAAAATTACTGTTGATCGAAATACTTTTATAAATAATACAATTATATGTTATTAATATTTATATACGTGAAAAAATATATTATTAATTAAAATATTTTTATATATCAAAAAAATTATAGGCACAGACTAATTATCTCTTTTAAAAATAATTTTTTTTTTTTGATTAAGCAATATTGTTTTTCTTTCTTATCATTCTTATTACATTTTTAAAAAAAACAAATGTGCATAACACAACAGTATTCGTGAGATAATAACAAGAGAGCATGAAGTTACTGAACAATGTTTTTATAAATAATCCCAAAACAACACTAATATTTATATCCGAAAATCTATTTTGTTGATTTAAATATTTTTATATATACAAAAAAAATTGGCACCAATTGATTATCTTTTAAAAAAATAATTTTTCTTTTGTTAAATAATTTTATGCTTCTATTATTCAATTTTTATTGTATTTTAAAAATAAACGCATGTGTGATATCAGTACCGTGCGAATGCAAGGGTATCCCACTAGTTTATTTACAAAAACTAAAATATATATTATTTATATTGAAATCTGAATTAATATAAAAGGAGATGGTATATTTCTAATATAACTTTAAAAATTACACGCTCGCGCGCATAATAAAAAAGTGAAAAAATATTAGATAAAAAATTAATAAAAGAATTTTGCACCCTTAATCTGGGATCATGGCTCCGCCAATGATGAATATTGCAGGCAGGGATTCCCTGAAGTATTAAGACAGTGTAACATGATACTGCTAATAGATTATTATTATTATTATCAATTGTTCCTGATTAGTAACCTGTTCCTTGGCTTAAGTTTCTCATAAGGCTTTGAAAAAAAATTTCCTGATTAATTGTGGATTCCTTAAATATGAGATGAAAATTATTATTATAATTTATACAAATTTGTTTCACGAACTTTGAAGAAATATCACACTGTAATTGGTTTATTAGAAATTTGCATTTGGAACAATGGTAACAATGACATATTACGAGTCCAAGATCAATACTAGGCTCAGGACGTATTATCGAATTCATCTTATAGCAGGTGGAAACAAAGATAATCTATTAGTTGGAAGTATACTGAATTCAATTGGAAAATTATCGAAACATGAAGTTCTTATCGAAGAAAGAAACAAATATATATCTTGGAAGATTCTAGAAGAATGTAGTAATTTGACAATATTCGGCCTTGGTGATACAATAATTTCAGGTTCTTTACCTGTTTATTTTGGTAAGCTTAAAAAGCTTCGAACTTTATCAATTTATAAAACTATGGTTTCTAGTGAAATTCCTAAAGAGATGGGTAATTGTTATGGTTTGTTGATTTGTCTCTATATGAGAATAGTTTGTCAGGTTCTATTCCATCAGAGATTGGGAAGCTAAAGAAGCTTGAATAGTTGTTTATGTAGCATATTATTCTTGTTGGTGCTATTCCTAATGAGATTGCTAACTGTTCAAGTTTGAGAAACATTGATCTATCTTTGAATTCTTTATCTGGAACTATACCTTTGTCTTTAGGGGATCTTTTGGAGCTTCAAGAGTTAATGATAAGTAATAATAATGTATCTGACTCCATTCCTACAACTCTTTCTAATGCTAAAAATCTTCAACTGTTGCAAGTTAATAGAAATAAACTCTCTGGTTTGAATTTGAAATATGAATTAATAATAAAAGGAGATGTTATATTTCTTATATAATTTAAACACACACATAAGTAAACAAATATTACGTCAAAAATTAATAAATGAATTTTGCGCTATCGTTTTATCATGTTAATTTTTTAAAAATATTTTTATTTAAAATTTTCTACGGAGGAAATTTATAGATTATATTTAATTTAAGCATCCCACTATCGTTCTATCATGTTATTTTTTTAAAATCAATTTATATTTAATGCTTATGTTACACATGCACTCTTTTAGTCTCATAACTTTTCTAAATAGAAAAATTAAATTGGTTGAGACACAATTATACTTTTTTATTTGATTACAAAATAAGATAATAGAAGTATTGCCTAAAAAGTTTTTTATTTAAAACTCAAACAAAATTTGTTAGTTAATGAGATAGTTAAAAAATGTATATTTACTTTCTATTTTAAAAGAACTAAAAATAATTTAGAGGTGTGTAATTGATTTTAATTTGTTTGATTACTTTTAAAATATGTGTGACAAGATCTAAAAAAAAAATATTTAAAATTAAAATTTATATACGAGAATAAAATTACTGTCGATCGAAATACTTTTATAAATAATACAATTATATGTTATTAATATTTATATACGTGAAAAAATATATTATTAATTAAAATATTTTTATATATCAAAAAAATTATAGGCACAGACTAATTATCTCTTTTAAAAATAATATTTTTTTTTGATTAAGCAATATTGTTTTTCTTTCTTATCATTCTTATTACATTTTAAAAAAAAACAAATGTGCATAACACAACAGTATTCGTGAGATAATAACAAGAGAGCATGAAGTTACTGAATAATGTTTCTATAAATAATCCCAAAACAACACTAATATTTATATCCGAAAATCTATATTGTTGATTTAAATGTTTTTATATATACAAAAAATATTGGCACCAATTCATTATCTTTTAAAAAAAAGTTCTTTTGTTAAATAATTCTATGCTTCTTTTATTCAATTTTTATTGTATTTTAAAAATAAACGCGTGTGTGATATCACTACCGTGCGAATGCAAGGGTATCCCACTAGTTTATATACAAAAACTAAAATATATATTATTTATATTGAAATCTGAATTAATATAAAAGGAGATGGTATATTTCTAATATAACTTTAAAAATTACACGCACGGGCGCTCGCGCGCATAATAAAAAAGTGAAAAAATTATTAGACAAAAAATTAATAAAATAATTTTGCACCCTTAATCTGGGATCATGGCTCCGCCAATGTTGAATATTGCAGGTAGGGATTCCCTGAGGTATTAAGACAGTGTAACATGATACTGCTAATAGATTATTATTATTATTATCAATTGTTCCCGATTAGTAACCTGCTCCTTGGCTTAAGTTTCTCATAAGGCTTTGAAAAAAAAATTCCTGATTAATTGTGGATTCCTTAAATATGAGATGAAAATTATTATTATTATAATTTATACAAATTTGTTTCACGAACTTTGAAGAAATATCATACTGTAATTGGTTTATTAGAAATTTGCATTTGGAATAATGGTAATAATGACATATTATGAGTCAAAGATCAATACTAGGCTCAGGATGTATTATCGAATTCATCTTATAGCAGGTGGAAACAAAGATAATCTGTTAGGTGGAAGTATACTGAATTCAATTGGAAAATTATCGAAACATGAAGTTCTTATAGCATAAGGAAACAAATATATAACTTGGAAGATTCTAGAAGAATGTAGTAATTTGACAATTTTCGGCCTTGGTGATACAAGAATTTCAGGTTCTTTACCTGTTTATTTTGGTAAGCTTAAAATGCTTCGAACTTTATCAATTTATAAAACTATGGTTTCTAGTGAAATTCCTAAAGAGATGGGTAATTGTTATGGCTTGTTGATTTGTCTCTATATGAGAATAGTTTGTCAGGTTCTATTCCATCAGAGATTGGTAAGCTAAAGAAGCTTGAATAGTTGTTTATGTAGCAGATTAGTCTTGTTGGTGCTATTCCTAATGAGATTGCTAATTGTTCAAGTTTGAGAAACATTGATCTATCTTTGAATTCTTTATCTGGAACTATACCTTTGTCTTTAGGGGATCTTTTAGAGCTTCAAGAGTTAAAGATAAGTAATAATAATGTATCTGACTCCATTCCTACAACTCTTTCTAATGCTAAAAATCTTCAACAGTTGCAAGTTAATACAAATAAACTCTCTGGTTTGATATTGAAATATGAATTAATAATAAAAGGAGATGTTATATTTCTTATATAATTTAAACACACACATAAGTAAACAAATATTACGTCAAAAATTAATAAATGAATTTTGCGCTATCGTTTTATCATGTTAATTTTTTAAAAATATTTTTATTTAAAATTTTCTACGGAGGAAATTTATAGATTATATTTAATTTAAGCATCCCACTATCGTTCTATCATGTTATTTTTTTAAAATCAATTTATATTTAATGTTTATGTTACACATGCACTCTTTTAGTCTCATAACTTTTCTAAATAGAAAAATTAAATTGGTTGAGACACAATTATACTTTTTTATTTGATTACAAAATAAGATAATAGAAGTATTGCCTAAAAAGTTTTTTATTTAAAACTCAAACAAAATTTGTTAGTTAATGAGATAGTTAAAAAATGTATATTTACTTTCTATTTTAAAAGAACTAAAAATAATTTAGAGGTGTATAATTGATTTTAATTTGTTTGATTACTTTTAAAATATGTGTGACAAGATCTAAAAAAAAATATTTAAAATTAAAATTTATATACGAGAATAAAATTACTGTTGATCGAAATACTTTTATAAATAATACAATTATATGTTATTAATATTTATATACGTGAAAAAATATATTATTAATTAAAATATTTTTATATATCAAAAAAATTATAGGCACAGACTAATTATCTCTTTTAAAAATAATATTTTTTTTTGATTAAGCAATATTGTTTTTCTTTCTTATCATTCTTATTACATTTAAAAAAAAACAAATGTGCATAACACAACAGTATTCGTGAGATAATAACAAGAGAGCATGAAGTTACTGAACAATGTTTTTATAAATAATCCGAAAACAACACTAATATTTATATCCGAAAATCTATTTTGTTGATTTAAATATTTTTATATATACAAAAAATATTGGCACCAATTCATTATCTTTTAAAAAAATAATTTTTCTTTTGTTAAATAATTTTATGCTTCTATTATTCAATTTTTATTGTATTTTAAAAATAAACGCGTGTGTGATATCAGTATCGTGCGAATGCAAGGGTATCCCACTAGTTTATTTACAAAAACTAAAATATATATTATTTATATTGAAATCTGAATTAATATAAAAGGAGATGGTATATTTCTAATATAACTTTAAAAATTACACGCTCGCGCGCATAATAAAAAAGTGAAAAAATATTAGATAAAAAATTAATAAAAGAATTTTGCACCCTTAATCTGGGATCATGGCTCCGCCAATGATGAATATTGCAGGCAGGGATTCCCTGAAGTATTAAGACAGTGTAACATGATACTGCTAATAGATTATTATTATTATTATCAATTGTTCCTGATTAGTAACCTGTTCCTTGGCTTAAGTTTCTCATAAGGCTTTGAAAAAAAATTTCCTGATTAATTGTGGATTCCTTAAATATGAGATGAAAATTATTATTATAATTTATACAAATTTGTTTCACGAACTTTGAAGAAATATCACACTGTAATTGGTTTATTAGAAATTTGCATTTGGAACAATGGTAACAATGACATATTACGAGTCCAAGATCAATACTAGGCTCGGGACGTATTATCGAATTCATCTTATAGCAGGTGGAAACAAAGATAATCTGTTAGTTGGAAGTATACTGAATTCAATTGGAAAATTATCGAAACATGAAGTTCTTATCGAAGAAAGAAACAAATATATAACTTGGAAGATTCTAGAAGAATGTAGTAATTTGACAATTTTCGGCCTTGGTGATACAAGAATTTCAGGTTCTTTACCTGTTTATTTTGGTAAGCTTAAAATGCTTCGAACTTTATCAATTTATAAAACTATGGTTTCTAGTGAAATTCCTAAAGAGATGGGTAATTGTTATGGCTTGTTGATTTGTCTCTATATGAGAATAGTTTGTCAGGTTCTATTCCATCAGAGATTGGTAAGCTAAAGAAGCTTGAATAGTTGTTTATGTAGCAGATTAGTCTTGTTGGTGCTATTCCTAATGAGATTGCTAATTGTTCAAGTTTGAGAAACATTGATCTATCTTTGAATTCTTTATCTGGAACTATACCTTTGTCTTTAGGGGATCTTTTAGAGCTTCAAGAGTTAAAGATAAGTAATAATAATGTATCTGACTCCATTCCTACAACTCTTTCTAATGCTAAAAATCTTCAACAGTTGCAAGTTAATACAAATAAACTCTCTGGTTTGATATTGAAATATGAATTAATAATAAAAGGAGATGTTATATTTCTTATATAATTTAAACACACACATAAGTAAACAAATATTACGTCAAAAATTAATAAATGAATTTTGCGCTATCGTTTTATCATGTTAATTTTTTAAAAATATTTTTATTTAAAATTTTCTACGGAGGAAATTTATAGATTATATTTAATTTAAGCATCCCACTATCGTTCTATCATGTTATTTTTTTAAAATCAATTTATATTTAATGTTTATGTTACACATGCACTCTTTTAGTCTCATAACTTTTCTAAATAGAAAAATTAAATTGGTTGAGACACAATTATACTTTTTTATTTGATTACAAAATAAGATAATAGAAGTATTGCCTAAAAAGTTTTTTATTTAAAACTCAAACAAAATTTGTTAGTTAATGAGATAGTTAAAAAATGTATATTTACTTTCTATTTTAAAAGAACTAAAAATAATTTAGAGGTGTGTAATTGATTTTAATTTGTTTGATTACTTTTAAAATATGTGTGACAAGATCTAAAAAAAAATATTTAAAATTAAAATTTATATACGAGAATAAAATTACTGTTGATCGAAATACTTTTATAAATAATACAATTATATGTTATTAATATTTATATACGTGAAAAAATATATTATTAATTAAAATATTTTTATATATCAAAAAAATTATAGGCACAGACTAATTATCTCTTTTAAAAATAATATTTTTTTTTGATTAAGCAATATTGTTTTTCTTTCTTATCATTCTTATTACATTTTTAAAAAAAACAAATGTGCATAACACAACAGTATTCGTGAGATAATAACAAGAGAGCATGAAGTTACTGAACAATGTTTTTATAAATAATCCCAAAACAACACTAATATTTATATCCGAAAATCTATTTTGTTGATTTAAATATTTTTATATATACAAAAAAAATTGGCACCAATTGATTATCTTTTAAAAAAATAATTTTTCTTTTGTTAAATAATTTTATGCTTCTATTATTCAATTTTTATTGTATTTTAAAAATAAACGCATGTGTGATATCAGTACCGTGCGAATGCAAGGGTATCCCACTAGTTTATTTACAAAAACTAAAATATATATTATTTATATTGAAATCTGAATTAATATAAAAGGAGATGGTATATTTCTAATATAACTTTAAAAATTACACGCTCGCGCGCATAATAAAAAAGTGAAAAAATATTAGATAAAAAATTAATAAAAGAATTTTGCACCCTTAATCTGGGATCATGGCTCCGCCAATGATGAATATTGCAGGCAGGGATTCCCTGAAGTATTAAGACAGTGTAACATGATACTGCTAATAGATTATTATTATTATTATCAATTGTTCCTGATTAGTAACCTGTTCCTTGGCTTAAGTTTCTCATAAGGCTTTGAAAAAAAATTTCCTGATTAATTGTGGATTCCTTAAATATGAGATGAAAATTATTATTATAATTTATACAAATTTGTTTCACGAACTTTGAAGAAATATCACACTGTAATTGGTTTATTAGAAATTTGCATTTGGAGCAATGGTAACAATGACATATTACGAGTCCAAGATCAATACTAGGCTCGGGACGTATTATCGAATTCATCTTATAGCAGGTGGAAACAAAGATAATCTGTTAGTTGGAAGTATACTGAATTCAATTGGAAAATTATCGAAACATGAAGTTCTTATCGAAGAAAGAAACAAATATATAACTTGGAATATTCTAGAAGAATGTAGTAATTTGACAATTTTCGGCCTTGGTGATACAAGAATTTCAGGTTCTTTACCTGTTTATTTTGGTAAGCTTAAAATGCTTCAAACTTTATCAATTTATAAAACTATGGTTTCTAGTGAAATTCCTAAAGAGATGGGTAATTGTTATGGCTTGTTGATTTGTCTCTATATGAGAATAGTTTGTCAGGTTCTATTCCATCAGAGATTGGTAAGCTAAAGAAGCTTGAATAGTTGTTTATGTAGCAGATTAGTCTTGTTGGTGCTATTCCTAATGAGATTGCTAATTGTTCAAGTTTGAGAAACATTGATCTATCTTTGAATTCTTTATCTGGAACTATACCTTTGTCTTTAGGGGATCTTTTAGAGCTTCAAGAGTTAAAGATAAGTAATAATAATGTATCTGACTCCATTCCTACAACTCTTTCTAATGCTAAAAATCTTCAACAGTTGCAAGTTAATACAAATAAACTCTCTGGTTTGATATTGAAATATGAATTAATAATAAAAGTAGATGTTATATTTCTTATATAATTTAAACACACACATAAGTAAACAAATATTACGTCAAAAATTAATAAATGAATTTTGCGCTATCGTTTTATCATGTTAATTTTTTAAAAATATTTTTATTTAAAATTTTCTACGGAGGAAATTTATAGATTATATTTAATTTAAGCATCCCACTATCGTTCTATCATGTTATTTTTTTAAAATCAATTTATATTTAATGTTTATGTTACACATGCACTCTTTTAGTCTCATAACTTTTCTAAATAGAAAAATTAAATTGGTTGAGACACAATTATACTTTTTTATTTGATTACAAAATAAGATAATAGAAGTATTGCCTAAAAAGTTTTTTATTTAAAACTCAAACAAAATTTGTTAGTTAATGAGATAGTTAAAAAATGTATATTTACTTTCTATTTTAAAAGAACTAAAAATAATTTAGAGGTGTGTAATTGATTTTAATTTGTTTGATTACTTTTAAAATATGTGTGACAAGATCTAAAAAAAAATATTTAAAATTAAAATTTATATACGAGAATAAAATTACTGTTGATCGAAATACTTTTATAAATAATACAATTATATGTTATTAATATTTATATACGTGAAAAAATATATTATTAATTAAAATATTTTTATATATCAAAAAAATTATAGGCACAGACTAATTATCTCTTTTAAAAATAATATTTTTTTTTTGATTAAGCAATATTGTTTTTCTTTCTTATCATTCTTATTACATTTTTAAAAAAAACAAATGTGCATAACACAACAGTATTCGTGAGATAATAACAAGAGAGCATGAAGTTACTGAACAATGTTTTTATAAATAATCCCAAAACAACACTAATATTTATATCCGAAAATCTATTTTGTTGATTTAAATATTTTTATATATACAAAAAAAATTGGCACCAATTGATTATCTTTTAAAAAAATAATTTTTCTTTTGTTAAATAATTTTATGCTTCTATTATTCAATTTTTATTGTATTTTAAAAATAAACGCATGTGTGATATCAGTACCGTGCGAATGCAAGGGTATCCCACTAGTTTATTTACAAAAACTAAAATATATATTATTTATATTGAAATCTGAATTAATATAAAAGGAGATGGTATATTTCTAATATAACTTTAAAAATTACACGCTCGCGCGCATAATAAAAAAGTGAAAAAATATTAGATAAAAAATTAATAAAAGAATTTTGCACCCTTAATCTGGGATCATGGCTCCGCCAATGATGAATATTGCAGGCAGGGATTCCCTGAAGTATTAAGACAGTGTAACATGATACTGCTAATAGATTATTATTATTATTATCAATTGTTCCTGATTAGTAACCTGTTCCTTGGCTTAAGTTTCTCATAAGGCTTTGAAAAAAAATTTCCTGATTAATTGTGGATTCCTTAAATATGAGATGAAAATTATTATTATAATTTATACAAATTTGTTTCACGAACTTTGAAGAAATATCACACTGTAATTGGTTTATTAGAAATTTGCATTTGGAACAATGGTAACAATGACATATTACGAGTCCAAGATCAATACTAGGCTCAGGACGTATTATCGAATTCATCTTATAGCAGGTGGAAACAAAGATAATCTATTAGTTGGAAGTATACTGAATTCAATTGGAAAATTATCGAAACATGAAGTTCTTATCGAAGAAAGAAACAAATATATATCTTGGAAGATTCTAGAAGAATGTAGTAATTTGACAATATTCGGCCTTGGTGATACAATAATTTCAGGTTCTTTACCTGTTTATTTTGGTAAGCTTAAAAAGCTTCGAACTTTATCAATTTATAAAACTATGGTTTCTAGTGAAATTCCTAAAGAGATGGGTAATTGTTATGGTTTGTTGATTTGTCTCTATATGAGAATAGTTTGTCAGGTTCTATTCCATCAGAGATTGGGAAGCTAAAGAAGCTTGAATAGTTGTTTATGTAGCATATTATTCTTGTTGGTGCTATTCCTAATGAGATTGCTAACTGTTCAAGTTTGAGAAACATTGATCTATCTTTGAATTCTTTATCTGGAACTATACCTTTGTCTTTAGGGGATCTTTTGGAGCTTCAAGAGTTAATGATAAGTAATAATAATGTATCTGACTCCATTCCTACAACTCTTTCTAATGCTAAAAATCTTCAACTGTTGCAAGTTAATAGAAATAAACTCTCTGGTTTGAATTTGAAATATGAATTAATAATAAAAGGAGATGTTATATTTCTTATATAATTTAAACACACACATAAGTAAACAAATATTACGTCAAAAATTAATAAATGAATTTTGCGCTATCGTTTTATCATGTTAATTTTTTAAAAATATTTTTATTTAAAATTTTCTACGGAGGAAATTTATAGATTATATTTAATTTAAGCATCCCACTATCGTTCTATCATGTTATTTTTTTAAAATCAATTTATATTTAATGCTTATGTTACACATGCACTCTTTTAGTCTCATAACTTTTCTAAATAGAAAAATTAAATTGGTTGAGACACAATTATACTTTTTTATTTGATTACAAAATAAGATAATAGAAGTATTGCCTAAAAAGTTTTTTATTTAAAACTCAAACAAAATTTGTTAGTTAATGAGATAGTTAAAAAATGTATATTTACTTTCTATTTTAAAAGAACTAAAAATAATTTAGAGGTGTGTAATTGATTTTAATTTGTTTGATTACTTTTAAAATATGTGTGACAAGATCTAAAAAAAAAATATTTAAAATTAAAATTTATATACGAGAATAAAATTACTGTCGATCGAAATACTTTTATAAATAATACAATTATATGTTATTAATATTTATATACGTGAAAAAATATATTATTAATTAAAATATTTTTATATATCAAAAAAATTATAGGCACAGACTAATTATCTCTTTTAAAAATAATATTTTTTTTTGATTAAGCAATATTGTTTTTCTTTCTTATCATTCTTATTACATTTTAAAAAAAAACAAATGTGCATAACACAACAGTATTCGTGAGATAATAACAAGAGAGCATGAAGTTACTGAATAATGTTTCTATAAATAATCCCAAAACAACACTAATATTTATATCCGAAAATCTATATTGTTGATTTAAATGTTTTTATATATACAAAAAATATTGGCACCAATTCATTATCTTTTAAAAAAAAGTTCTTTTGTTAAATAATTCTATGCTTCTTTTATTCAATTTTTATTGTATTTTAAAAATAAACGCGTGTGTGATATCACTACCGTGCGAATGCAAGGGTATCCCACTAGTTTATATACAAAAACTAAAATATATATTATTTATATTGAAATCTGAATTAATATAAAAGGAGATGGTATATTTCTAATATAACTTTAAAAATTACACGCACGGGCGCTCGCGCGCATAATAAAAAAGTGAAAAAATTATTAGACAAAAAATTAATAAAATAATTTTGCACCCTTAATCTGGGATCATGGCTCCGCCAATGTTGAATATTGCAGGTAGGGATTCCCTGAGGTATTAAGACAGTGTAACATGATACTGCTAATAGATTATTATTATTATTATCAATTGTTCCCGATTAGTAACCTGCTCCTTGGCTTAAGTTTCTCATAAGGCTTTGAAAAAAAAATTCCTGATTAATTGTGGATTCCTTAAATATGAGATGAAAATTATTATTATTATAATTTATACAAATTTGTTTCACGAACTTTGAAGAAATATCATACTGTAATTGGTTTATTAGAAATTTGCATTTGGAATAATGGTAATAATGACATATTATGAGTCAAAGATCAATACTAGGCTCAGGATGTATTATCGAATTCATCTTATAGCAGGTGGAAACAAAGATAATCTGTTAGGTGGAAGTATACTGAATTCAATTGGAAAATTATCGAAACATGAAGTTCTTATAGCATAAGGAAACAAATATATAACTTGGAAGATTCTAGAAGAATGTAGTAATTTGACAATTTTCGGCCTTGGTGATACAAGAATTTCAGGTTCTTTACCTGTTTATTTTGGTAAGCTTAAAATGCTTCGAACTTTATCAATTTATAAAACTATGGTTTCTAGTGAAATTCCTAAAGAGATGGGTAATTGTTATGGCTTGTTGATTTGTCTCTATATGAGAATAGTTTGTCAGGTTCTATTCCATCAGAGATTGGTAAGCTAAAGAAGCTTGAATAGTTGTTTATGTAGCAGATTAGTCTTGTTGGTGCTATTCCTAATGAGATTGCTAATTGTTCAAGTTTGAGAAACATTGATCTATCTTTGAATTCTTTATCTGGAACTATACCTTTGTCTTTAGGGGATCTTTTAGAGCTTCAAGAGTTAAAGATAAGTAATAATAATGTATCTGACTCCATTCCTACAACTCTTTCTAATGCTAAAAATCTTCAACAGTTGCAAGTTAATACAAATAAACTCTCTGGTTTGATATTGAAATATGAATTAATAATAAAAGGAGATGTTATATTTCTTATATAATTTAAACACACACATAAGTAAACAAATATTACGTCAAAAATTAATAAATGAATTTTGCGCTATCGTTTTATCATGTTAATTTTTTAAAAATATTTTTATTTAAAATTTTCTACGGAGGAAATTTATAGATTATATTTAATTTAAGCATCCCACTATCGTTCTATCATGTTATTTTTTTAAAATCAATTTATATTTAATGCTTATGTTACACATGCACTCTTTTAGTCTCATAACTTTTCTAAATAGAAAAATTAAATTGGTTGAGACACAATTATACTTTTTTATTTGATTACAAAATAAGATAATAGAAGTATTGCCTAAAAAGTTTTTTATTTAAAACTCAAACAAAATTTGTTAGTTAATGAGATAGTTAAAAAATGTATATTTACTTTCTATTTTAAAAGAACTAAAAATAATTTAGAGGTGTGTAATTGATTTTAATTTGTTTGATTACTTTTAAAATATGTGTGACAAGATCTAAAAAAAAAATATTTAAAATTAAAATTTATATACGAGAATAAAATTACTGTCGATCGAAATACTTTTATAAATAATACAATTATATGTTATTAATATTTATATACGTGAAAAAATATATTATTAATTAAAATATTTTTATATATCAAAAAAATTATAGGCACAGACTAATTATCTCTTTTAAAAATAATATTTTTTTTTGATTAAGCAATATTGTTTTTCTTTCTTATCATTCTTATTACATTTTAAAAAAAAACAAATGTGCATAACACAACAGTATTCGTGAGATAATAACAAGAGAGCATGAAGTTACTGAATAATGTTTCTATAAATAATCCCAAAACAACACTAATATTTATATCCGAAAATCTATATTGTTGATTTAAATGTTTTTATATATACAAAAAATATTGGCACCAATTCATTATCTTTTAAAAAAAAGTTCTTTTGTTAAATAATTCTATGCTTCTTTTATTCAATTTTTATTGTATTTTAAAAATAAACGCGTGTGTGATATCACTACCGTGCGAATGCAAGGGTATCCCACTAGTTTATATACAAAAACTAAAATATATATTATTTATATTGAAATCTGAATTAATATAAAAGGAGATGGTATATTTCTAATATAACTTTAAAAATTACACGCACGGGCGCTCGCGCGCATAATAAAAAAGTGAAAAAATTATTAGACAAAAAATTAATAAAATAATTTTGCACCCTTAATCTGGGATCATGGCTCCGCCAATGTTGAATATTGCAGGTAGGGATTCCCTGAGGTATTAAGACAGTGTAACATGATACTGCTAATAGATTATTATTATTATTATCAATTGTTCCCGATTAGTAACCTGCTCCTTGGCTTAAGTTTCTCATAAGGCTTTGAAAAAAAAATTCCTGATTAATTGTGGATTCCTTAAATATGAGATGAAAATTATTATTATTATAATTTATACAAATTTGTTTCACGAACTTTGAAGAAATATCATACTGTAATTGGTTTATTAGAAATTTGCATTTGGAATAATGGTAATAATGACATATTATGAGTCAAAGATCAATACTAGGCTCAGGATGTATTATCGAATTCATCTTATAGCAGGTGGAAACAAAGATAATCTGTTAGTGGAAGTATACTGAATTCAATTGGAAAATTATCGAAACATGAAGTTCTTATAGCATAAGGAAACAAATATATAACTTGGAAGATTCTAGAAGAATGTAGTAATTTGACAATTTTCGGCCTTGGTGATACAAGAATTTCAGGTTCTTTACCTGTTTATTTTGGTAAGCTTAAAATGCTTCGAACTTTATCAATTTATAAAACTATGGTTTCTAGTGAAATTCCTAAAGAGATGGGTAATTGTTATGGCTTGTTGATTTGTCTCTATATGAGAATAGTTTGTCAGGTTCTATTCCATCAGAGATTGGGAAGCTAAAGAAGCTTGAATAGTTGTTTATGTAGCAGATTAGTCTTGTTGGTGCTATTCCTAATGAGATTGCTAATTGTTCAAGTTTGAGAAACATTGATCTATCTTTGAATTCTTTATCTGGAACTATACCTTTGTCTTTAGGGGATCTTTTAGAGCTTCAAGAGTTAAAGATAAGTAATAATAATGTATCTGACTCCATTCCTACAACTCTTTCTAATGCTAAAAATCTTCAACAGTTGCAAGTTAATACAAATAAACTCTCTGGTTTGATATTGAAATATGAATTAATAATAAAAGGAGATGTTATATTTCTTATATAATTTAAACACACACATAAGTAAACAAATATTACGTCAAAAATTAATAAATGAATTTTGCGCTATCGTTTTATCATGTTAATTTTTTAAAAATATTTTTATTTAAAATTTTCTACGGAGGAAATTTATAGATTATATTTAATTTAAGCATCCCACTATCGTTCTATCATGTTATTTTTTTAAAATCAATTTATATTTAATGCTTATGTTACACATGCACTCTTTTAGTCTCATAACTTTTCTAAATAGAAAAATTAAATTGGTTGAGACACAATTATACTTTTTTATTTGATTACAAAATAAGATAATAGAAGTATTGCCTAAAAAGTTTTTTATTTAAAACTCAAACAAAATTTGTTAGTTAATGAGATAGTTAAAAAATGTATATTTACTTTCTATTTTAAAAGAACTAAAAATAATTTAGAGGTGTGTAATTGATTTTAATTTGTTTGATTACTTTTAAAATATGTGTGACAAGATCTAAAAAAAATATATTTAAAATTAAAATTTATATACGAGAATAAAATTACTGTCGATCGAAATATTTTTATAAATAATACAATTATATGTTATTAATATTTATATACGTGAAAAAATATATTATTAATTAAAATATTTTTATATATCAAAAAAATTATAGGCACAGACTAATTATCTCTTTTAAAAATAATATTTTTTTTGATTAAGCAATATTGTTTTTCTTTCTTATCATTCTTATTACATTTTAAAAAAAAACAAATGTGCATAACACAACAGTATTCGTGAGATAATAACAAGAGAGCATGAAGTTACTGAATAATGTTTCTATAAATAATCCCAAAACAACACTAATATTTATATCCGAAAATCTATATTGTTGATTTAAATGTTTTTATATATACAAAAAATATTGGCACCAATTCATTATCTTTTAAAAAAAAGTTCTTTTGTTAAATAATTCTATGCTTCTTTTATTCAATTTTTATTGTATTTTAAAAATAAACGCGTGTGTGATATCACTACCGTGCGAATGCAAGGGTATCCCACTAGTTTATATACAAAAACTAAAATATATATTATTTATATTGAAATCTGAATTAATATAAAAGGAGATGGTATATTTCTAATATAACTTTAAAAATTACACGCACGGGCGCTCGCGCGCATAATAAAAAAGTGAAAAAATTATTAGACAAAAAATTAATAAAATAATTTTGCACCCTTAATCTGGGATCATGGCTCCGCCAATGTTGAATATTGCAGGTAGGGATTCCCTGAGGTATTAAGACAGTGTAACATGATACTGCTAATAGATTATTATTATTATTATCAATTGTTCCCGATTAGTAACCTGCTCCTTGGCTTAAGTTTCTCATAAGGCTTTGAAAAAAAAATTCCTGATTAATTGTGGATTCCTTAAATATGAGATGAAAATTATTATTATTATAATTTATACAAATTTGTTTCACGAACTTTGAAGAAATATCATACTGTAATTGGTTTATTAGAAATTTGCATTTGGAATAATGGTAATAATGACATATTATGAGTCAAAGATCAATACTAGGCTCAGGATGTATTATCGAATTCATCTTATAGCAGGTGGAAACAAAGATAATCTGTTAGGTGGAAGTATACTGAATTCAATTGGAAAATTATCGAAACATGAAGTTCTTATAGCATAAGGAAACAAATATATAACTTGGAAGATTCTAGAAGAATGTAGTAATTTGACAATTTTCGGCCTTGGTGATACAAGAATTTCAGGTTCTTTACCTGTTTATTTTGGTAAGCTTAAAATGCTTCGAACTTTATCAATTTATAAAACTATGGTTTCTAGTGAAATTCCTAAAGAGATGGGTAATTGTTATGGCTTGTTGATTTGTCTCTATATGAGAATAGTTTGTCAGGTTCTATTCCATCAGAGATTGGTAAGCTAAAGAAGCTTGAATAGTTGTTTATGTAGCAGATTAGTCTTGTTGGTGCTATTCCTAATGAGATTGCTAATTGTTCAAGTTTGAGAAACATTGATCTATCTTTGAATTCTTTATCTGGAACTATACCTTTGTCTTTAGGGGATATTTTAGAGCTTCAAGAGTTAAAGATAAGTAATAATAATGTATCTGACTCCATTCCTACAACTCTTTCTAATGCTAAAAATCTTCAACAGTTGCAAGTTAATACAAATAAACTCTCTGGTTTGATATTGAAATATGAATTAATAATAAAAGGAGATGTTATATTTCTTATATAATTTAAACACACACATAAGTAAACAAATATTACGTCAAAAATTAATAAATGAATTTTGCGCTATCGTTTTATCATGTTAATTTTTTAAAAATATTTTTATTTAAAATTTTCTATGGAGGAAATTTATAGATTATATTTAATTTAAGCATCCCACTATCGTTCTATCATGTTATTTTTTTAAAATCAATTTATATTTAATGTTTATGTTACACATGCACTCTTTTAGTCTCATAACTTTTCTAAATAGAAAAATTAAATTGGTTGAGACACAATTATACTTTTTTATTTGATTACAAAATAAGATAATAGAAGTATTGCCTAAAAAGTTTTTTATTTAAAACTCAAACAAAATTTGTTAGTTAATGAGATAGTTAAAAAATGTATATTTACTTTCTATTTTAAAAGAACTAAAAATAATTTAGAGGTGTATAATTGATTTTAATTTGTTTGATTACTTTTAAAATATGTGTGACAAGATCTAAAAAAAAAATATTTAAAATTAAAATTTATATACGAGAATAAAATTACTGTTGATCGAAATACTTTTATAAATAATACAATTATATGTTATTAATATTTATATACGTGAAAAAATATATTATTAATTAAAATATTTTTATATATCAAAAAAATTATAGGCACAGACTAATTATCTCTTTTAAAAATAATATTTTTTTTTGATTAAGCAATATTGTTTTTCTTTCTTATCATTCTTATTACATTTTAAAAAAAACAAATGTGCATAACACAACAGTATTCGTGAGATAATAACAAGAGAGCATGAAGTTACTGAACAATTTTTTTATAAATAATCCGAAAACAACACTAATATTTATATCCGAAAATCTATTTTGTTGATTTAAATATTTTTATATATACAAAAAATATTGGCACCAATTCATTATCTTTTAAAAAAATAATTTTTCTTTTGTTAAATAATTTTATGCTTCTATTATTCAATTTTTATTGTATTTTAAAAATAAACGCGTGTGTGATATCAGTATCGTGCGAATGCAAGGGTATCCCACTAGTTTATTTACAAAAACTAAAATATATATTATTTATATTGAAATCTGAATTAATATAAAAGGAGATGGTATATTTCTAATATAACTTTAAAAATTACACGCTCGCGCGCATAATAAAAAAGTGAAAAAATATTAGATAAAAAATTAATAAAAGAATTTTGCACCCTTAATCTGGGATCATGGCTCCGCCAATGATGAATATTGCAGGCAGGGATTCCCTGAAGTATTAAGACAGTGTAACATGATACTGCTAATAGATTATTATTATTATTATCAATTGTTCCTGATTAGTAACCTGTTCCTTGGCTTAAGTTTCTCATAAGGCTTTGAAAAAAAATTTCCTGATTAATTGTGGATTCCTTAAATATGAGATGAAAATTATTATTATAATTTATACAAATTTGTTTCACGAACTTTGAAGAAATATCACACTGTAATTGGTTTATTAGAAATTTGCATTTGGAACAATGGTAACAATGACATATTACGAGTCCAAGATCAATACTAGGCTCGGGACGTATTATCGAATTCATCTTATAGCAGGTGGAAACAAAGATAATCTGTTAGTTGGAAGTATACTGAATTCAATTGGAAAATTATCGAAACATGAAGTTCTTATCGAAGAAAGAAACAAATATATAACTTGGAAGATTCTAGAAGAATGTAGTAATTTGACAATTTTCGGCCTTGGTGATACAAGAATTTCAGGTTCTTTACCTGTTTATTTTGGTAAGCTTAAAATGCTTCGAACTTTATCAATTTATTAAACTATGGTTTCTAGTGAAATTCCTAAAGAGATGGGTAATTGTTATGGCTTGTTGATTTGTCTCTATATGAGAATAGTTTGTCAGGTTCTATTCCATCAGAGATTGGTAAGCTAAAGAAGCTTGAATAGTTGTTTATGTAGCAGATTAGTCTTGTTGGTGCTATTCCTAATGAGATTGCTAATTGTTCAAGTTTGAGAAACATTGATCTATCTTTGAATTCTTTATCTGGAACTATACCTTTGTCTTTAGGGGATCTTTTAGAGCTTCAAGAGTTAAAGATAAGTAATAATAATGTATCTGACTCCATTCCTACAACTCTTTCTAATGCTAAAAATCTTCAACAGTTGCAAGTTAATACAAATAAACTCTCTGGTTTGATATTGAAATATGAATTAATAATAAAAGGAGATGTTATATTTCTTATATAATTTAAACACACACATAAGTAAACAAATATTACGTCAAAAATTAATAAATGAATTTTGCGCTATCGTTTTATCATGTTAATTTTTTAAAAATATTTTTATTTAAAATTTTCTACGGAGGAAATTTATAGATTATATTTAATTTAAGCATCCCACTATCGTTCTATCATGTTATTTTTTTAAAATCAATTTATATTTAATGTTTATGTTACACATGCACTCTTTTAGTCTCATAACTTTTCTAAATAGAAAAATTAAATTGGTTGAGACACAATTATACTTTTTTATTTGATTACAAAATAAGATAATAGAAGTATTGCCTAAAAAGTTTTTTATTTAAAACTCAAACAAAATTTGTTAGTTAATGAGATAGTTAAAAAATGTATATTTACTTTCTATTTTAAAAGAACTAAAAATAATTTAGAGGTGTGTAATTGATTTTAATTTGTTTGATTACTTTTAAAATATGTGTGACAAGATCTAAAAAAATATATTTAAAATTAAAATTTATATACGAGAATAAAATTACTGTTGATCGAAATACTTTTATAAATAATACAATTATATGTTATTAATATTTATATACGTGAAAAAATATATTATTAATTAAAATATTTTTATATATCAAAAAAATTATAGGCACAGACTAATTATCTCTTTTAAAAATAATATTTTTTTTTGATTAAGCAATATTGTTTTTCTTTCTTATCATTCTTATTACATTTTTAAAAAAAACAAATGTGCATAACACAACAGTATTCGTGAGATAATAACAAGAGAGCATGAAGTTACTGAACAATGTTTTTATAAATAATCCCAAAACAACACTAATATTTATATCCGAAAATCTATTTTGTTGATTTAAATATTTTTATATATACAAAAAAAATTGGCACCAATTGATTATCTTTTAAAAAAATAATTTTTCTTTTGTTAAATAATTTTATGCTTCTATTATTCAATTTTTATTGTATTTTAAAAATAAACGCATGTGTGATATCAGTACCGTGCGAATGCAAGGGTATCCCACTAGTTTATTTACAAAAACTAAAATATATATTATTTATATTGAAATCTGAATTAATATAAAAGGAGATGGTATATTTCTAATATAACTTTAAAAATTACACGCTCGCGCGCATAATAAAAAAGTGAAAAAATATTAGATAAAAAATTAATAAAAGAATTTTGCACCCTTAATCTGGGATCATGGCTCCGCCAATGATGAATATTGCAGGCAGGGATTCCCTGAAGTATTAAGACAGTGTAACATGATACTGCTAATAGATTATTATTATTATTATCAATTGTTCCTGATTAGTAACCTTTTCCTTGGCTTAAGTTTCTCATAAGGCTTTGAAAAAAAATTTCCTGATTAATTGTGGATTCCTTAAATATGAGATGAAAATTATTATTATAATTTATACAAATTTGTTTCACGAACTTTGAAGAAATATCACACTGTAATTGGTTTATTAGAAATTTGCATTTGGAACAATGGTAACAATGACATATTACGAGTCCAAGATCAATACTAGGCTCGGGACGTATTATCGAATTCATCTTATAGCAGGTGGAAACAAAGATAATCTGTTAGTTGGAAGTATACTGAATTCAATTGGAAAATTATCGAAACATGAAGTTCTTATCGAAGAAAGAAACAAATATATATCTTGGAAGATTCTAGAAGAATGTAGTAATTTGACAATTTTCGGCCTTGGTGATACAAGAATTTCAGGTTCTTTACCTGTTTATTTTGGTAAGCTTAAAATGCTTCGAACTTTATCAATTTATAAAACTATGGTTTCTAGTGAAATTCCTAAAGAGATGGGTAATTGTTATGGCTTGTTGATTTGTCTCTATATGAGAATAGTTTGTCAGGTTCTATTCCATCAGAGATTGGTAAGCTAAAGAAGCTTGAATAGTTGTTTATGTAGCAGATTAGTCTTGTTGGTGCTATTCCTAATGAGATTGCTAATTGTTCAAGTTTGAGAAACATTGATCTATCTTTGAATTCTTTATCTGGAACTATACCTTTGTCTTTAGGGGATCTTTTAGAGCTTCAAGAGTTAAAGATAAGTAATAATAATGTATCTGACTCCATTCCTACAACTCTTTCTAATGCTAAAAATCTTCAACTGTTGCAAGTTAATAGAAATAAACTCTCTGGTTTGATATTGAAATATGAATTAATAATAAAAGGAGATGTTATATTTCTTATATAATTTAAACACACACATAAGTAAACAAATATTACGTCAAAAATTAATAAATGAATTTTGCGCTATCGTTTTATCATGTTAATTTTTTAAAAATATTTTTATTTAAAATTTTCTACGGAGGAAATTTATAGATTATATTTAATTTAAGCATCCCACTATCGTTCTATCATGTTATTTTTTTAAAATCAATTTATATTTAATATTTATGTTACACATGCACTCTTTTAGTCTCATAACTTTTCTAAATAGAAAAATTAAATTGGTTGAGACACAATTATACTTTTTTATTTGATTACAAAATAAGATAATAGAAATATTGCCTAAAAAGTTTTTTATTTAAAACTCAAACAAAATTTGTTAGTTAATGAGATAGTTAAAAAATGTATATTTACTTTCTATTTTAAAAGAACTAAAAATAATTTAGAGGTGTGTAATTGATTTTAATTTGTTTGATTACTTTTAAAATATGTGTGACAAGATCTAAAAAAAAATATTTAAAATTAAAATTTATATACGAGAATAAAATTACTGTTGATCGAAATACTTTTATAAATAATACAATTATATGTTATTAATATTGATATACGTGAAAAAATATATTATTAATTAAAATATTTTTATATATCAAAAAAATTATATGCACAGACTAATTATCTCTTTTAAAAATAATAATTTTTTTTGATTAAGCAATATTGTTTTTCGTTCTTATCATTCTTATTACATTTTTAAAAAAAAAACAAATGTGCATAACACAACAGTATTCGTGAGATAATAACAAGAGAGCATGAAGTTACTGAACAATGTTTTTATAAATAATCCCAAAACAACACTAATATTTATATCCGAAAATCTATTTTGTTGATTTAAATATTTTTATATATACAAAAAATATTGGCACCAATTCATTATCTTTTAAAAAAATAATTTTTCTTTTGTTAAATAATTTTATGCTTCTTTTATTCAATTTTTATTGTATTTTAAAAATAAACGCGTGTGTGATATCAGTGCCGTGCGAATGCAAGGGTATCCCACTAGTTTATTTACAAAAACTAAAATATATATTATTTATATTGAAATCTGAATTAATATAAAAGGAGATGGTATATTTCTAATATAACTTTAAAAATTACACGCTCGCGCGCATAATAAAAAAGTGAAAAAATATTAGATAAAAAATTAATAAAAGAACTTTGCACCCTTAATCTGGGATCATGGCTCCGCCAATGATGAATATTGCAGGCAGGGATTCCCTGAAGTATTAAGACAGTGTAACATGATACTGCTAATAGATTATTATTATTATTATCAATTGTTCCTGATTAGTAACCTGTTCCTCGGCTTAAGTTTCTCATAAGGCTTTGAAAAAAAATTTCCTGATTAATTGTGGATTCCTTAAATATGAGATGAAAATTATTATTATAATTTATACAAATTTGTTTCACGAACTTTGAAGAAATATCACACTATAATTGGTTTATTAGAAATTTGCATTTGGAACAATGGTAACAATGACATATTACGAGTCCAAGATCAATACTAGGCTCAGGACGTATTATCGAATTCATCTTATAGCAGGTGGAAACAAAGATAATCTGTTAGTTGGAAGTATACTGAATTCAATTGGAAAATTATCGAAACATGAAGTTCTTATCGAAGAAAGAAACAAATATATATCTTGGAAGATTCTAGAAGAATGTAGTAATTTGACAATTTCCGGCCTTGGTGATACAATAATTTCAGGTTCTTTACCTGTTTATTTTGGTAAGCATAAAAAGCTTCGAACTTTATCAATTTATAAAACTATGGTTTCTAGTGAAATTCCTAAAGAGATGGGTAATTGTTATGGCTTGTTGATTTGTCTCTATATGAGAATAGTTTGTCAGGTTCTATTCCATCAGAGATTGGGAAGCTAAAGAAGCTTGAATAGTTGTTTATGTAGCAGATTAGTCTTGTTGGTGCTATTCCTAATGAGATTGCTAACTGTTCAAGTTTGAGAAACATTGATCTATCTTTGAATTCTTTATCTGGAACTATACCTTTGTCTTTAGGGGATCTTTTGGAGCTTCAAGAGTTAATGATAAGTAATAATAATGTATCTGACTCCATTCCTACAACTCTTTCTAATGCTAAAAATCTTCAACAGTTGCAAGTTAATAGAAATAAACTCTCTGGTTTGATATTGAAATATGAATTAATAATAAAAGGAGATGTTATATTTCTTATATAATTTAAACACACACATAAGTAAACAAATATTACGTCAAAAATTAATAAATGAATTTTGCGCTATCGTTTTATCATGTTAATTTTTTAAAAACATTTTTATTTAAAATTTTCTACGGAGGAAATTTATAGATTATATTTAATTTAAGCATCCCACTATCGTTCTATCATGTTATTTTTTTAAAATCAATTTATATTTAATATTTATGTTACACATGCACTCTTTTAGTCTCATAACTTTTCTAAATAGAAAAATTAAATTGGTTGAGACACAATTATACTTTTTTATTTGATTACAAAATAAGATAATAGAAGTATTGCCTAAAAAGTTTTTTATTTAAAACTCAAACAAAATTTGTTAGTTAATGAGATAGTTAAAAAATGTATATTTACTTTCTATTTTAAAAGAACTAAAAATAATTTAGAGGTGTGTAATTGATTTTAATTTGTTTGATTACTTTTAAAATATGTGTGACAAGATCTAAAAAAAAATATTTAAAATTAAAATTTATATACGAGAATAAAATTACTGTTGATCGAAATACTTTTATAAATAATACAATTATATGTTATTAATATTGATATACGTGAAAAAATATATTATTAATTAAAATATTTTTATATATCAAAAAAATTATATGCACAGACTAATTATCTCTTTTAAAAATAATAATTTTTTTTGATTAAGCAATATTGTTTTTCGTTCTTATCATTCTTATTACATTTTTAAAAAAAAACAAATGTGCATAACACAACAGTATTCGTGAGATAATAACAAGAGAGCATGAAGTTACTGAACAATGTTTTTATAAATAATCCCAAAACAACACTAATATTTATATCCGAAAATCTATTTTGTTGATTTAAATATTTTTATATATACAAAAAATATTGGCACCAATTCATTATCTTTTAAAAAAATAATTTTTCTTTTGTTAAATAATTTTATGCTTCTTTTATTCAATTTTTATTGTATTTTAAAAATAAACGCGTGTGTGATATCAGTGTCGTGCGAATGCAAGGGTATCCCACTAGTTTATTTACAAAAACTAAAATATATATTATTTATATTGAAATCTGAATTAATATAAAAGGAGATGGTATATTTCTAATATAACTTTAAAAATTACACGCTCGCGCGCATAATAAAAAAGTGAAAAAATATTAGATAAAAAATTAATAAAAGAACTTTGCACCCTTAATCTGGGATCATGGCTCCGCCAATGATGAATATTGCAGGCAGGGATTCCCTGAAGTATTAAGACAGTGTAACATGATACTGCTAATAGATTATTATTATTATTATCAATTGTTCCTGATTAGTAACCTGTTCCTCGGCTTAAGTTTCTCATAAGGCTTTGAAAAAAAATTTCCTGATTAATTGTGGATTCCTTAAATATGAGATGAAAATTATTATTATAATTTATACAAATTTGTTTCACGAACTTTGAAGAAATATCACACTATAATTGGTTTATTAGAAATTTGCATTTGGAACAATGGTAACAATGACATATTACGAGTCCAAGATCAATACTAGGCTCAGGACGTATTATCGAATTCATCTTATAGCAGGTGGAAACAAAGATAATCTGTTAGTTGGAAGTATACTGAATTCAATTGGAAAATTATCGAAACATGAAGTTCTTATCGAAGAAAGAAACAAATATATATCTTGGAAGATTCTAGAAGAATGTAGTAATTTGACAATTTTCGGCCTTGGTGATACAATAATTTCAGGTTCTTTACCTGTTTATTTTGGTAAGCATAAAAAGCTTCGAACTTTATCAATTTATAAAACTATGGTTTCTAGTGAAATTCCTAAAGAGATGGGTAATTGTTATGGCTTGTTGATTTGTCTCTATATGAGAATAGTTTGTCAGGTTCTATTCCATCAGAGATTGGGAAGCTAAAGAAGCTTGAATAGTTGTTTATGTAGCAGATTAGTCTTGTTGGTGCTATTCCTAATGAGATTGCTAACTGTTCAAGTTTGAGAAACATTGATCTATCTTTGAATTCTTTATCTGGAACTATACCTTTGTCTTTAGGGGATCTTTTGGAGCTTCAAGAGTTAATGATAAGTAATAATAATGTATCTGACTCCATTCCTACAACTCTTTCTAATGCTAAAAATCTTCAACAGTTGCAAGTTAATAGAAATAAACTCTCTGGTTTGATATTGAAATATGAATTAATAATAAAAGGAGATGTTATATTTCTTATATAATTTAAACACACACATAAGTAAACAAATATTACGTCAAAAATTAATAAATGAATTTTGCGCTATCGTTTTATCATGTTAATTTTTTAAAAACATTTTTATTTAAAATTTTCTACGGAGGAAATTTATAGATTATATTTAATTTAAGCATCCCACTATCGTTCTATCATGTTATTTTTTTAAAATCAATTTATATTTAATATTTATGTTACACATGCACTCTTTTAGTCTCATAACTTTTCTAAATAGAAAAATTAAATTGGTTGAGACACAATTATACTTTTTTATTTGATTACAAAATAAGATAATAGAAGTATTGCCTAAAAAGTTTTTTATTTAAAACTCAAACAAAATTTGTTAGTTAATGAGATAGTTAAAAAATGTATATTTACTTTCTATTTTAAAAGAACTAAAAATAATTTAGAGGTGTGTAATTGATTTTAATTTGTTTGATTACTTTTAAAATATGTGTGACAAGATCTAAAAAAAAATATTTAAAATTAAAATTTATATACGAGAATAAAATTACTGTTGATCGAAATACTTTTATAAATAATACAATTATATGTTATTAATATTGATATACGTGAAAAAATATATTATTAATTAAAATATTTTTATATATCAAAAAAATTATATGCACAGACTAATTATCTCTTTTAAAAATAATAATTTTTTTTTATTAAGCAATATTGTTTTTCTTTCTTATCATTCTTATTACATTTTTAAAAAAAAAACAAATGTGCATAACACAACAGTATTCGTGAGATAATAACAAGAGAGCATGAAGTTACTGAACAATGTTTTTATAAATAATCCCGAAACAACACTAATATTTATATCCGAAAATCTATTTTGTTGATTTAAATATTTTTATATATACAAAAAATATTGGCACCAATTCATTATCTTTTAAAAAAATAATTTTTCTTTTATTAAATAATTTTATGCTTCTTTTATTCAATTTTTATTGTATTTTAAAAATAAACGCGTGTGTGATATCAGTACCGTGCGAATGCAAGGGTATCCCACTAGTTTATATACAAAAACTAAAATATATATTATTTATATTGAAATCTGAATTAATATAAAAGGAGATGGTATATTTCTAATATAACTTTAAAAATTACACGCACGCGCGCTCGCGCGCATAATAAAAAAGTGAAAAAAATATTAGACAAAAAATTAATAAAAGAATTTTGCACCCTTAATCTGGGATCATGGCTCCGCCAATGTTGAATATTGCAGGTAGGGATTCCCTGAAGTATTAAGACAGTGTAACATGATACTGCTAATAGATTATTATTATTATTATCAATTGTTCCCGATTAGTAACCTGCTCCTTGGCTTAAGTTTCTCATAAGGCTTTGAAAAAAAAAATTCCTGATTAATTGTGGATTCCTTAAATATGAGATGAAAATTATTATTATTATAATTTATACAAATTTGTTTCACGAACTTTGAAGAAATATCATACTGTAATTGGTTTATTAGAAATTTGCATTTGGAATAATGGTAACAATGACATATTATGAGTCAAAGATCAATACTAGGCTCAGGATGTATTATCGAATTCATCTTATAGCAGGTGGAAACAAAGATAATCTGTTAGGTGGAAGTATACTGAATTCAATTGGAAAATTATCGAAACATGAAGTTCTTATAGCATAAGGAAACAAATATATAACTTGGAAGATTCTAGAAGAATGTAGTAATTTGACAATTTTCGGCCTTGGTGACACAAGAATTTCAGGTTCTTTACCTGTTTATTTTGGTAAGCATAAAATGCTTCGAACTTTATCAATTTATAAAACTATGGTTTCTAGTGAAATTCCTAAAGAGATGGGTAATTGTTATGGCTTGTTGATTTGTCTCTATATGAGAATAGTTTGTCAGGTTCTATTCCATCAGAGATTGGTAAGCTAAAGAAGTTTGAATAGTTGTTTATGTAGCAGATTCGTCTTGTTGGTGCTATTCCTAATGAGATTGCTAACTGTTCAAGTTTGAGAAACATTGATCTATCTTTGAATTCTTTATCTGGAACTATACCTTTGTCTTTAGGGGATCTTTTAGAGCTTCAAGAGTTAATGATAAGTAATAATAATGTATCTGACTCCATTCCTACAACTCTTTCTAATACTAAAAATCTTCAACAGTTGCAAGTTAATACAAATAAAATCTCTGGTTTGATATTGAAATATGAATTAATAATAAAAGGAGATGTTATATTTCTTATATAATTTAAACACACACATAAGTAAACAAATATTACGTCAAAAATTAATAAAATAATTTTGCGCTATCGTTTTATCATGTTAATTTTTTAAAAACATTTTTATTTAAAATTTTCTACGGAGGAAATTTATAGATTATATTTAATTTAAGCATCCCACTATCGTTCTATCATGTTATTTTTTTAAAATCAATTTATATTTAATATTTATGTTACACATGCACTCTTTTAGTCTCATAACTTTTCTAAATAGAAAAATTAAATTGGTTGAGACACAATTATACTTTTTTATTTCATTACAAAATAAGATAATAGAAGTATTGCCTAAAAAGTTTTTTATTTAAAACTCAAACAAAATTTGTTAGTTAATGAGATAGTTAAAAAATGTATTTTTACTTGCTATTTTAAAAGAACTAAAAATAATTTAGAGGTGTGTAATTGATTTTAATTTGTTTGATTTCTTTTAAAATATGTGTGACAAGATCTAAAAAAAATTATTTAAAATTAAAATTTATATACGAGAATAAAATTACTGTCGATCGAAATACTTTTATAAATAATACAATTATATGTTATTAATATTTATATACGTGAAAAAATATATTATTAATTAAAATATTTTTATATATCAAAAAAATTATAGGCACAGACTAATTATCTCTTTTAAAAATAATAAATTTTTTTGATTAAGCAATATTGTTTTTCTTTCTTATCATTCTTATTACATTTAAAAAAAAATGTGCATAAGACAACAGTATTCGTGAGATAATAATAAGAGAACATGAAGTTACTGAACAATGTTTCTATAAATAATCCCAAAACAACACTAATATTTATATCCGAAAAATCTATATTGTTGATTTAAATGTTTTTATATATACAAAAAATATTGGCACCAATTCATTATCTTTTAAAAAAAAAGTTATTTTGTTAAATAATTCTATGCTTCTTTTATTCAATTTTTATTGTATTTTAAAAATAAACGCGTGTGTGATATCAGTACCGTGCGAATGCAAGGGTATCCCACTAGTTTATATACAAAAACTAAAATATATATTATTTATATTGAAATCTGAATTAATATAAAAGGAGATGGTATATTTCTAATATAACTTTAAAAATTACACGCACGCGCGCTTGCGCGCATAATAAAAAAGTGAAAAAAATATTAGACAAAAAATTAATAAAAGAATTTTGCACCCTTAATCTGGGATCATGGCTCCGCCAATGATGAATTTTGCCGGTAGGGATTCCCTGAAGTATTAAGACAGTGTAACATGATACTGCTAATAGATTATTATTATTATTATCAATTGTTCCCGATTAGTAACCTGCTCCTTGGCTTAAGTTTCTCATAAGGCTTTGAAAAAAAAATTCCTGATTAATTGTGGATTCCTTAAATATGAGATGAAAATTATTATTATTATAATTTATACAAATTTGTTTCACGAACTTTGAAGAAATATCATACTGTAATTGGTTTATTAGAAATTTGCATTTGGAATAATGGTAACAATGACATATTATGAGTCAAAGATCAATACTAGGCTCAGGATGTATTATCGAATTCATCTTATAGCAGGTGGAAACAAAGATAATCTGTTAGGTGGAAGTATACTGAATTCAATTGGAAAATTATCGAAACATGAAGTTCTTATAGCATAAGGAAACAAATATATAACTTGGAAGATTCTAGAAGAATGTAGTAATTTGACAATTTTCGGCCTTGGTGATACAAGAATTTCAGGTTCTTTACCTGTTTATTTTGGTAAGCTTAAAATGCTTCGAACTTTATCAATTTATAAAACTATGGTTTCTAGTGAAATTCCTAAAGAGATGGGTAATTGTTATGGCTTGTTGATTTGTCTCTATATGAGAATAGTTTGTCAGGTTCTATTCCATCAGAGATTGGTAAGCTAAAGAAGTTTGAATAGTTGTTTATGTAGCAGATTAGTCTTGTTGGTGCTATTCCTAATGAGATTGCTAATTGTTCAAGTTTGAGAAACATTGATCTATCTTTGAATTCTTTATCTGGAACTATACCTTTGTCTTTAGGGGATCTTTTAGAGCTTCAAGAGTTAATGATAAGTAATAATAATGTATCTGACTCCATTCCTACAACTCTTTCTAATACTAAAAATCTTCAACAGTTGCAAGTTAATACAAATAAACTCTCTGGTTTGATATTGAAATATGAATTAATAATAAAAGGAGATGTTATATTTCTTATATAATTTAAACACACACATAAGTAAACAAATATTACGTCAAAAATTAATAAAAGAATTTTGCGCTATCGTTTTATCATGTTAATTTTTTAAAAACATTTTTATTTAAAATTTTCTACGGAGGAAATTTATAGATTATATTTAATTTAAGCATCCCACTATCGTTCTATCATGTTATTTTTTTAAAATCAATTTATATTTAATATTTATGTTACACATGCACTCTTTTAGTCTCATAACTTTTCTAAATAGAAAAATTAAATTGGTTGAGACACAATTATACTTTTTTATTTCATTACAAAATAAGATAATAGAAGTATTGCCTAAAAAGTTTTTTATTTAAAACTCAAACAAAATTTGTTAGTTAATGAGATAGTTAAAAAATGTATTTTTACTTGCTATTTTAAAAGAACTAAAAATAATTTAGAGGTGTGTAATTGATTTTAATTTGTTTGATTACTTTTAAAATATGTGTGACAAGATCTAAAAAAAATTATTTAAAATTAAAATTTATATACGAGAATAAAATTACTGTCGATCGAAATACTTTTATAAATAATACAATTATATGTTATTAATATTTATATACATGAAAAAATATATTATTAATTAAAATATTTTTATATATCAAAAAAATTATAGGCACAGACTAATTATCTCTTTTAAAAATAATAAATTTTTTTGATTAAGCAATATTGTTTTTCTTTCTTATCATTCTTATTACATTTAAAAAAAACAAATGTGCATAAGACAACAGTATTCGTGAGATAATAACAAGAGAACATGAAGTTACTGAACAATGTTTCTATAAATAATCCCAAAACAACACTAATATTTATATCTGAAAATCTATATTGTTGATTTAAATGTTTTTATATATACAAAAAATATTGGCACCAATTCATTATCTTTTAAAAAAAAAAGTTCTTTTGTTAAATAATTCTATGCTTCTTTTATTCAATTTTTATTGTATTTTAAAAATAAACGCGTGTGTGATATCACTATCGTGCGAATGCAAGGGTATCCCACTAGTTTATATACAAAAACTAAAATATATATTATTTATATTGAAATCTGAATTAATATAAAAGGAGATGGTATATTTCTAATATAACTTTAAAAATTACACGCACGCGCGCTCGCGCGCATAATAAAAAAGTGAAAAAAATATTAGACAAAAAATTAATAAAAGAATTTTGCACCCTTAATCTGGGATCATGGCTCCGCCAATGTTGAATATTGCAGGTAGGGATTCCCTGAAGTATTAAGACAGTGTAACATGATACTGCTAATAGATTATTATTATTATTATCAATTGTTCCCGATTAGTAACCTGCTCCTTGGCTTAAGTTTCTCATAAGGCTTTGAAAAAAAAAATTCCTGATTAATTGTGGATTCCTTAAATATGAGATGAAAATTATTATTATTATAATTTATACAAATTTGTTTCACGAACTTTGAAGAAATATCATACTGTAATTGGTTTATTAGAAATTTGCATTTGGAATAATGGTAACAATGACATATTATGAGTCAAAGATCAATACTAGGCTCAGGATGTATTATCGAATTCATCTTATAGCAGGTGGAAACAAAGATAATCTGTTAGGTGGAAGTATACTGAATTCAATTGGAAAATTATCGAAACATGAAGTTCTTATAGCATAAGGAAACAAATATATAACTTGGAAGATTCTAGAAGAAAGTAGTAATTTGACAATTTTCGGCCTTGGTGATACAAGAATTTCAGGTTCTTTACCTGTTTATTTTGGTAAGCTTAAAATGCTTCGAACTTTATCAATTTATAAAACTATGGTTTCTAGTGAAATTCCTAAAGAGATGGGTAATTGTTATGGCTTGTTGATTTGTCTCTATATGAGAATAGTTTGTCAGGTTCTATTCCATCATAGATTGGTAAGCTAAAGAAGTTTGAATAGTTGTTTATGTAGCAGATTAGTCTTGTTGGTGCTATTCCTAATGAGATTGCTAATTGTTCAAGTTTGAGAAACATTGATCTATCTTTGAATTCTTTATCTGGAACTATACCTTTGTCTTTAGGGGATCTTTTAGAGCTTCAAGAGTTAATGATAAGTAATAATAATGTATCTGACTCCATTCCTACAACTCTTTCTAATACTAAAAATCTTCAACAGTTGCAAGTTAATACAAATAAACTCTCTGGTTTGATATTGAAATATGAATTAATAATAAAAGGAGATGTTATATTTCTTATATAATTTAAACACACACATAAGTAAACAAATATTACGTCAAAAATTAATAAAAGAATTTTGCGCTATCGTTTTATCATGTTAATTTTTTTAAAACATTTTTATTTAAAATTTTCTACGGAGGAAATTTATAGATTATATTTAATTTAAGCATCCCACTATCGTTCTATCATGTTATTTTTTTAAAATCAATTTATATTTAATATTTATGTTACACATGCACTCTTTTAGTCTCATAACTTTTCTAAATAGAAAAATTAAATTGGTTGAGACACAATTATACTTTTTTATTTCATTACAAAATAAGATAATAGAAGTATTGCCTAAAAAGTTTTTTATTTAAAACTCAAACAAAATTTGTTAGTTAATGAGATAGTTAAAAAATGTATTTTTACTTGCTATTTTAAAAGAACTAAAAATAATTTAGAGGTGTGTAATTGATTTTAATTTGTTTGATTACTTTTAAAATATGTGTGACAAGATCTAAAAAAAATTATTTAAAATTAAAATTTATATACGAGAATAAAATTACTGTCGATCGAAATACTTTTATAAATAATACAATTATATGTTATTAATATTTATATACGTGAAAAAATATATTATTAATTAAAATATTTTTATATATCAAAAAAATTATAGGCACAGACTAATTATCTCTTTTAAAAATAATAAATTTTTTTGATTAAGCAATATTGTTTTTCTTTCTTATCATTCTTATTACATTTAAAAAAAACAAATGTGCATAAGACAACAGTATTCGTGAGATAATAACAAGAGAACATGAAGTTACTGAACAATGTTTCTATAAATAATCCCAAAACAACACTAATATTTATATCCGAAAATCTATATTGTTGATTTAAATGTTTTTATATATACAAAAAATATTGGCACCAATTCATTATCTTTTAAAAAAAAAAGTTCTTTTGTTAAATAATTCTATGCTTCTTTTATTCAATTTTTATTGTATTTTAAAAATAAACGCGTGTGTGATATCACTACCGTGCGAATGCAAGGGTATCCCACTAGTTTATATACAAAAACTAAAATATATATTATTTATATTGAAATCTGAATTAATATAAAAGGAGATGGTATATTTCTAATATAACTTTAAAAATTACACGCACGCGCGCTCGCGCGCATAATAAAAAAGTGAAAAAAATATTAGACAAAAAATTAATAAAAGAATTTTGCACCCTTAATCTGGGATCATGGCTCCGCCAATGTTGAATATTGCAGGTAGGGATTCCCTGAAGTATTAAGACAGTGTAACATGATACTGCTAATAGATTATTATTATTATTATCAATTGTTCCCGATTAGTAACCTGCTCCTTGGCTTAAGTTTCTCATAAGGCTTTGAAAAAAAAAATTCCTGATTAATTGTGGATTCCTTAAATATGAGATGAAAATTATTATTATTATAATTTATACAAATTTGTTTCACGAACTTTGAAGAAATATCATACTGTAATTGGTTTATTAGAAATTTGCATTTGGAATAATGGTAACAATGACATATTATGAGTCAAAGATCAATACTAGGCTCAGGATGTATTATCGAATTCATCTTATAGCAGGTGGAAACAAAGATAATCTGTTAGGTGGAAGTATACTGAATTCAATTGGAAAATTATCGAAACATGAAGTTCTTATAGCATAAGGAAACAAATATATAACTTGGAAGATTCTAGAAGAAAGTAGTAATTTGACAATTTTCGGCCTTGGTGATACAAGAATTTCAGGTTCTTTACCTGTTTATTTTGGTAAGCTTAAAATGCTTCGAACTTTATCAATTTATAAAACTATGGTTTCTAGTGAAATTCCTAAAGAGATGGGTAATTGTTATGGCTTGTTGATTTGTCTCTATATGAGAATAGTTTGTCAGGTTCTATTCCATCATAGATTGGTAAGCTAAAGAAGTTTGAATAGTTGTTTATGTAGCAGATTAGTCTTGTTGGTGCTATTCCTAATGAGATTGCTAATTGTTCAAGTTTGAGAAACATTGATCTATCTTTGAATTCTTTATCTGGAACTATACCTTTGTCTTTAGGGGATCTTTTAGAGCTTCAAGAGTTAATGATAAGTAATAATAATGTATCTGACTCCATTCCTACAACTCTTTCTAATACTAAAAATCTTCAACAGTTGCAAGTTAATACAAATAAACTCTCTGGTTTGATATTGAAATATGAATTAATAATAAAAGGAGATGTTATATTTCTTATATAATTTAAACACACACATAAGTAAACAAATATTACGTCAAAAATTAATAAAAGAATTTTGCGCTATCGTTTTATCATGTTAATTTTTTTAAAACATTTTAATTTAAAATTTTCTACGGAGGAAATTTATAGATTATATTTAATTTAAGCATCCCACTATCGTTCTATCATGTTATTTTTTTAAAATCAATTTATATTTAATATTTATGTTACACATGCACTCTTTTAGTCTCATAACTTTTCTAAATAGAAAAATTAAATTGGTTGAGACACAATTATACTTTTTTATTTCATTACAAAATAAGATAATAGAAGTATTGCCTAAAAAGTTTTTTATTTAAAACTCAAACAAAATTTGTTAGTTAATGAGATAGTTAAAAAATGTATTTTTACTTGCTATTTTAAAAGAACTAAAAATAATTTAGAGGTGTGTAATTGATTTTAATTTGTTTGATTTCTTTTAAAATATGTGTGACAAGATCTAAAAAAAATTATTTAAAATTAAAATTTATATACGAGAATAAAATTACTGTCGATCGAAATACTTTTATAAATAATACAATTATATGTTATTAATATTTATATACGTGAAAAAATATATTATTAATTAAAATATTTTTATATATCAAAAAAATTATAGGCACAGACTAATTATCTCTTTTAAAAATAATATTTTTTTTTGATTAAGCAATATTGTTTTTCTTTCTTATCATTCTTATTACATTTTAAAAAAAAACAAATGTGCATAAGACAACAGTATTCGTGAGATAATAACAAGAGAACATGAAGTTACTGAACAATGTTTCTATAAATAATCCCAAAACAACACTAATATTTATATCTGAAAATCTATATTGTTGATTTAAATGTTTTTATATATACAAAAAATATTGGCACCAATTCATTATCTTTTAAAAAAAAGTTCTTTTGTTAAATAATTCTATGCTTCTTTTATTCAATTTTTATTGTATTTTAAAAATAAACGCGTGTGTGATATCACTACCGTGCGAATGCAAGGGTATCCCACTAGTTTATATACAAAAACTAAAATATATATTATTTATATTGAAATCTGAATTAATATAAAAGGAGATGGTATATTTCTAATATAACTTTAAAAATTACACGCACGGGCGCTCGCGCGCATAATAAAAAAGTGAAAAAATTATTAGACAAAAAATTAATAAAATAATTTTGCACCCTTAATCTGGGATCATGGCTCCGCCAATGTTGAATATTGCAGGTAGGGATTCCCTGAGGTATTAAGACAGTGTAACATGATACTGCTAATAGATTATTATTATTATTATCAATTGTTCCCGATTAGTAACCTGCTCCTTGGCTTAAGTTTCTCATAAGGCTTTGAAAAAAAAATTCCTGATTAATTGTGGATTCCTTAAATATGAGATGAAAATTATTATTATTATAATTTATACAAATTTGTTTCACGAACTTTGAAGAAATATCATACTGTAATTGGTTTATTAGAAATTTGCATTTGGAATAATGGTAATAATGACATATTATGAGTCAAAGATCAATACTAGGCTCAGGATGTATTATCGAATTCATCTTATAGCAGGTGGAAACAAAGATAATCTGTTAGGTGGAAGTATACTGAATTCAATTGGAAAATTATCGAAACATGAAGTTCTTATAGCATAAGGAAACAAATATATAACTTGGAAGATTCTAGAAGAATGTAGTAATTTGACAATTTTCGGCCTTGGTGATACAAGAATTTCAGGTTCTTTACCTGTTTATTTTGGTAAGCTTAAAATGCTTCGAACTTTATCAATTTATAAAACTATGGTTTCTAGTGAAATTCCTAAAGAGATGGGTAATTGTTATGGCTTGTTGATTTGTCTCTATATGAGAATAGTTTGTCAGGTTCTATTCCATCAGAGATTGGTAAGCTAAAGAAGCTTGAATAGTTGTTTATGTAGCAGATTAGTCTTGTTGGTGCTATTCCTAATGAGATTGCTAATTGTTCAAGTTTGAGAAACATTGATCTATCTTTGAATTCTTTATCTGGAACTATACCTTTGTCTTTAGGGGATCTTTTAGAGCTTCAAGAGTTAAAGATAAGTAATAATAATGTATCTGACTCCATTCCTACAACTCTTTCTAATGCTAAAAATCTTCAACAGTTGCAAGTTAATACAAATAAACTCTCTGGTTTGATATTGAAATATGAATTAATAATAAAAGGAGATGTTATATTTCTTATATAATTTAAACACACACATAAGTAAACAAATATTACGTCAAAAATTAATAAATGAATTTTGCGCTATCGTTTTATCATGTTAATTTTTTAAAAATATTTTTATTTAAAATTTTCTACGGAGGAAATTTATAGATTATATTTAATTTAAGCATCCCACTATCGTTCTATCATGTTATTTTTTTAAAATCAATTTATATTTAATGCTTATGTTACACATGCACTCTTTTAGTCTCATAACTTTTCTAAATAGAAAAATTAAATTGGTTGAGACACAATTATACTTTTTTATTTGATTACAAAATAAGATAATAGAAGTATTGCCTAAAAAGTTTTTTATTTAAAACTCAAACAAAATTTGTTAGTTAATGAGATAGTTAAAAAATGTATATTTACTTTCTATTTTAAAAGAACTAAAAATAATTTAGAGGTGTGTAATTGATTTTAATTTGTTTGATTACTTTTAAAATATGTGTGACAAGATCTAAAAAAAAAATATTTAAAATTAAAATTTATATATGAGAATAAAATTACTGTCGATCGAAATACTTTTATAAATAATACAATTATATGTTATTAATATTTATATACGTGAAAAAATATATTATTAATTAAAATATTTTTATATATCAAAAAAATTATAGGCACAGACTAACTATCTCTTTTAAAAATAATATTTTTTTTTGATTAAGCAATATTGTTTTTCTTTCTTATCATTCTTATTACATTTTAAAAAAAAACAAATGTGCATAACACAACAGTATTCGTGAGATAATAACAAGAGAGCATGAAGTTACTGAATAATGTTTCTATAAATAATCCCAAAACAACACTAATATTTATATCCGAAAATCTATATTGTTGATTTAAATGTTTTTATATATACAAAAAATATTGGCACCAATTCATTATCTTTTAAAAAAAAGTTCTTTTGTTAAATAATTCTATGCTTCTTTTATTCAATTTTTATTGTATTTTAAAAATAAACGCGTGTGTGATATCACTACCGTGCGAATGCAAGGGTATCCCACTAGTTTATATACAAAAACTAAAATATATATTATTTATATTGAAATCTGAATTAATATAAAAGGAGATGGTATATTTCTAATATAACTTTAAAAATTACACGCACGGGCGCTCGCGCGCATAATAAAAAAGTGAAAAAATTATTAGACAAAAAATTAATAAAATAATTTTGCACCCTTAATCTGGGATCATGGCTCCGCCAATGTTGAATATTGCAGGTAGGGATTCCCTGAGGTATTAAGACAGTGTAACATGATACTGCTAATAGATTATTATTATTATTATCAATTGTTCCCGATTAGTAACCTGCTCCTTGGCTTAAGTTTCTCATAAGGCTTTGAAAAAAAAATTCCTGATTAATTGTGGATTCCTTAAATATGAGATGAAAATTATTATTATTATAATTTATACAAATTTGTTTCACGAACTTTGAAGAAATATCATACTGTAATTGGTTTATTAGAAATTTGCATTTGGAATAATGGTAATAATGACATATTATGAGTCAAAGATCAATACTAGGCTCAGGATGTATTATCGAATTCATCTTATAGCAGGTGGAAACAAAGATAATCTGTTAGGTGGAAGTATACTGAATTCAATTGGAAAATTATCGAAACATGAAGTTCTTATAGCATAAGGAAACAAATATATAACTTGGAAGATTCTAGAAGAATGTAGTAATTTGACAATTTTCGGCCTTGGTGATACAAGAATTTCAGGTTCTTTACCTGTTTATTTTGGTAAGCTTAAAATGCTTCGAACTTTATCAATTTATAAAACTATGGTTTCTAGTGAAATTCCTAAAGAGATGGGTAATTGTTATGGCTTGTTGATTTGTCTCTATATGAGAATAGTTTGTCAGGTTCTATTCCATCAGAGATTGGTAAGCTAAAGAAGCTTGAATAGTTGTTTATGTAGCAGATTAGTCTTGTTGGTGCTATTCCTAATGAGATTGCTAATTGTTCAAGTTTGAGAAACATTGATCTATCTTTGAATTCTTTATCTGGAACTATACCTTTGTCTTTAGGGGATCTTTTAGAGCTTCAAGAGTTAAAGATAAGTAATAATAATGTATCTGACTCCATTCCTACAACTCTTTCTAATGCTAAAAATCTTCAACAGTTGTAAGTTAATACAAATAAACTCTCTGGTTTGATATTGAAATATGAATTAATAATAAAAGGAGATGTTATATTTCTTATATAATTTAAACACACACATAAGTAAACAAATATTACGTCAAAAATTAATAAATGAATTTTGCGCTATCGTTTTATCATGTTAATTTTTTAAAAATATTTTTATTTAAAATTTTCTACGGAGGAAATTTATAGATTATATTTAATTTAAGCATCCCACTATCGTTCTATCATGTTATTTTTTTAAAATCAATTTATATTTAATGTTTATGTTACACATGCACTCTTTTAGTCTCATAACTTTTCTAAATAGAAAAATTAAATTGGTTGAGACACAATTATACTTTTTTATTTGATTACAAAATAAGATAATAGAAGTATTGCCTAAAAAGTTTTTTATTTAAAACTCAAACAAAATTTGTTAGTTAATGAGATAGTTAAAAAATGTATATTTACTTTCTATTTTAAAAGAACTAAAAATAATTTAGAGGTGTATAATTGATTTTAATTTGTTTGATTACTTTTAAAATATGTGTGACAAGATCTAAAAAAAAAATATTTAAAATTAAAATTTATATACGAGAATAAAATTACTGTTGATCGAAATACTTTTATAAATAATACAATTATATGTTATTAATATTTATATACGTGAAAAAATATATTATTAATTAAAATATTTTTATATATCAAAAAAATTATAGGCACAGACTAATTATCTCTTTTAAAAATAATATTTTTTTTTGATTAAGCAATATTGTTTTTCTTTCTTATCATTCTTATTACATTTAAAAAAAAACAAATGTGCATAACACAACAGTATTCGTGAGATAATAACAAGAGAGCATGAAGTTACTGAACAATGTTTTTATAAATAATCCGAAAACAACACTAATATTTATATCCGAAAATCTATTTTGTTGATTTAAATATTTTTATATATACAAAAAATATTGGCACCAATTCATTATCTTTTAAAAAAATAATTTTTCTTTTGTTAAATAATTTTATGCTTCTATTATTCAATTTTTATTGTATTTTAAAAATAAACGCGTGTGTGATATCAGTATCATGCGAATGCAAGGGTATCCCACTAGTTTATTTACAAAAACTAAAATATATATTATTTATATTGAAATCTGAATTAATATAAAAGGAGATGGTATATTTCTAATATAACTTTAAAAATTACACGCTCGCGCGCATAATAAAAAAGTGAAAAAATATTAGATAAAAAATTAATAAAAGAATTTTGCACCCTTAATCTGGGATCATGGCTCCGCCAATGATGAATATTGCAGGCAGGGATTCCCTGAAGTATTAAGACAGTGTAACATGATACTGCTAATAGATTATTATTATTATTATCAATTGTTCCTGATTAGTAACCTGTTCCTTGGCTTAAGTTTCTCATAAGGCTTTGAAAAAAAATTTCCTGATTAATTGTGGATTCCTTAAATATGAGATGAAAATTATTATTATAATTTATACAAATTTGTTTCACGAACTTTGAAGAAATATCACACTGTAATTGGTTTATTAGAAATTTGCATTTGGAACAATGGTAACAATGACATATTACGAGTCCAAGATCAATACTAGGCTCGGGACGTATTATCGAATTCATCTTATAGCAGGTGGAAACAAAGATAATCTGTTAGTTGGAAGTATACTGAATTCAATTGGAAAATTATCGAAACATGAAGTTCTTATCGAAGAAAGAAACAAATATATAACTTGGAAGATTCTAGAAGAATGTAGTAATTTGACAATTTTCGGCCTTGGTGATACAAGAATTTCAGGTTCTTTACCTGTTTATTTTGGTAAGCTTAAAATGCTTCGAACTTTATCAATTTATAAAACTATGGTTTCTAGTGAAATTCCTAAAGAGATGGGTAATTGTTATGGCTTGTTGATTTGTCTCTATATGAGAATAGTTTGTCAGGTTCTATTCCATCAGAGATTGGTAAGCTAAAGAAGCTTGAATAGTTGTTTATGTAGCAGATTAGTCTTGTTGGTGCTATTCCTAATGAGATTGCTAATTGTTCAAGTTTGAGAAACATTGATCTATCTTTGAATTCTTTATCTGGAACTATACCTTTGTCTTTAGGGGATCTTTTAGAGCTTCAAGAGTTAAAGATAAGTAATAATAATGTATCTGACTCCATTCCTACAACTCTTTCTAATGCTAAAAATCTTCAACAGTTGCAAGTTAATACAAATAAACTCTCTGGTTTGATATTGAAATATGAATTAATAATAAAAGGAGATGTTATATTTCTTATATAATTTAAACACACACATAAGTAAACAAATATTACGTCAAAAATTAATAAATGAATTTTGCGCTATCGTTTTATCATGTTAATTTTTTAAAAATATTTTTATTTAAAATTTTCTACGGAGGAAATTTATAGATTATATTTAATTTAAGCATCCCACTATCGTTCTATCATGTTATTTTTTTAAAATCAATTTATATTTAATGTTTATGTTACACATGCACTCTTTTAGTCTCATAACTTTTCTAAATAGAAAAATTAAATTGGTTGAGACACAATTATACTTTTTTATTTGATTACAAAATAAGATAATAGAAGTATTGCCTAAAAAGTTTTTTATTTAAAACTCAAACAAAATTTGTTAGTTAATGAGATAGTTAAAAAATGTATATTTACTTTCTATTTTAAAAGAACTAAAAATAATTTAGAGGTGTATAATTGATTTTAATTTGTTTGATTACTTTTAAAATATGTGTGACAAGATCTAAAAAAAAAATATTTAAAATTAAAATTTATATACGAGAATAAAATTACTGTTGATCGAAATACTTTTATAAATAATACAATTATATGTTATTAATATTTATATACGTGAAAAAATATATTATTAATTAAAATATTTTTATATATCAAAAAAATTATAGGCACAGACTAATTATCTCTTTTAAAAATAATATTTTTTTTTGATTAAGCAATATTGTTTTTCTTTCTTATCATTCTTATTACATTTAAAAAAAAACAAATGTGCATAACACAACAGTATTCGTGAGATAATAACAAGAGAGCATGAAGTTACTGAACAATGTTTTTATAAATAATCCGAAAACAACACTAATATTTATATCCGAAAATCTATTTTGTTGATTTAAATATTTTTATATATACAAAAAATATTGGCACCAATTCATTATCTTTTAAAAAAATAATTTTTCTTTTGTTAAATAATTTTATGCTTCTATTATTCAATTTTTATTGTATTTTAAAAATAAACGCGTGTGTGATATCAGTATCGTGCGAATGCAAGGGTATCCCACTAGTTTATTTACAAAAACTAAAATATATATTATTTATATTGAAATCTGAATTAATATAAAAGGAGATGGTATATTTCTAATATAACTTTAAAAATTACACGCTCGCGCGCATAATAAAAAAGTGAAAAAATATTAGATAAAAAATTAATAAAAGAATTTTGCACCCTTAATCTGGGATCATGGCTCCGCCAATGATGAATATTGCAGGCAGGGATTCCCTGAAGTATTAAGACAGTGTAACATGATACTGCTAATAGATTATTATTATTATTATCAATTGTTCCTGATTAGTAACCTGTTCCTTGGCTTAAGTTTCTCATAAGGCTTTGAAAAAAAATTTCCTGATTAATTGTGGATTCCTTAAATATGAGATGAAAATTATTATTATAATTTATACAAATTTGTTTCACGAACTTTGAAGAAATATCACACTGTAATTGGTTTATTAGAAATTTGCATTTGGAACAATGGTAACAATGACATATTACGAGTCCAAGATCAATACTAGGCTCGGGACGTATTATCGAATTCATCTTATAGCAGGTGGAAACAAAGATAATCTGTTAGTTGGAAGTATACTGAATTCAATTGGAAAATTATCGAAACATGAAGTTCTTATCGAAGAAAGAAACAAATATATAACTTGGAAGATTCTAGAAGAATGTAGTAATTTGACAATTTTCGGCCTTGGTGATACAAGAATTTCAGGTTCTTTACCTGTTTATTTTGGTAAGCTTAAAATGCTTCGAACTTTATCAATTTATAAAACTATGGTTTCTAGTGAAATTCCTAAAGAGATGGGTAATTGTTATGGCTTGTTGATTTGTCTCTATATGAGAATAGTTTGTCAGGTTCTATTCCATCAGAGATTGGTAAGCTAAAGAAGCTTGAATAGTTGTTTATGTAGCAGATTAGTCTTGTTGGTGCTATTCCTAATGAGATTGCTAATTGTTCAAGTTTGAGAAACATTGATCTATCTTTGAATTCTTTATCTGGAACTATACCTTTGTCTTTAGGGGATCTTTTAGAGCTTCAAGAGTTAAAGATAAGTAATAATAATGTATCTGACTCCATTCCTACAACTCTTTCTAATGCTAAAAATCTTCAACAGTTGCAAGTTAATACAAATAAACTCTCTGGTTTGATATTTAAATATGAATTAATAATAAAAGGAGATGTTATATTTCTTATATAATTTAAACACACGCATAAGTAAACAAATATTACGTCAAAAATTAATAAATGAATTTTGCGCTATCGTTTTATCATGTTAATTTTTTAAAAATATTTTTATTTAAAATTTTCTACGGAGGAAATTTATAGATTATATTTAATTTAAGCATCCCACTATCGTTCTATCATGTTATTTTTTTAAAATCAATTTATATTTAATGTTTATGTTACACATGCACTCTTTTAGTCTCATAACTTTTCTAAATAGAAAAATTAAATTGGTTGAGACACAATTATACTTTTTTATTTGATTACAAAATAAGATAATAGAAGTATTGCCTAAAAAGTTTTTTATTTAAAACTCAAACAAAATTTGTTAGTTAATGAGATAGTTAAAAAATGTATATTTACTTTCTATTTTAAAAGAACTAAAAATAATTTAGAGGTGTGTAATGTATTTTAATTTGTTTGATTACTTTTAAAATATGTGTGACAAGATCTAAAAAAAATATATTTAAAATTAAAATTTATATACGAGAATAAAATTACTGTCGATCGAAATACTTTTATAAATAATACAATTATATGTTATTAATATTTATATACGTGAAAAAATATATTATTAATTAAAATATTTTTATATATCAAAAAAATTATAGGCACAGACTAATTATCTCTTTTAAAAATAATATTTTTTTTTGATTAAGCAATATTGTTTTTCTTTCTTATCATTCTTATTACATTTTAAAAAAAAACAAATGTGCATAACACAACAGTATTCGTGAGATAATAACAAGAGAGCATGAAGTTACTGAATAATGTTTCTATAAATAATCCCAAAACAACACTAATATTTATATCCGAAAATCTATATTGTTGATTTAAATGTTTTTATATATACAAAAAATATTGGCACCAATTCATTATCTTTTAAAAAAAAGTTCTTTTGTTAAATAATTCTATGCTTCTTTTATTCAATTTTTATTGTATTTTAAAAATAAACGCGTGTGTGATATCACTACCGTGCGAATGCAAGGGTATCCCACTAGTTTATATACAAAAACTAAAATATATATTATTTATATTGAAATCTGAATTAATATAAAAGGAGATGGTATATTTCTAATATAACTTTAAAAATTACACGCACGGGCGCTCGCGCGCATAATAAAAAAGTGAAAAAATTATTAGACAAAAAATTAATAAAATAATTTTGCACCCTTAATCTGGGATCATGGCTCCGCCAATGTTGAATATTGCAGGTAGGGATTCCCTGAGGTATTAAGACAGTGTAACATGATACTGCTAATAGATTATTATTATTATTATCAATTGTTCCCGATTAGTAACCTGCTCCTTGGCTTAAGTTTCTCATAAGGCTTTGAAAAAAAAATTCCTGATTAATTGTGGATTCCTTAAATATGAGATGAAAATTATTATTATTATAATTTATACAAATTTGTTTCACGAACTTTGAAGAAATATCATACTGTAATTGGTTTATTAGAAATTTGCATTTGGAATAATGGTAATAATGACATATTACGAGTCCAAGATCAATACTAGGCTCGGGACGTATTATCGAATTCATCTTATAGCAGGTGGAAACAAAGATAATCTGTTAGTTGGAAGTATACTGAATTCAATTGGAAAATTATCGAAACATGAAGTTCTTATCGAAGAAAGAAACAAATATATAACTTGGAAGATTCTAGAAGAATGTAGTAATTTGACAATTTTCGGCCTTGGTGATACAAGAATTTCAGGTTCTTTACCTGTTTATTTTGGTAAGCTTAAAATGCTTCGAACTTTATCAATTTATAAAACTATGGTTTCTAGTGAAATTCCTAAAGAGATGGGTAATTGTTATGGCTTGTTGATTTGTCTCTATATGAGAATAGTTTGTCAGGTTCTATTCCATCAGAGATTGGTAAGCTAAAGAAGCTTGAATAGTTGTTTATGTAGCAGATTAGTCTTGTTGGTGCTATTCCTAATGAGATTGCTAATTGTTCAAGTTTGAGAAACATTGATCTATCTTTGAATTCTTTATCTGGAACTATACCTTTGTCTTTAGGGGATCTTTTAGAGCTTCAAGAGTTAAAGATAAGTAATAATAATGTATCTGACTCCATTCCTACAACTCTTTCTAATGCTAAAAATCTTCAACAGTTGCAAGTTAATACAAATAAACTCTCTGGTTTGATATTGAAATATGAATTAATAATAAAAGGAGATGTTATATTTCTTATATAATTTAAACACACACATAAGTAAACAAATATTACGTCAAAAATTAATAAATGAATTTTGCGCTATCGTTTTATCATGTTAATTTTTTAAAAATATTTTTATTTAAAATTTTCTACGGAGGAAATTTATAGATTATATTTAATTTAAGCATCCCACTATCGTTCTATCATGTTATTTTTTTAAAATCAATTTATATTTAATGTTTATGTTACACATGCACTCTTTTAGTCTCATAACTTTTCTAAATAGAAAAATTAAATTGGTTGAGACACAATTATACTTTTTTATTTGATTACAAAATAAGATAATAGAAGTATTGCCTAAAAAGTTTTTTATTTAAAACTCAAACAAAATTTGTTAGTTAATGAGATAGTTAAAAAATGTATATTTACTTTCTATTTTAAAAGAACTAAAAATAATTTAGAGGTGTGTAATTGATTTTAATTTGTTTGATTACTTTTAAAATATGTGTGACAAGATCTAAAAAAAATATATTTAAAATTAAAATTTATATACGAGAATAAAATTACTGTCGATCGAAATACTTTTATAAATAATACAATTATATGTTATTAATATTTATATACGTGAAAAAATATATTATTAATTAAAATATTTTTATATATCAAAAAAATTATAGGCACAGACTAATTATCTCTTTTAAAAATAATATTTTTTTTTGATTAAGCAATATTGTTTTTCTTTCTTATCATTCTTATTACATTTTAAAAAAAAACAAATGTGCATAACACAACAGTATTCGTGAGATAATAACAAGAGAGCATGAAGTTACTGAATAATGTTTCTATAAATAATCCCAAAACAACACTAATATTTATATCCGAAAATCTATATTGTTGATTTAAATGTTTTTATATATACAAAAAATATTGGCACCAATTCATTATCTTTTAAAAAAAAGTTCTTTTGTTAAATAATTCTATGCTTCTTTTATTCAATTTTTATTGTATTTTAAAAATAAACGCGTGTGTGATATCACTACCGTGCGAATGCAAGGGTATCCCACTAGTTTATATACAAAAACTAAAATATATATTATTTATATTGAAATCTGAATTAATATAAAAGGAGATGGTATATTTCTAATATAACTTTAAAAATTACACGCACGGGCGCTCGCGCGCATAATAAAAAAGTGAAAAAATTATTAGACAAAAAATTAATAAAATAATTTTGCACCCTTAATCTGGGATCATGGCTCCGCCAATGTTGAATATTGCAGGTAGGGATTCCCTGAGGTATTAAGACAGTGTAACATGATACTGCTAATAGATTATTATTATTATTATCAATTGTTCCCGATTAGTAACCTGCTCCTTGGCTTAAGTTTCTCATAAGGCTTTGAAAAAAAAATTCCTGATTAATTGTGGATTCCTTAAATATGAGATGAAAATTATTATTATTATAATTTATACAAATTTGTTTCACGAACTTTGAAGAAATATCATACTGTAATTGGTTTATTAGAAATTTGCATTTGGAATAATGGTAATAATGACATATTATGAGTCAAAGATCAATACTAGGCTCAGGATGTATTATCGAATTCATCTTATAGCAGGTGGAAACAAAGATAATCTGTTAGGTGGAAGTATACTGAATTCAATTGGAAAATTATCGAAACATGAAGTTCTTATAGCATAAGGAAACAAATATATAACTTGGAAGATTCTAGAAGAATGTAGTAATTTGACAATTTTCGGCCTTGGTGATACAAGAATTTCAGGTTCTTTACCTGTTTATTTTGGTAAGCTTAAAATGCTTCGAACTTTATCAATTTATAAAACTATGGTTTCTAGTGAAATTCCTAAAGAGATGGGTAATTGTTATGGCTTGTTGATTTGTCTCTATATGAGAATAGTTTGTCAGGTTCTATTCCATCAGAGATTGGTAAGCTAAAGAAGCTTGAATAGTTGTTTATGTAGCAGATTAGTCTTGTTGGTGCTATTCCTAATGAGATTGCTAATTGTTCAAGTTTGAGAAACATTGATCTATCTTTGAATTCTTTATCTGGAACTATACCTTTGTCTTTAGGGGATCTTTTAGAGCTTCAAGAGTTAAAGATAAGTAATAATAATGTATCTGACTCCATTCCTACAACTCTTTCTAATGCTAAAAATCTTCAACAGTTGCAAGTTAATACAAATAAACTCTCTGGTTTGATATTGAAATATGAATTAATAATAAAAGGAGATGTTATATTTCTTATATAATTTAAACACACACATAAGTAAACAAATATTACGTCAAAAATTAATAAATGAATTTTGCGCTATCGTTTTATCATGTTAATTTTTTAAAAATATTTTTATTTAAAATTTTCTACGGAGGAAATTTATAGATTATATTTAATTTAAGCATCCCACTATCGTTCTATCATGTTATTTTTTTAAAATCAATTTATATTTAATGCTTATGTTACACATGCACTCTTTTAGTCTCATAACTTTTCTAAATAGAAAAATTAAATTGGTTGAGACACAATTATACTTTTTTATTTGATTACAAAATAAGATAATAGAAGTATTGCCTAAAAAGTTTTTTATTTAAAACTCAAACAAAATTTGTTAGTTAATGAGATAGTTAAAAAATGTATATTTACTTTCTATTTTAAAAGAACTAAAAATAATTTAGAGGTGTGTAATTGATTTTAATTTGTTTGATTACTTTTAAAATATGTGTGACAAGATCTAAAAAAAAAATATTTAAAATTAAAATTTATATATGAGAATAAAATTACTGTCGATCGAAATACTTTTATAAATAATACAATTATATGTTATTAATATTTATATACGTGAAAAAATATATTATTAATTAAAATATTTTTATATATCAAAAAAATTATAGGCACAGACTAACTATCTCTTTTAAAAATAATATTTTTTTTTGATTAAGCAATATTGTTTTTCTTTCTTATCATTCTTATTACATTTTAAAAAAAAACAAATGTGCATAACACAACAGTATTCGTGAGATAATAACAAGAGAGCATGAAGTTACTGAATAATGTTTCTATAAATAATCCCAAAACAACACTAATATTTATATCCGAAAATCTATATTGTTGATTTAAATGTTTTTATATATACAAAAAATATTGGCACCAATTCATTATCTTTTAAAAAAAAGTTCTTTTGTTAAATAATTCTATGCTTCTTTTATTCAATTTTTATTGTATTTTAAAAATAAACGCGTGTGTGATATCACTACCGTGCGAATGCAAGGGTATCCCACTAGTTTATATACAAAAACTAAAATATATATTATTTATATTGAAATCTGAATTAATATAAAAGGAGATGGTATATTTCTAATATAACTTTAAAAATTACACGCACGGGCGCTCGCGCGCATAATAAAAAAGTGAAAAAATTATTAGACAAAAAATTAATAAAATAATTTTGCACCCTTAATCTGGGATCATGGCTCCGCCAATGTTGAATATTGCAGGTAGGGATTCCCTGAGGTATTAAGACAGTGTAACATGATACTGCTAATAGATTATTATTATTATTATCAATTGTTCCCGATTAGTAACCTGCTCCTTGGCTTAAGTTTCTCATAAGGCTTTGAAAAAAAAATTCCTGATTAATTGTGGATTCCTTAAATATGAGATGAAAATTATTATTATTATAATTTATACAAATTTGTTTCACGAACTTTGAAGAAATATCATACTGTAATTGGTTTATTAGAAATTTGCATTTGGAATAATGGTAATAATGACATATTATGAGTCAAAGATCAATACTAGGCTCAGGATGTATTATCGAATTCATCTTATAGCAGGTGGAAACAAAGATAATCTGTTAGGTGGAAGTATACTGAATTCAATTGGAAAATTATCGAAACATGAAGTTCTTATAGCATAAGGAAACAAATATATAACTTGGAAGATTCTAGAAGAATGTAGTAATTTGACAATTTTCGGCCTTGGTGATACAAGAATTTCAGGTTCTTTACCTGTTTATTTTGGTAAGCTTAAAATGCTTCGAACTTTATCAATTTATAAAACTATGGTTTCTAGTGAAATTCCTAAAGAGATGGGTAATTGTTATGGCTTGTTGATTTGTCTCTATATGAGAATAGTTTGTCAGGTTCTATTCCATCAGAGATTGGTAAGCTAAAGAAGCTTGAATAGTTGTTTATGTAGCAGATTAGTCTTGTTGGTGCTATTCCTAATGAGATTGCTAATTGTTCAAGTTTGAGAAACATTGATCTATCTTTGAATTCTTTATCTGGAACTATACCTTTGTCTTTAGGGGATCTTTTAGAGCTTCAAGAGTTAAAGATAAGTAATAATAATGTATCTGACTCCATTCCTACAACTCTTTCTAATGCTAAAAATCTTCAACAGTTGTAAGTTAATACAAATAAACTCTCTGGTTTGATATTGAAATATGAATTAATAATAAAAGGAGATGTTATATTTCTTATATAATTTAAACACACACATAAGTAAACAAATATTACGTCAAAAATTAATAAATGAATTTTGCGCTATCGTTTTATCATGTTAATTTTTTAAAAATATTTTTATTTAAAATTTTCTACGGAGGAAATTTATAGATTATATTTAATTTAAGCATCCCACTATCGTTCTATCATGTTATTTTTTTAAAATCAATTTATATTTAATGTTTATGTTACACATGCACTCTTTTAGTCTCATAACTTTTCTAAATAGAAAAATTAAATTGGTTGAGACACAATTATACTTTTTTATTTGATTACAAAATAAGATAATAGAAGTATTGCCTAAAAAGTTTTTTATTTAAAACTCAAACAAAATTTGTTAGTTAATGAGATAGTTAAAAAATGTATATTTACTTTCTATTTTAAAAGAACTAAAAATAATTTAGAGGTGTATAATTGATTTTAATTTGTTTGATTACTTTTAAAATATGTGTGACAAGATCTAAAAAAAAAATATTTAAAATTAAAATTTATATACGAGAATAAAATTACTGTTGATCGAAATACTTTTATAAATAATACAATTATATGTTATTAATATTTATATACGTGAAAAAATATATTATTAATTAAAATATTTTTATATATCAAAAAAATTATAGGCACAGACTAATTATCTCTTTTAAAAATAATATTTTTTTTTGATTAAGCAATATTGTTTTTCTTTCTTATCATTCTTATTACATTTAAAAAAAAACAAATGTGCATAACACAACAGTATTCGTGAGATAATAACAAGAGAGCATGAAGTTACTGAACAATGTTTTTATAAATAATCCGAAAACAACACTAATATTTATATCCGAAAATCTATTTTGTTGATTTAAATATTTTTATATATACAAAAAATATTGGCACCAATTCATTATCTTTTAAAAAAATAATTTTTCTTTTGTTAAATAATTTTATGCTTCTATTATTCAATTTTTATTGTATTTTAAAAATAAACGCGTGTGTGATATCAGTATCATGCGAATGCAAGGGTATCCCACTAGTTTATTTACAAAAACTAAAATATATATTATTTATATTGAAATCTGAATTAATATAAAAGGAGATGGTATATTTCTAATATAACTTTAAAAATTACACGCTCGCGCGCATAATAAAAAAGTGAAAAAATATTAGATAAAAAATTAATAAAAGAATTTTGCACCCTTAATCTGGGATCATGGCTCCGCCAATGATGAATATTGCAGGCAGGGATTCCCTGAAGTATTAAGACAGTGTAACATGATACTGCTAATAGATTATTATTATTATTATCAATTGTTCCTGATTAGTAACCTGTTCCTTGGCTTAAGTTTCTCATAAGGCTTTGAAAAAAAATTTCCTGATTAATTGTGGATTCCTTAAATATGAGATGAAAATTATTATTATAATTTATACAAATTTGTTTCACGAACTTTGAAGAAATATCACACTGTAATTGGTTTATTAGAAATTTGCATTTGGAACAATGGTAACAATGACATATTACGAGTCCAAGATCAATACTAGGCTCGGGACGTATTATCGAATTCATCTTATAGCAGGTGGAAACAAAGATAATCTGTTAGTTGGAAGTATACTGAATTCAATTGGAAAATTATCGAAACATGAAGTTCTTATCGAAGAAAGAAACAAATATATAACTTGGAAGATTCTAGAAGAATGTAGTAATTTGACAATTTTCGGCCTTGGTGATACAAGAATTTCAGGTTCTTTACCTGTTTATTTTGGTAAGCTTAAAATGCTTCGAACTTTATCAATTTATAAAACTATGGTTTCTAGTGAAATTCCTAAAGAGATGGGTAATTGTTATGGCTTGTTGATTTGTCTCTATATGAGAATAGTTTGTCAGGTTCTATTCCATCAGAGATTGGTAAGCTAAAGAAGCTTGAATAGTTGTTTATGTAGCAGATTAGTCTTGTTGGTGCTATTCCTAATGAGATTGCTAATTGTTCAAGTTTGAGAAACATTGATCTATCTTTGAATTCTTTATCTGGAACTATACCTTTGTCTTTAGGGGATCTTTTAGAGCTTCAAGAGTTAAAGATAAGTAATAATAATGTATCTGACTCCATTCCTACAACTCTTTCTAATGCTAAAAATCTTCAACAGTTGCAAGTTAATACAAATAAACTCTCTGGTTTGATATTGAAATATGAATTAATAATAAAAGGAGATGTTATATTTCTTATATAATTTAAACACACACATAAGTAAACAAATATTACGTCAAAAATTAATAAATGAATTTTGCGCTATCGTTTTATCATGTTAATTTTTTAAAAATATTTTTATTTAAAATTTTCTACGGAGGAAATTTATAGATTATATTTAATTTAAGCATCCCACTATCGTTCTATCATGTTATTTTTTTAAAATCAATTTATATTTAATGTTTATGTTACACATGCACTCTTTTAGTCTCATAACTTTTCTAAATAGAAAAATTAAATTGGTTGAGACACAATTATACTTTTTTATTTGATTACAAAATAAGATAATAGAAGTATTGCCTAAAAAGTTTTTTATTTAAAACTCAAACAAAATTTGTTAGTTAATGAGATAGTTAAAAAATGTATATTTACTTTCTATTTTAAAAGAACTAAAAATAATTTAGAGGTGTATAATTGATTTTAATTTGTTTGATTACTTTTAAAATATGTGTGACAAGATCTAAAAAAAAAATATTTAAAATTAAAATTTATATACGAGAATAAAATTACTGTTGATCGAAATACTTTTATAAATAATACAATTATATGTTATTAATATTTATATACGTGAAAAAATATATTATTAATTAAAATATTTTTATATATCAAAAAAATTATAGGCACAGACTAATTATCTCTTTTAAAAATAATATTTTTTTTTGATTAAGCAATATTGTTTTTCTTTCTTATCATTCTTATTACATTTAAAAAAAAACAAATGTGCATAACACAACAGTATTCGTGAGATAATAACAAGAGAGCATGAAGTTACTGAACAATGTTTTTATAAATAATCCGAAAACAACACTAATATTTATATCCGAAAATCTATTTTGTTGATTTAAATATTTTTATATATACAAAAAATATTGGCACCAATTCATTATCTTTTAAAAAAATAATTTTTCTTTTGTTAAATAATTTTATGCTTCTATTATTCAATTTTTATTGTATTTTAAAAATAAACGCGTGTGTGATATCAGTATCGTGCGAATGCAAGGGTATCCCACTAGTTTATTTACAAAAACTAAAATATATATTATTTATATTGAAATCTGAATTAATATAAAAGGAGATGGTATATTTCTAATATAACTTTAAAAATTACACGCTCGCGCGCATAATAAAAAAGTGAAAAAATATTAGATAAAAAATTAATAAAAGAATTTTGCACCCTTAATCTGGGATCATGGCTCCGCCAATGATGAATATTGCAGGCAGGGATTCCCTGAAGTATTAAGACAGTGTAACATGATACTGCTAATAGATTATTATTATTATTATCAATTGTTCCTGATTAGTAACCTGTTCCTTGGCTTAAGTTTCTCATAAGGCTTTGAAAAAAAATTTCCTGATTAATTGTGGATTCCTTAAATATGAGATGAAAATTATTATTATAATTTATACAAATTTGTTTCACGAACTTTGAAGAAATATCACACTGTAATTGGTTTATTAGAAATTTGCATTTGGAACAATGGTAACAATGACATATTACGAGTCCAAGATCAATACTAGGCTCGGGACGTATTATCGAATTCATCTTATAGCAGGTGGAAACAAAGATAATCTGTTAGTTGGAAGTATACTGAATTCAATTGGAAAATTATCGAAACATGAAGTTCTTATCGAAGAAAGAAACAAATATATAACTTGGAAGATTCTAGAAGAATGTAGTAATTTGACAATTTTCGGCCTTGGTGATACAAGAATTTCAGGTTCTTTACCTGTTTATTTTGGTAAGCTTAAAATGCTTCGAACTTTATCAATTTATAAAACTATGGTTTCTAGTGAAATTCCTAAAGAGATGGGTAATTGTTATGGCTTGTTGATTTGTCTCTATATGAGAATAGTTTGTCAGGTTCTATTCCATCAGAGATTGGTAAGCTAAAGAAGCTTGAATAGTTGTTTATGTAGCAGATTAGTCTTGTTGGTGCTATTCCTAATGAGATTGCTAATTGTTCAAGTTTGAGAAACATTGATCTATCTTTGAATTCTTTATCTGGAACTATACCTTTGTCTTTAGGGGATCTTTTAGAGCTTCAAGAGTTAAAGATAAGTAATAATAATGTATCTGACTCCATTCCTACAACTCTTTCTAATGCTAAAAATCTTCAACAGTTGCAAGTTAATACAAATAAACTCTCTGGTTTGATATTGAAATATGAATTAATAATAAAAGGAGATGTTATATTTCTTATATAATTTAAACACACACATAAGTAAACAAATATTACGTCAAAAATTAATAAATGAATTTTGCGCTATCGTTTTATCATGTTAATTTTTTAAAAATATTTTTATTTAAAATTTTCTACGGAGGAAATTTATAGATTATATTTAATTTAAGCATCCCACTATCGTTCTATCATGTTATTTTTTTAAAATCAATTTATATTTAATGTTTATGTTACACATGCACTCTTTTAGTCTCATAACTTTTCTAAATAGAAAAATTAAATTGGTTGAGACACAATTATACTTTTTTATTTGATTACAAAATAAGATAATAGAAGTATTGCCTAAAAAGTTTTTTATTTAAAACTCAAACAAAATTTGTTAGTTAATGAGATAGTTAAAAAATGTATATTTACTTTCTATTTTAAAAGAACTAAAAATAATTTAGAGGTGTGTAATTGATTTTAATTTGTTTGATTACTTTTAAAATATGTGTGACAAGATCTAAAAAAAAATATTTAAAATTAAAATTTATATACGAGAATAAAATTACTGTTGATCGAAATACTTTTATAAATAATACAATTATATGTTATTAATATTTATATACGTGAAAAAATATATTATTAATTAAAATATTTTTATATATCAAAAAAATTATAGGCACAGACTAATTATCTCTTTTAAAAATAATATTTTTTTTTGATTAAGCAATATTGTTTTTCTTTCTTATCATTCTTATTACATTTTTAAAAAAAACAAATGTGCATAACACAACAGTATTCGTGAGATAATAACAAGAGAGCATGAAGTTACTGAACAATGTTTTTATAAATAATCCCAAAACAACACTAATATTTATATCCGAAAATCTATTTTGTTGATTTAAATATTTTTATATATACAAAAAAAATTGGCACCAATTGATTATCTTTTAAAAAAATAATTTTTCTTTTGTTAAATAATTTTATGCTTCTATTATTCAATTTTTATTGTATTTTAAAAATAAACGCATGTGTGATATCAGTACCGTGCGAATGCAAGGGTATCCCACTAGTTTATTTACAAAAACTAAAATATATATTATTTATATTGAAATCTGAATTAATATAAAAGGAGATGGTATATTTCTAATATAACTTTAAAAATTACACGCTCGCGCGCATAATAAAAAAGTGAAAAAATATTAGATAAAAAATTAATAAAAGAATTTTGCACCCTTAATCTGGGATCATGGCTCCGCCAATGATGAATATTGCAGGCAGGGATTCCCTGAAGTATTAAGACAGTGTAACATGATACTGCTAATAGATTATTATTATTATTATCAATTGTTCCTGATTAGTAACCTGTTCCTTGGCTTAAGTTTCTCATAAGGCTTTGAAAAAAAATTTCCTGATTAATTGTGGATTCCTTAAATATGAGATGAAAATTATTATTATAATTTATACAAATTTGTTTCACGAACTTTGAAGAAATATCACACTGTAATTGGTTTATTAGAAATTTGCATTTGGAACAATGGTAACAATGACATATTACGAGTCCAAGATCAATACTAGGCTCGGGACGTATTATCGAATTCATCTTATAGCAGGTGGAAACAAAGATAATCTGTTAGTTGGAAGTATACTGAATTCAATTGGAAAATTATCGAAACATGAAGTTCTTATCGAAGAAAGAAACAAATATATAACTTGGAATATTCTAGAAGAATGTAGTAATTTGACAATTTTCGGCCTTGGTGATACAAGAATTTCAGGTTCTTTACCTGTTTATTTTGGTAAGCTTAAAATGCTTCGAACTTTATCAATTTATAAAACTATGGTTTCTAGTGAAATTCCTAAAGAGATGGGTAATTGTTATGGCTTGTTGATTTGTCTCTATATGAGAATAGTTTGTCAGGTTCTATTCCATCAGAGATTGGTAAGCTAAAGAAGCTTGAATAGTTGTTTATGTAGCAGATTAGTCTTGTTGGTGCTATTCCTAATGAGATTGCTAATTGTTCAAGTTTGAGAAACATTGATCTATCTTTGAATTCTTTATCTGGAACTATACCTTTGTCTTTAGGGGATCTTTTAGAGCTTCAAGAGTTAAAGATAAGTAATAATAATGTATCTGACTCCATTCCTACAACTCTTTCTAATGCTAAAAATCTTCAACAGTTGCAAGTTAATACAAATAAACTCTCTGGTTTGATATTGAAATATGAATTAATAATAAAAGGAGATGTTATATTTCTTATATAATTTAAACACACACATAAGTAAACAAATATTACGTCAAAAATTAATAAATGAATTTTGCGCTATCGTTTTATCATGTTAATTTTTTAAAAATATTTTTATTTAAAATTTTCTACGGAGGAAATTTATAGATTATATTTAATTTAAGCATCCCACTATCGTTCTATCATGTTATTTTTTAAAATCAATTTATATTTAATGTTTATGTTACACATGCACTCTTTTAGTCTCATAACTTTTCTAAATAGAAAAATTAAATTGGTTGAGACACAATTATACTTTTTTATTTGATTACAAAATAAGATAATAGAAGTATTGCCTAAAAAGTTTTTTATTTAAAACTCAAACAAAATTTGTTAGTTAATGAGATAGTTAAAAAATGTATATTTACTTTCTATTTTAAAAGAACTAAAAATAATTTAGAGGTGTGTAATTGATTTTAATTTGTTTGATTACTTTTAAAATATGTGTGACAAGATCTAAAAAAAAATATTTAAAATTAAAATTTATATACGAGAATAAAATTACTGTTGATCGAAATACTTTTATAAATAATACAATTATATGTTATTAATATTTATATACGTGAAAAAATATATTATTAATTAAAATATTTTTATATATCAAAAAAATTATAGGCACAGACTAATTATCTCTTTTAAAAATAATTTTTTTTTTTTGATTAAGCAATATTGTTTTTCTTTCTTATCATTCTTATTACATTTTTAAAAAAAACAAATGTGCATAACACAACAGTATTCGTGAGATAATAACAAGAGAGCATGAAGTTACTGAACAATGTTTTTATAAATAATCCCAAAACAACACTAATATTTATATCCGAAAATCTATTTTGTTGATTTAAATATTTTTATATATACAAAAAAAATTGGCACCAATTGATTATCTTTTAAAAAAATAATTTTTCTTTTGTTAAATAATTTTATGCTTCTATTATTCAATTTTTATTGTATTTTAAAAATAAACGCATGTGTGATATCAGTACCGTGCGAATGCAAGGGTATCCCACTAGTTTATTTACAAAAACTAAAATATATATTATTTATATTGAAATCTGAATTAATATAAAAGGAGATGGTATATTTCTAATATAACTTTAAAAATTACACGCTCGCGCGCATAATAAAAAAGTGAAAAAATATTAGATAAAAAATTAATAAAAGAATTTTGCACCCTTAATCTGGGATCATGGCTCCGCCAATGATGAATATTGCAGGCAGGGATTCCCTGAAGTATTAAGACAGTGTAACATGATACTGCTAATAGATTATTATTATTATTATCAATTGTTCCTGATTAGTAACCTGTTCCTTGGCTTAAGTTTCTCATAAGGCTTTGAAAAAAAATTTCCTGATTAATTGTGGATTCCTTAAATATGAGATGAAAATTATTATTATAATTTATACAAATTTGTTTCACGAACTTTGAAGAAATATCACACTGTAATTGGTTTATTAGAAATTTGCATTTGGAACAATGGTAACAATGACATATTACGAGTCCAAGATCAATACTAGGCTCAGGACGTATTATCGAATTCATCTTATAGCAGGTGGAAACAAAGATAATCTATTAGTTGGAAGTATACTGAATTCAATTGGAAAATTATCGAAACATGAAGTTCTTATCGAAGAAAGAAACAAATATATATCTTGGAAGATTCTAGAAGAATGTAGTAATTTGACAATATTCGGCCTTGGTGATACAATAATTTCAGGTTCTTTACCTGTTTATTTTGGTAAGCTTAAAAAGCTTCGAACTTTATCAATTTATAAAACTATGGTTTCTAGTGAAATTCCTAAAGAGATGGGTAATTGTTATGGTTTGTTGATTTGTCTCTATATGAGAATAGTTTGTCAGGTTCTATTCCATCAGAGATTGGGAAGCTAAAGAAGCTTGAATAGTTGTTTATGTAGCATATTATTCTTGTTGGTGCTATTCCTAATGAGATTGCTAACTGTTCAAGTTTGAGAAACATTGATCTATCTTTGAATTCTTTATCTGGAACTATACCTTTGTCTTTAGGGGATCTTTTGGAGCTTCAAGAGTTAATGATAAGTAATAATAATGTATCTGACTCCATTCCTACAACTCTTTCTAATGCTAAAAATCTTCAACTGTTGCAAGTTAATAGAAATAAACTCTCTGGTTTGAATTTGAAATATGAATTAATAATAAAAGGAGATGTTATATTTCTTATATAATTTAAACACACACATAAGTAAACAAATATTACGTCAAAAATTAATAAATGAATTTTGCGCTATCGTTTTATCATGTTAATTTTTTAAAAATATTTTTATTTAAAATTTTCTACGGAGGAAATTTATAGATTATATTTAATTTAAGCATCCCACTATCGTTCTATCATGTTATTTTTTTAAAATCAATTTATATTTAATGCTTATGTTACACATGCACTCTTTTAGTCTCATAACTTTTCTAAATAGAAAAATTAAATTGGTTGAGACACAATTATACTTTTTTATTTGATTACAAAATAAGATAATAGAAGTATTGCCTAAAAAGTTTTTTATTTAAAACTCAAACAAAATTTGTTAGTTAATGAGATAGTTAAAAAATGTATATTTACTTTCTATTTTAAAAGAACTAAAAATAATTTAGAGGTGTGTAATTGATTTTAATTTGTTTGATTACTTTTAAAATATGTGTGACAAGATCTAAAAAAAAAATATTTAAAATTAAAATTTATATACGAGAATAAAATTACTGTCGATCGAAATACTTTTATAAATAATACAATTATATGTTATTAATATTTATATACGTGAAAAAATATATTATTAATTAAAATATTTTTATATATCAAAAAAATTATAGGCACAGACTAATTATCTCTTTTAAAAATAATATTTTTTTTTGATTAAGCAATATTGTTTTTCTTTCTTATCATTCTTATTACATTTTAAAAAAAAACAAATGTGCATAACACAACAGTATTCGTGAGATAATAACAAGAGAGCATGAAGTTACTGAATAATGTTTCTATAAATAATCCCAAAACAACACTAATATTTATATCCGAAAATCTATATTGTTGATTTAAATGTTTTTATATATACAAAAAATATTGGCACCAATTCATTATCTTTTAAAAAAAAGTTCTTTTGTTAAATAATTCTATGCTTCTTTTATTCAATTTTTATTGTATTTTAAAAATAAACGCGTGTGTGATATCACTACCGTGCGAATGCAAGGGTATCCCACTAGTTTATATACAAAAACTAAAATATATATTATTTATATTGAAATCTGAATTAATATAAAAGGAGATGGTATATTTCTAATATAACTTTAAAAATTACACGCACGGGCGCTCGCGCGCATAATAAAAAAGTGAAAAAATTATTAGACAAAAAATTAATAAAATAATTTTGCACCCTTAATCTGGGATCATGGCTCCGCCAATGTTGAATATTGCAGGTAGGGATTCCCTGAGGTATTAAGACAGTGTAACATGATACTGCTAATAGATTATTATTATTATTATCAATTGTTCCCGATTAGTAACCTGCTCCTTGGCTTAAGTTTCTCATAAGGCTTTGAAAAAAAAATTCCTGATTAATTGTGGATTCCTTAAATATGAGATGAAAATTATTATTATTATAATTTATACAAATTTGTTTCACGAACTTTGAAGAAATATCATACTGTAATTGGTTTATTAGAAATTTGCATTTGGAATAATGGTAATAATGACATATTATGAGTCAAAGATCAATACTAGGCTCAGGATGTATTATCGAATTCATCTTATAGCAGGTGGAAACAAAGATAATCTGTTAGGTGGAAGTATACTGAATTCAATTGGAAAATTATCGAAACATGAAGTTCTTATAGCATAAGGAAACAAATATATAACTTGGAAGATTCTAGAAGAATGTAGTAATTTGACAATTTTCGGCCTTGGTGATACAAGAATTTCAGGTTCTTTACCTGTTTATTTTGGTAAGCTTAAAATGCTTCGAACTTTATCAATTTATAAAACTATGGTTTCTAGTGAAATTCCTAAAGAGATGGGTAATTGTTATGGCTTGTTGATTTGTCTCTATATGAGAATAGTTTGTCAGGTTCTATTCCATCAGAGATTGGTAAGCTAAAGAAGCTTGAATAGTTGTTTATGTAGCAGATTAGTCTTGTTGGTGCTATTCCTAATGAGATTGCTAATTGTTCAAGTTTGAGAAACATTGATCTATCTTTGAATTCTTTATCTGGAACTATACCTTTGTCTTTAGGGGATCTTTTAGAGCTTCAAGAGTTAAAGATAAGTAATAATAATGTATCTGACTCCATTCCTACAACTCTTTCTAATGCTAAAAATCTTCAACAGTTGCAAGTTAATACAAATAAACTCTCTGGTTTGATATTGAAATATGAATTAATAATAAAAGGAGATGTTATATTTCTTATATAATTTAAACACACACATAAGTAAACAAATATTACGTCAAAAATTAATAAATGAATTTTGCGCTATCGTTTTATCATGTTAATTTTTTAAAAATATTTTTATTTAAAATTTTCTACGGAGGAAATTTATAGATTATATTTAATTTAAGCATCCCACTATCGTTCTATCATGTTATTTTTTTAAAATCAATTTATATTTAATGTTTATGTTACACATGCACTCTTTTAGTCTCATAACTTTTCTAAATAGAAAAATTAAATTGGTTGAGACACAATTATACTTTTTTATTTGATTACAAAATAAGATAATAGAAGTATTGCCTAAAAAGTTTTTTATTTAAAACTCAAACAAAATTTGTTAGTTAATGAGATAGTTAAAAAATGTATATTTACTTTCTATTTTAAAAGAACTAAAAATAATTTAGAGGTGTATAATTGATTTTAATTTGTTTGATTACTTTTAAAATATGTGTGACAAGATCTAAAAAAAAATATTTAAAATTAAAATTTATATACGAGAATAAAATTACTGTTGATCGAAATACTTTTATAAATAATACAATTATATGTTATTAATATTTATATACGTGAAAAAATATATTATTAATTAAAATATTTTTATATATCAAAAAAATTATAGGCACAGACTAATTATCTCTTTTAAAAATAATATTTTTTTTTGATTAAGCAATATTGTTTTTCTTTCTTATCATTCTTATTACATTTAAAAAAAAACAAATGTGCATAACACAACAGTATTCGTGAGATAATAACAAGAGAGCATGAAGTTACTGAACAATGTTTTTATAAATAATCCGAAAACAACACTAATATTTATATCCGAAAATCTATTTTGTTGATTTAAATATTTTTATATATACAAAAAATATTGGCACCAATTCATTATCTTTTAAAAAAATAATTTTTCTTTTGTTAAATAATTTTATGCTTCTATTATTCAATTTTTATTGTATTTTAAAAATAAACGCGTGTGTGATATCAGTATCGTGCGAATGCAAGGGTATCCCACTAGTTTATTTACAAAAACTAAAATATATATTATTTATATTGAAATCTGAATTAATATAAAAGGAGATGGTATATTTCTAATATAACTTTAAAAATTACACGCTCGCGCGCATAATAAAAAAGTGAAAAAATATTAGATAAAAAATTAATAAAAGAATTTTGCACCCTTAATCTGGGATCATGGCTCCGCCAATGATGAATATTGCAGGCAGGGATTCCCTGAAGTATTAAGACAGTGTAACATGATACTGCTAATAGATTATTATTATTATTATCAATTGTTCCTGATTAGTAACCTGTTCCTTGGCTTAAGTTTCTCATAAGGCTTTGAAAAAAAATTTCCTGATTAATTGTGGATTCCTTAAATATGAGATGAAAATTATTATTATAATTTATACAAATTTGTTTCACGAACTTTGAAGAAATATCACACTGTAATTGGTTTATTAGAAATTTGCATTTGGAACAATGGTAACAATGACATATTACGAGTCCAAGATCAATACTAGGCTCGGGACGTATTATCGAATTCATCTTATAGCAGGTGGAAACAAAGATAATCTGTTAGTTGGAAGTATACTGAATTCAATTGGAAAATTATCGAAACATGAAGTTCTTATCGAAGAAAGAAACAAATATATAACTTGGAAGATTCTAGAAGAATGTAGTAATTTGACAATTTTCGGCCTTGGTGATACAAGAATTTCAGGTTCTTTACCTGTTTATTTTGGTAAGCTTAAAATGCTTCGAACTTTATCAATTTATAAAACTATGGTTTCTAGTGAAATTCCTAAAGAGATGGGTAATTGTTATGGCTTGTTGATTTGTCTCTATATGAGAATAGTTTGTCAGGTTCTATTCCATCAGAGATTGGTAAGCTAAAGAAGCTTGAATAGTTGTTTATGTAGCAGATTAGTCTTGTTGGTGCTATTCCTAATGAGATTGCTAATTGTTCAAGTTTGAGAAACATTGATCTATCTTTGAATTCTTTATCTGGAACTATACCTTTGTCTTTAGGGGATCTTTTAGAGCTTCAAGAGTTAAAGATAAGTAATAATAATGTATCTGACTCCATTCCTACAACTCTTTCTAATGCTAAAAATCTTCAACAGTTGCAAGTTAATACAAATAAACTCTCTGGTTTGATATTGAAATATGAATTAATAATAAAAGGAGATGTTATATTTCTTATATAATTTAAACACACACATAAGTAAACAAATATTACGTCAAAAATTAATAAATGAATTTTGCGCTATCGTTTTATCATGTTAATTTTTTAAAAATATTTTTATTTAAAATTTTCTACGGAGGAAATTTATAGATTATATTTAATTTAAGCATCCCACTATCGTTCTATCATGTTATTTTTTTAAAATCAATTTATATTTAATGTTTATGTTACACATGCACTCTTTTAGTCTCATAACTTTTCTAAATAGAAAAATTAAATTGGTTGAGACACAATTATACTTTTTTATTTGATTACAAAATAAGATAATAGAAGTATTGCCTAAAAAGTTTTTTATTTAAAACTCAAACAAAATTTGTTAGTTAATGAGATAGTTAAAAAATGTATATTTACTTTCTATTTTAAAAGAACTAAAAATAATTTAGAGGTGTGTAATTGATTTTAATTTGTTTGATTACTTTTAAAATATGTGTGACAAGATCTAAAAAAAAATATTTAAAATTAAAATTTATATACGAGAATAAAATTACTGTTGATCGAAATACTTTTATAAATAATACAATTATATGTTATTAATATTTATATACGTGAAAAAATATATTATTAATTAAAATATTTTTATATATCAAAAAAATTATAGGCACAGACTAATTATCTCTTTTAAAAATAATATTTTTTTTTGATTAAGCAATATTGTTTTTCTTTCTTATCATTCTTATTACATTTTTAAAAAAAACAAATGTGCATAACACAACAGTATTCGTGAGATAATAACAAGAGAGCATGAAGTTACTGAACAATGTTTTTATAAATAATCCCAAAACAACACTAATATTTATATCCGAAAATCTATTTTGTTGATTTAAATATTTTTATATATACAAAAAAAATTGGCACCAATTGATTATCTTTTAAAAAAATAATTTTTCTTTTGTTAAATAATTTTATGCTTCTATTATTCAATTTTTATTGTATTTTAAAAATAAACGCATGTGTGATATCAGTACCGTGCGAATGCAAGGGTATCCCACTAGTTTATTTACAAAAACTAAAATATATATTATTTATATTGAAATCTGAATTAATATAAAAGGAGATGGTATATTTCTAATATAACTTTAAAAATTACACGCTCGCGCGCATAATAAAAAAGTGAAAAAATATTAGATAAAAAATTAATAAAAGAATTTTGCACCCTTAATCTGGGATCATGGCTCCGCCAATGATGAATATTGCAGGCAGGGATTCCCTGAAGTATTAAGACAGTGTAACATGATACTGCTAATAGATTATTATTATTATTATCAATTGTTCCTGATTAGTAACCTGTTCCTTGGCTTAAGTTTCTCATAAGGCTTTGAAAAAAAATTTCCTGATTAATTGTGGATTCCTTAAATATGAGATGAAAATTATTATTATAATTTATACAAATTTGTTTCACGAACTTTGAAGAAATATCACACTGTAATTGGTTTATTAGAAATTTGCATTTGGAGCAATGGTAACAATGACATATTACGAGTCCAAGATCAATACTAGGCTCGGGACGTATTATCGAATTCATCTTATAGCAGGTGGAAACAAAGATAATCTGTTAGTTGGAAGTATACTGAATTCAATTGGAAAATTATCGAAACATGAAGTTCTTATCGAAGAAAGAAACAAATATATAACTTGGAATATTCTAGAAGAATGTAGTAATTTGACAATTTTCGGCCTTGGTGATACAAGAATTTCAGGTTCTTTACCTGTTTATTTTGGTAAGCTTAAAATGCTTCAAACTTTATCAATTTATAAAACTATGGTTTCTAGTGAAATTCCTAAAGAGATGGGTAATTGTTATGGCTTGTTGATTTGTCTCTATATGAGAATAGTTTGTCAGGTTCTATTCCATCAGAGATTGGTAAGCTAAAGAAGCTTGAATAGTTGTTTATGTAGCAGATTAGTCTTGTTGGTGCTATTCCTAATGAGATTGCTAATTGTTCAAGTTTGAGAAACATTGATCTATCTTTGAATTCTTTATCTGGAACTATACCTTTGTCTTTAGGGGATCTTTTAGAGCTTCAAGAGTTAAAGATAAGTAATAATAATGTATCTGACTCCATTCCTACAACTCTTTCTAATGCTAAAAATCTTCAACAGTTGCAAGTTAATACAAATAAACTCTCTGGTTTGATATTGAAATATGAATTAATAATAAAAGTAGATGTTATATTTCTTATATAATTTAAACACACACATAAGTAAACAAATATTACGTCAAAAATTAATAAATGAATTTTGCGCTATCGTTTTATCATGTTAATTTTTTAAAAATATTTTTATTTAAAATTTTCTACGGAGGAAATTTATAGATTATATTTAATTTAAGCATCCCACTATCGTTCTATCATGTTATTTTTTTAAAATCAATTTATATTTAATGTTTATGTTACACATGCACTCTTTTAGTCTCATAACTTTTCTAAATAGAAAAATTAAATTGGTTGAGACACAATTATACTTTTTTATTTGATTACAAAATAAGATAATAGAAGTATTGCCTAAAAAGTTTTTTATTTAAAACTCAAACAAAATTTGTTAGTTAATGAGATAGTTAAAAAATGTATATTTACTTTCTATTTTAAAAGAACTAAAAATAATTTAGAGGTGTGTAATTGATTTTAATTTGTTTGATTACTTTTAAAATATGTGTGACAAGATCTAAAAAAAAATATTTAAAATTAAAATTTATATACGAGAATAAAATTACTGTTGATCGAAATACTTTTATAAATAATACAATTATATGTTATTAATATTTATATACGTGAAAAAATATATTATTAATTAAAATATTTTTATATATCAAAAAAATTATAGGCACAGACTAATTATCTCTTTTAAAAATAATATTTTTTTTTTGATTAAGCAATATTGTTTTTCTTTCTTATCATTCTTATTACATTTTTAAAAAAAACAAATGTGCATAACACAACAGTATTCGTGAGATAATAACAAGAGAGCATGAAGTTACTGAACAATGTTTTTATAAATAATCCCAAAACAACACTAATATTTATATCCGAAAATCTATTTTGTTGATTTAAATATTTTTATATATACAAAAAAAATTGGCACCAATTGATTATCTTTTAAAAAAATAATTTTTCTTTTGTTAAATAATTTTATGCTTCTATTATTCAATTTTTATTGTATTTTAAAAATAAACGCATGTGTGATATCAGTACCGTGCGAATGCAAGGGTATCCCACTAGTTTATTTACAAAAACTAAAATATATATTATTTATATTGAAATCTGAATTAATATAAAAGGAGATGGTATATTTCTAATATAACTTTAAAAATTACACGCTCGCGCGCATAATAAAAAAGTGAAAAAATATTAGATAAAAAATTAATAAAAGAATTTTGCACCCTTAATCTGGGATCATGGCTCCGCCAATGATGAATATTGCAGGCAGGGATTCCCTGAAGTATTAAGACAGTGTAACATGATACTGCTAATAGATTATTATTATTATTATCAATTGTTCCTGATTAGTAACCTGTTCCTTGGCTTAAGTTTCTCATAAGGCTTTGAAAAAAAATTTCCTGATTAATTGTGGATTCCTTAAATATGAGATGAAAATTATTATTATAATTTATACAAATTTGTTTCACGAACTTTGAAGAAATATCACACTGTAATTGGTTTATTAGAAATTTGCATTTGGAACAATGGTAACAATGACATATTACGAGTCCAAGATCAATACTAGGCTCAGGACGTATTATCGAATTCATCTTATAGCAGGTGGAAACAAAGATAATCTATTAGTTGGAAGTATACTGAATTCAATTGGAAAATTATCGAAACATGAAGTTCTTATCGAAGAAAGAAACAAATATATATCTTGGAAGATTCTAGAAGAATGTAGTAATTTGACAATATTCGGCCTTGGTGATACAATAATTTCAGGTTCTTTACCTGTTTATTTTGGTAAGCTTAAAAAGCTTCGAACTTTATCAATTTATAAAACTATGGTTTCTAGTGAAATTCCTAAAGAGATGGGTAATTGTTATGGTTTGTTGATTTGTCTCTATATGAGAATAGTTTGTCAGGTTCTATTCCATCAGAGATTGGGAAGCTAAAGAAGCTTGAATAGTTGTTTATGTAGCATATTATTCTTGTTGGTGCTATTCCTAATGAGATTGCTAACTGTTCAAGTTTGAGAAACATTGATCTATCTTTGAATTCTTTATCTGGAACTATACCTTTGTCTTTAGGGGATCTTTTGGAGCTTCAAGAGTTAATGATAAGTAATAATAATGTATCTGACTCCATTCCTACAACTCTTTCTAATGCTAAAAATCTTCAACTGTTGCAAGTTAATAGAAATAAACTCTCTGGTTTGAATTTGAAATATGAATTAATAATAAAAGGAGATGTTATATTTCTTATATAATTTAAACACACACATAAGTAAACAAATATTACGTCAAAAATTAATAAATGAATTTTGCGCTATCGTTTTATCATGTTAATTTTTTAAAAATATTTTTATTTAAAATTTTCTACGGAGGAAATTTATAGATTATATTTAATTTAAGCATCCCACTATCGTTCTATCATGTTATTTTTTTAAAATCAATTTATATTTAATGCTTATGTTACACATGCACTCTTTTAGTCTCATAACTTTTCTAAATAGAAAAATTAAATTGGTTGAGACACAATTATACTTTTTTATTTGATTACAAAATAAGATAATAGAAGTATTGCCTAAAAAGTTTTTTATTTAAAACTCAAACAAAATTTGTTAGTTAATGAGATAGTTAAAAAATGTATATTTACTTTCTATTTTAAAAGAACTAAAAATAATTTAGAGGTGTGTAATTGATTTTAATTTGTTTGATTACTTTTAAAATATGTGTGACAAGATCTAAAAAAAAAATATTTAAAATTAAAATTTATATACGAGAATAAAATTACTGTCGATCGAAATACTTTTATAAATAATACAATTATATGTTATTAATATTTATATACGTGAAAAAATATATTATTAATTAAAATATTTTTATATATCAAAAAAATTATAGGCACAGACTAATTATCTCTTTTAAAAATAATATTTTTTTTTGATTAAGCAATATTGTTTTTCTTTCTTATCATTCTTATTACATTTTAAAAAAAAACAAATGTGCATAACACAACAGTATTCGTGAGATAATAACAAGAGAGCATGAAGTTACTGAATAATGTTTCTATAAATAATCCCAAAACAACACTAATATTTATATCCGAAAATCTATATTGTTGATTTAAATGTTTTTATATATACAAAAAATATTGGCACCAATTCATTATCTTTTAAAAAAAAGTTCTTTTGTTAAATAATTCTATGCTTCTTTTATTCAATTTTTATTGTATTTTAAAAATAAACGCGTGTGTGATATCACTACCGTGCGAATGCAAGGGTATCCCACTAGTTTATATACAAAAACTAAAATATATATTATTTATATTGAAATCTGAATTAATATAAAAGGAGATGGTATATTTCTAATATAACTTTAAAAATTACACGCACGGGCGCTCGCGCGCATAATAAAAAAGTGAAAAAATTATTAGACAAAAAATTAATAAAATAATTTTGCACCCTTAATCTGGGATCATGGCTCCGCCAATGTTGAATATTGCAGGTAGGGATTCCCTGAGGTATTAAGACAGTGTAACATGATACTGCTAATAGATTATTATTATTATTATCAATTGTTCCCGATTAGTAACCTGCTCCTTGGCTTAAGTTTCTCATAAGGCTTTGAAAAAAAAATTCCTGATTAATTGTGGATTCCTTAAATATGAGATGAAAATTATTATTATTATAATTTATACAAATTTGTTTCACGAACTTTGAAGAAATATCATACTGTAATTGGTTTATTAGAAATTTGCATTTGGAATAATGGTAATAATGACATATTATGAGTCAAAGATCAATACTAGGCTCAGGATGTATTATCGAATTCATCTTATAGCAGGTGGAAACAAAGATAATCTGTTAGGTGGAAGTATACTGAATTCAATTGGAAAATTATCGAAACATGAAGTTCTTATAGCATAAGGAAACAAATATATAACTTGGAAGATTCTAGAAGAATGTAGTAATTTGACAATTTTCGGCCTTGGTGATACAAGAATTTCAGGTTCTTTACCTGTTTATTTTGGTAAGCTTAAAATGCTTCGAACTTTATCAATTTATAAAACTATGGTTTCTAGTGAAATTCCTAAAGAGATGGGTAATTGTTATGGCTTGTTGATTTGTCTCTATATGAGAATAGTTTGTCAGGTTCTATTCCATCAGAGATTGGTAAGCTAAAGAAGCTTGAATAGTTGTTTATGTAGCAGATTAGTCTTGTTGGTGCTATTCCTAATGAGATTGCTAATTGTTCAAGTTTGAGAAACATTGATCTATCTTTGAATTCTTTATCTGGAACTATACCTTTGTCTTTAGGGGATCTTTTAGAGCTTCAAGAGTTAAAGATAAGTAATAATAATGTATCTGACTCCATTCCTACAACTCTTTCTAATGCTAAAAATCTTCAACAGTTGCAAGTTAATACAAATAAACTCTCTGGTTTGATATTGAAATATGAATTAATAATAAAAGGAGATGTTATATTTCTTATATAATTTAAACACACACATAAGTAAACAAATATTACGTCAAAAATTAATAAATGAATTTTGCGCTATCGTTTTATCATGTTAATTTTTTAAAAATATTTTTATTTAAAATTTTCTACGGAGGAAATTTATAGATTATATTTAATTTAAGCATCCCACTATCGTTCTATCATGTTATTTTTTTAAAATCAATTTATATTTAATGCTTATGTTACACATGCACTCTTTTAGTCTCATAACTTTTCTAAATAGAAAAATTAAATTGGTTGAGACACAATTATACTTTTTTATTTGATTACAAAATAAGATAATAGAAGTATTGCCTAAAAAGTTTTTTATTTAAAACTCAAACAAAATTTGTTAGTTAATGAGATAGTTAAAAAATGTATATTTACTTTCTATTTTAAAAGAACTAAAAATAATTTAGAGGTGTGTAATTGATTTTAATTTGTTTGATTACTTTTAAAATATGTGTGACAAGATCTAAAAAAAAAATATTTAAAATTAAAATTTATATACGAGAATAAAATTACTGTCGATCGAAATACTTTTATAAATAATACAATTATATGTTATTAATATTTATATACGTGAAAAAATATATTATTAATTAAAATATTTTTATATATCAAAAAAATTATAGGCACAGACTAATTATCTCTTTTAAAAATAATATTTTTTTTTGATTAAGCAATATTGTTTTTCTTTCTTATCATTCTTATTACATTTTAAAAAAAAACAAATGTGCATAACACAACAGTATTCGTGAGATAATAACAAGAGAGCATGAAGTTACTGAATAATGTTTCTATAAATAATCCCAAAACAACACTAATATTTATATCCGAAAATCTATATTGTTGATTTAAATGTTTTTATATATACAAAAAATATTGGCACCAATTCATTATCTTTTAAAAAAAAGTTCTTTTGTTAAATAATTCTATGCTTCTTTTATTCAATTTTTATTGTATTTTAAAAATAAACGCGTGTGTGATATCACTACCGTGCGAATGCAAGGGTATCCCACTAGTTTATATACAAAAACTAAAATATATATTATTTATATTGAAATCTGAATTAATATAAAAGGAGATGGTATATTTCTAATATAACTTTAAAAATTACACGCACGGGCGCTCGCGCGCATAATAAAAAAGTGAAAAAATTATTAGACAAAAAATTAATAAAATAATTTTGCACCCTTAATCTGGGATCATGGCTCCGCCAATGTTGAATATTGCAGGTAGGGATTCCCTGAGGTATTAAGACAGTGTAACATGATACTGCTAATAGATTATTATTATTATTATCAATTGTTCCCGATTAGTAACCTGCTCCTTGGCTTAAGTTTCTCATAAGGCTTTGAAAAAAAAATTCCTGATTAATTGTGGATTCCTTAAATATGAGATGAAAATTATTATTATTATAATTTATACAAATTTGTTTCACGAACTTTGAAGAAATATCATACTGTAATTGGTTTATTAGAAATTTGCATTTGGAATAATGGTAATAATGACATATTATGAGTCAAAGATCAATACTAGGCTCAGGATGTATTATCGAATTCATCTTATAGCAGGTGGAAACAAAGATAATCTGTTAGTGGAAGTATACTGAATTCAATTGGAAAATTATCGAAACATGAAGTTCTTATAGCATAAGGAAACAAATATATAACTTGGAAGATTCTAGAAGAATGTAGTAATTTGACAATTTTCGGCCTTGGTGATACAAGAATTTCAGGTTCTTTACCTGTTTATTTTGGTAAGCTTAAAATGCTTCGAACTTTATCAATTTATAAAACTATGGTTTCTAGTGAAATTCCTAAAGAGATGGGTAATTGTTATGGCTTGTTGATTTGTCTCTATATGAGAATAGTTTGTCAGGTTCTATTCCATCAGAGATTGGGAAGCTAAAGAAGCTTGAATAGTTGTTTATGTAGCAGATTAGTCTTGTTGGTGCTATTCCTAATGAGATTGCTAATTGTTCAAGTTTGAGAAACATTGATCTATCTTTGAATTCTTTATCTGGAACTATACCTTTGTCTTTAGGGGATCTTTTAGAGCTTCAAGAGTTAAAGATAAGTAATAATAATGTATCTGACTCCATTCCTACAACTCTTTCTAATGCTAAAAATCTTCAACAGTTGCAAGTTAATACAAATAAACTCTCTGGTTTGATATTGAAATATGAATTAATAATAAAAGGAGATGTTATATTTCTTATATAATTTAAACACACACATAAGTAAACAAATATTACGTCAAAAATTAATAAATGAATTTTGCGCTATCGTTTTATCATGTTAATTTTTTAAAAATATTTTTATTTAAAATTTTCTACGGAGGAAATTTATAGATTATATTTAATTTAAGCATCCCACTATCGTTCTATCATGTTATTTTTTTAAAATCAATTTATATTTAATGCTTATGTTACACATGCACTCTTTTAGTCTCATAACTTTTCTAAATAGAAAAATTAAATTGGTTGAGACACAATTATACTTTTTTATTTGATTACAAAATAAGATAATAGAAGTATTGCCTAAAAAGTTTTTTATTTAAAACTCAAACAAAATTTGTTAGTTAATGAGATAGTTAAAAAATGTATATTTACTTTCTATTTTAAAAGAACTAAAAATAATTTAGAGGTGTGTAATTGATTTTAATTTGTTTGATTACTTTTAAAATATGTGTGACAAGATCTAAAAAAAATATATTTAAAATTAAAATTTATATACGAGAATAAAATTACTGTCGATCGAAATATTTTTATAAATAATACAATTATATGTTATTAATATTTATATACGTGAAAAAATATATTATTAATTAAAATATTTTTATATATCAAAAAAATTATAGGCACAGACTAATTATCTCTTTTAAAAATAATATTTTTTTTGATTAAGCAATATTGTTTTTCTTTCTTATCATTCTTATTACATTTTAAAAAAAAACAAATGTGCATAACACAACAGTATTCGTGAGATAATAACAAGAGAGCATGAAGTTACTGAATAATGTTTCTATAAATAATCCCAAAACAACACTAATATTTATATCCGAAAATCTATATTGTTGATTTAAATGTTTTTATATATACAAAAAATATTGGCACCAATTCATTATCTTTTAAAAAAAAGTTCTTTTGTTAAATAATTCTATGCTTCTTTTATTCAATTTTTATTGTATTTTAAAAATAAACGCGTGTGTGATATCACTACCGTGCGAATGCAAGGGTATCCCACTAGTTTATATACAAAAACTAAAATATATATTATTTATATTGAAATCTGAATTAATATAAAAGGAGATGGTATATTTCTAATATAACTTTAAAAATTACACGCACGGGCGCTCGCGCGCATAATAAAAAAGTGAAAAAATTATTAGACAAAAAATTAATAAAATAATTTTGCACCCTTAATCTGGGATCATGGCTCCGCCAATGTTGAATATTGCAGGTAGGGATTCCCTGAGGTATTAAGACAGTGTAACATGATACTGCTAATAGATTATTATTATTATTATCAATTGTTCCCGATTAGTAACCTGCTCCTTGGCTTAAGTTTCTCATAAGGCTTTGAAAAAAAAATTCCTGATTAATTGTGGATTCCTTAAATATGAGATGAAAATTATTATTATTATAATTTATACAAATTTGTTTCACGAACTTTGAAGAAATATCATACTGTAATTGGTTTATTAGAAATTTGCATTTGGAATAATGGTAATAATGACATATTATGAGTCAAAGATCAATACTAGGCTCAGGATGTATTATCGAATTCATCTTATAGCAGGTGGAAACAAAGATAATCTGTTAGGTGGAAGTATACTGAATTCAATTGGAAAATTATCGAAACATGAAGTTCTTATAGCATAAGGAAACAAATATATAACTTGGAAGATTCTAGAAGAATGTAGTAATTTGACAATTTTCGGCCTTGGTGATACAAGAATTTCAGGTTCTTTACCTGTTTATTTTGGTAAGCTTAAAATGCTTCGAACTTTATCAATTTATAAAACTATGGTTTCTAGTGAAATTCCTAAAGAGATGGGTAATTGTTATGGCTTGTTGATTTGTCTCTATATGAGAATAGTTTGTCAGGTTCTATTCCATCAGAGATTGGTAAGCTAAAGAAGCTTGAATAGTTGTTTATGTAGCAGATTAGTCTTGTTGGTGCTATTCCTAATGAGATTGCTAATTGTTCAAGTTTGAGAAACATTGATCTATCTTTGAATTCTTTATCTGGAACTATACCTTTGTCTTTAGGGGATATTTTAGAGCTTCAAGAGTTAAAGATAAGTAATAATAATGTATCTGACTCCATTCCTACAACTCTTTCTAATGCTAAAAATCTTCAACAGTTGCAAGTTAATACAAATAAACTCTCTGGTTTGATATTGAAATATGAATTAATAATAAAAGGAGATGTTATATTTCTTATATAATTTAAACACACACATAAGTAAACAAATATTACGTCAAAAATTAATAAATGAATTTTGCGCTATCGTTTTATCATGTTAATTTTTTAAAAATATTTTTATTTAAAATTTTCTATGGAGGAAATTTATAGATTATATTTAATTTAAGCATCCCACTATCGTTCTATCATGTTATTTTTTTAAAATCAATTTATATTTAATGTTTATGTTACACATGCACTCTTTTAGTCTCATAACTTTTCTAAATAGAAAAATTAAATTGGTTGAGACACAATTATACTTTTTTATTTGATTACAAAATAAGATAATAGAAGTATTGCCTAAAAAGTTTTTTATTTAAAACTCAAACAAAATTTGTTAGTTAATGAGATAGTTAAAAAATGTATATTTACTTTCTATTTTAAAAGAACTAAAAATAATTTAGAGGTGTATAATTGATTTTAATTTGTTTGATTACTTTTAAAATATGTGTGACAAGATCTAAAAAAAAAATATTTAAAATTAAAATTTATATACGAGAATAAAATTACTGTTGATCGAAATACTTTTATAAATAATACAATTATATGTTATTAATATTTATATACGTGAAAAAATATATTATTAATTAAAATATTTTTATATATCAAAAAAATTATAGGCACAGACTAATTATCTCTTTTAAAAATAATATTTTTTTTTGATTAAGCAATATTGTTTTTCTTTCTTATCATTCTTATTACATTTTAAAAAAAACAAATGTGCATAACACAACAGTATTCGTGAGATAATAACAAGAGAGCATGAAGTTACTGAACAATTTTTTTATAAATAATCCGAAAACAACACTAATATTTATATCCGAAAATCTATTTTGTTGATTTAAATATTTTTATATATACAAAAAATATTGGCACCAATTCATTATCTTTTAAAAAAATAATTTTTCTTTTGTTAAATAATTTTATGCTTCTATTATTCAATTTTTATTGTATTTTAAAAATAAACGCGTGTGTGATATCAGTATCGTGCGAATGCAAGGGTATCCCACTAGTTTATTTACAAAAACTAAAATATATATTATTTATATTGAAATCTGAATTAATATAAAAGGAGATGGTATATTTCTAATATAACTTTAAAAATTACACGCTCGCGCGCATAATAAAAAAGTGAAAAAATATTAGATAAAAAATTAATAAAAGAATTTTGCACCCTTAATCTGGGATCATGGCTCCGCCAATGATGAATATTGCAGGCAGGGATTCCCTGAAGTATTAAGACAGTGTAACATGATACTGCTAATAGATTATTATTATTATTATCAATTGTTCCTGATTAGTAACCTGTTCCTTGGCTTAAGTTTCTCATAAGGCTTTGAAAAAAAATTTCCTGATTAATTGTGGATTCCTTAAATATGAGATGAAAATTATTATTATAATTTATACAAATTTGTTTCACGAACTTTGAAGAAATATCACACTGTAATTGGTTTATTAGAAATTTGCATTTGGAACAATGGTAACAATGACATATTACGAGTCCAAGATCAATACTAGGCTCGGGACGTATTATCGAATTCATCTTATAGCAGGTGGAAACAAAGATAATCTGTTAGTTGGAAGTATACTGAATTCAATTGGAAAATTATCGAAACATGAAGTTCTTATCGAAGAAAGAAACAAATATATAACTTGGAAGATTCTAGAAGAATGTAGTAATTTGACAATTTTCGGCCTTGGTGATACAAGAATTTCAGGTTCTTTACCTGTTTATTTTGGTAAGCTTAAAATGCTTCGAACTTTATCAATTTATTAAACTATGGTTTCTAGTGAAATTCCTAAAGAGATGGGTAATTGTTATGGCTTGTTGATTTGTCTCTATATGAGAATAGTTTGTCAGGTTCTATTCCATCAGAGATTGGTAAGCTAAAGAAGCTTGAATAGTTGTTTATGTAGCAGATTAGTCTTGTTGGTGCTATTCCTAATGAGATTGCTAATTGTTCAAGTTTGAGAAACATTGATCTATCTTTGAATTCTTTATCTGGAACTATACCTTTGTCTTTAGGGGATCTTTTAGAGCTTCAAGAGTTAAAGATAAGTAATAATAATGTATCTGACTCCATTCCTACAACTCTTTCTAATGCTAAAAATCTTCAACAGTTGCAAGTTAATACAAATAAACTCTCTGGTTTGATATTGAAATATGAATTAATAATAAAAGGAGATGTTATATTTCTTATATAATTTAAACACACACATAAGTAAACAAATATTACGTCAAAAATTAATAAATGAATTTTGCGCTATCGTTTTATCATGTTAATTTTTTAAAAATATTTTTATTTAAAATTTTCTACGGAGGAAATTTATAGATTATATTTAATTTAAGCATCCCACTATCGTTCTATCATGTTATTTTTTTAAAATCAATTTATATTTAATGTTTATGTTACACATGCACTCTTTTAGTCTCATAACTTTTCTAAATAGAAAAATTAAATTGGTTGAGACACAATTATACTTTTTTATTTGATTACAAAATAAGATAATAGAAGTATTGCCTAAAAAGTTTTTTATTTAAAACTCAAACAAAATTTGTTAGTTAATGAGATAGTTAAAAAATGTATATTTACTTTCTATTTTAAAAGAACTAAAAATAATTTAGAGGTGTGTAATTGATTTTAATTTGTTTGATTACTTTTAAAATATGTGTGACAAGATCTAAAAAAATATATTTAAAATTAAAATTTATATACGAGAATAAAATTACTGTTGATCGAAATACTTTTATAAATAATACAATTATATGTTATTAATATTTATATACGTGAAAAAATATATTATTAATTAAAATATTTTTATATATCAAAAAAATTATAGGCACAGACTAATTATCTCTTTTAAAAATAATATTTTTTTTTGATTAAGCAATATTGTTTTTCTTTCTTATCATTCTTATTACATTTTTAAAAAAAACAAATGTGCATAACACAACAGTATTCGTGAGATAATAACAAGAGAGCATGAAGTTACTGAACAATGTTTTTATAAATAATCCCAAAACAACACTAATATTTATATCCGAAAATCTATTTTGTTGATTTAAATATTTTTATATATACAAAAAAAATTGGCACCAATTGATTATCTTTTAAAAAAATAATTTTTCTTTTGTTAAATAATTTTATGCTTCTATTATTCAATTTTTATTGTATTTTAAAAATAAACGCATGTGTGATATCAGTACCGTGCGAATGCAAGGGTATCCCACTAGTTTATTTACAAAAACTAAAATATATATTATTTATATTGAAATCTGAATTAATATAAAAGGAGATGGTATATTTCTAATATAACTTTAAAAATTACACGCTCGCGCGCATAATAAAAAAGTGAAAAAATATTAGATAAAAAATTAATAAAAGAATTTTGCACCCTTAATCTGGGATCATGGCTCCGCCAATGATGAATATTGCAGGCAGGGATTCCCTGAAGTATTAAGACAGTGTAACATGATACTGCTAATAGATTATTATTATTATTATCAATTGTTCCTGATTAGTAACCTTTTCCTTGGCTTAAGTTTCTCATAAGGCTTTGAAAAAAAATTTCCTGATTAATTGTGGATTCCTTAAATATGAGATGAAAATTATTATTATAATTTATACAAATTTGTTTCACGAACTTTGAAGAAATATCACACTGTAATTGGTTTATTAGAAATTTGCATTTGGAACAATGGTAACAATGACATATTACGAGTCCAAGATCAATACTAGGCTCGGGACGTATTATCGAATTCATCTTATAGCAGGTGGAAACAAAGATAATCTGTTAGTTGGAAGTATACTGAATTCAATTGGAAAATTATCGAAACATGAAGTTCTTATCGAAGAAAGAAACAAATATATATCTTGGAAGATTCTAGAAGAATGTAGTAATTTGACAATTTTCGGCCTTGGTGATACAAGAATTTCAGGTTCTTTACCTGTTTATTTTGGTAAGCTTAAAATGCTTCGAACTTTATCAATTTATAAAACTATGGTTTCTAGTGAAATTCCTAAAGAGATGGGTAATTGTTATGGCTTGTTGATTTGTCTCTATATGAGAATAGTTTGTCAGGTTCTATTCCATCAGAGATTGGTAAGCTAAAGAAGCTTGAATAGTTGTTTATGTAGCAGATTAGTCTTGTTGGTGCTATTCCTAATGAGATTGCTAATTGTTCAAGTTTGAGAAACATTGATCTATCTTTGAATTCTTTATCTGGAACTATACCTTTGTCTTTAGGGGATCTTTTAGAGCTTCAAGAGTTAAAGATAAGTAATAATAATGTATCTGACTCCATTCCTACAACTCTTTCTAATGCTAAAAATCTTCAACTGTTGCAAGTTAATAGAAATAAACTCTCTGGTTTGATATTGAAATATGAATTAATAATAAAAGGAGATGTTATATTTCTTATATAATTTAAACACACACATAAGTAAACAAATATTACGTCAAAAATTAATAAATGAATTTTGCGCTATCGTTTTATCATGTTAATTTTTTAAAAATATTTTTATTTAAAATTTTCTACGGAGGAAATTTATAGATTATATTTAATTTAAGCATCCCACTATCGTTCTATCATGTTATTTTTTTAAAATCAATTTATATTTAATATTTATGTTACACATGCACTCTTTTAGTCTCATAACTTTTCTAAATAGAAAAATTAAATTGGTTGAGACACAATTATACTTTTTTATTTGATTACAAAATAAGATAATAGAAATATTGCCTAAAAAGTTTTTTATTTAAAACTCAAACAAAATTTGTTAGTTAATGAGATAGTTAAAAAATGTATATTTACTTTCTATTTTAAAAGAACTAAAAATAATTTAGAGGTGTGTAATTGATTTTAATTTGTTTGATTACTTTTAAAATATGTGTGACAAGATCTAAAAAAAAATATTTAAAATTAAAATTTATATACGAGAATAAAATTACTGTTGATCGAAATACTTTTATAAATAATACAATTATATGTTATTAATATTGATATACGTGAAAAAATATATTATTAATTAAAATATTTTTATATATCAAAAAAATTATATGCACAGACTAATTATCTCTTTTAAAAATAATAATTTTTTTTGATTAAGCAATATTGTTTTTCGTTCTTATCATTCTTATTACATTTTTAAAAAAAAAACAAATGTGCATAACACAACAGTATTCGTGAGATAATAACAAGAGAGCATGAAGTTACTGAACAATGTTTTTATAAATAATCCCAAAACAACACTAATATTTATATCCGAAAATCTATTTTGTTGATTTAAATATTTTTATATATACAAAAAATATTGGCACCAATTCATTATCTTTTAAAAAAATAATTTTTCTTTTGTTAAATAATTTTATGCTTCTTTTATTCAATTTTTATTGTATTTTAAAAATAAACGCGTGTGTGATATCAGTGCCGTGCGAATGCAAGGGTATCCCACTAGTTTATTTACAAAAACTAAAATATATATTATTTATATTGAAATCTGAATTAATATAAAAGGAGATGGTATATTTCTAATATAACTTTAAAAATTACACGCTCGCGCGCATAATAAAAAAGTGAAAAAATATTAGATAAAAAATTAATAAAAGAACTTTGCACCCTTAATCTGGGATCATGGCTCCGCCAATGATGAATATTGCAGGCAGGGATTCCCTGAAGTATTAAGACAGTGTAACATGATACTGCTAATAGATTATTATTATTATTATCAATTGTTCCTGATTAGTAACCTGTTCCTCGGCTTAAGTTTCTCATAAGGCTTTGAAAAAAAATTTCCTGATTAATTGTGGATTCCTTAAATATGAGATGAAAATTATTATTATAATTTATACAAATTTGTTTCACGAACTTTGAAGAAATATCACACTATAATTGGTTTATTAGAAATTTGCATTTGGAACAATGGTAACAATGACATATTACGAGTCCAAGATCAATACTAGGCTCAGGACGTATTATCGAATTCATCTTATAGCAGGTGGAAACAAAGATAATCTGTTAGTTGGAAGTATACTGAATTCAATTGGAAAATTATCGAAACATGAAGTTCTTATCGAAGAAAGAAACAAATATATATCTTGGAAGATTCTAGAAGAATGTAGTAATTTGACAATTTCCGGCCTTGGTGATACAATAATTTCAGGTTCTTTACCTGTTTATTTTGGTAAGCATAAAAAGCTTCGAACTTTATCAATTTATAAAACTATGGTTTCTAGTGAAATTCCTAAAGAGATGGGTAATTGTTATGGCTTGTTGATTTGTCTCTATATGAGAATAGTTTGTCAGGTTCTATTCCATCAGAGATTGGGAAGCTAAAGAAGCTTGAATAGTTGTTTATGTAGCAGATTAGTCTTGTTGGTGCTATTCCTAATGAGATTGCTAACTGTTCAAGTTTGAGAAACATTGATCTATCTTTGAATTCTTTATCTGGAACTATACCTTTGTCTTTAGGGGATCTTTTGGAGCTTCAAGAGTTAATGATAAGTAATAATAATGTATCTGACTCCATTCCTACAACTCTTTCTAATGCTAAAAATCTTCAACAGTTGCAAGTTAATAGAAATAAACTCTCTGGTTTGATATTGAAATATGAATTAATAATAAAAGGAGATGTTATATTTCTTATATAATTTAAACACACACATAAGTAAACAAATATTACGTCAAAAATTAATAAATGAATTTTGCGCTATCGTTTTATCATGTTAATTTTTTAAAAACATTTTTATTTAAAATTTTCTACGGAGGAAATTTATAGATTATATTTAATTTAAGCATCCCACTATCGTTCTATCATGTTATTTTTTTAAAATCAATTTATATTTAATATTTATGTTACACATGCACTCTTTTAGTCTCATAACTTTTCTAAATAGAAAAATTAAATTGGTTGAGACACAATTATACTTTTTTATTTGATTACAAAATAAGATAATAGAAGTATTGCCTAAAAAGTTTTTTATTTAAAACTCAAACAAAATTTGTTAGTTAATGAGATAGTTAAAAAATGTATATTTACTTTCTATTTTAAAAGAACTAAAAATAATTTAGAGGTGTGTAATTGATTTTAATTTGTTTGATTACTTTTAAAATATGTGTGACAAGATCTAAAAAAAAATATTTAAAATTAAAATTTATATACGAGAATAAAATTACTGTTGATCGAAATACTTTTATAAATAATACAATTATATGTTATTAATATTGATATACGTGAAAAAATATATTATTAATTAAAATATTTTTATATATCAAAAAAATTATATGCACAGACTAATTATCTCTTTTAAAAATAATAATTTTTTTTGATTAAGCAATATTGTTTTTCGTTCTTATCATTCTTATTACATTTTTAAAAAAAAACAAATGTGCATAACACAACAGTATTCGTGAGATAATAACAAGAGAGCATGAAGTTACTGAACAATGTTTTTATAAATAATCCCAAAACAACACTAATATTTATATCCGAAAATCTATTTTGTTGATTTAAATATTTTTATATATACAAAAAATATTGGCACCAATTCATTATCTTTTAAAAAAATAATTTTTCTTTTGTTAAATAATTTTATGCTTCTTTTATTCAATTTTTATTGTATTTTAAAAATAAACGCGTGTGTGATATCAGTGTCGTGCGAATGCAAGGGTATCCCACTAGTTTATTTACAAAAACTAAAATATATATTATTTATATTGAAATCTGAATTAATATAAAAGGAGATGGTATATTTCTAATATAACTTTAAAAATTACACGCTCGCGCGCATAATAAAAAAGTGAAAAAATATTAGATAAAAAATTAATAAAAGAACTTTGCACCCTTAATCTGGGATCATGGCTCCGCCAATGATGAATATTGCAGGCAGGGATTCCCTGAAGTATTAAGACAGTGTAACATGATACTGCTAATAGATTATTATTATTATTATCAATTGTTCCTGATTAGTAACCTGTTCCTCGGCTTAAGTTTCTCATAAGGCTTTGAAAAAAAATTTCCTGATTAATTGTGGATTCCTTAAATATGAGATGAAAATTATTATTATAATTTATACAAATTTGTTTCACGAACTTTGAAGAAATATCACACTATAATTGGTTTATTAGAAATTTGCATTTGGAACAATGGTAACAATGACATATTACGAGTCCAAGATCAATACTAGGCTCAGGACGTATTATCGAATTCATCTTATAGCAGGTGGAAACAAAGATAATCTGTTAGTTGGAAGTATACTGAATTCAATTGGAAAATTATCGAAACATGAAGTTCTTATCGAAGAAAGAAACAAATATATATCTTGGAAGATTCTAGAAGAATGTAGTAATTTGACAATTTTCGGCCTTGGTGATACAATAATTTCAGGTTCTTTACCTGTTTATTTTGGTAAGCATAAAAAGCTTCGAACTTTATCAATTTATAAAACTATGGTTTCTAGTGAAATTCCTAAAGAGATGGGTAATTGTTATGGCTTGTTGATTTGTCTCTATATGAGAATAGTTTGTCAGGTTCTATTCCATCAGAGATTGGGAAGCTAAAGAAGCTTGAATAGTTGTTTATGTAGCAGATTAGTCTTGTTGGTGCTATTCCTAATGAGATTGCTAACTGTTCAAGTTTGAGAAACATTGATCTATCTTTGAATTCTTTATCTGGAACTATACCTTTGTCTTTAGGGGATCTTTTGGAGCTTCAAGAGTTAATGATAAGTAATAATAATGTATCTGACTCCATTCCTACAACTCTTTCTAATGCTAAAAATCTTCAACAGTTGCAAGTTAATAGAAATAAACTCTCTGGTTTGATATTGAAATATGAATTAATAATAAAAGGAGATGTTATATTTCTTATATAATTTAAACACACACATAAGTAAACAAATATTACGTCAAAAATTAATAAATGAATTTTGCGCTATCGTTTTATCATGTTAATTTTTTAAAAACATTTTTATTTAAAATTTTCTACGGAGGAAATTTATAGATTATATTTAATTTAAGCATCCCACTATCGTTCTATCATGTTATTTTTTTAAAATCAATTTATATTTAATATTTATGTTACACATGCACTCTTTTAGTCTCATAACTTTTCTAAATAGAAAAATTAAATTGGTTGAGACACAATTATACTTTTTTATTTGATTACAAAATAAGATAATAGAAGTATTGCCTAAAAAGTTTTTTATTTAAAACTCAAACAAAATTTGTTAGTTAATGAGATAGTTAAAAAATGTATATTTACTTTCTATTTTAAAAGAACTAAAAATAATTTAGAGGTGTGTAATTGATTTTAATTTGTTTGATTACTTTTAAAATATGTGTGACAAGATCTAAAAAAAAATATTTAAAATTAAAATTTATATACGAGAATAAAATTACTGTTGATCGAAATACTTTTATAAATAATACAATTATATGTTATTAATATTGATATACGTGAAAAAATATATTATTAATTAAAATATTTTTATATATCAAAAAAATTATATGCACAGACTAATTATCTCTTTTAAAAATAATAATTTTTTTTTATTAAGCAATATTGTTTTTCTTTCTTATCATTCTTATTACATTTTTAAAAAAAAAACAAATGTGCATAACACAACAGTATTCGTGAGATAATAACAAGAGAGCATGAAGTTACTGAACAATGTTTTTATAAATAATCCCGAAACAACACTAATATTTATATCCGAAAATCTATTTTGTTGATTTAAATATTTTTATATATACAAAAAATATTGGCACCAATTCATTATCTTTTAAAAAAATAATTTTTCTTTTATTAAATAATTTTATGCTTCTTTTATTCAATTTTTATTGTATTTTAAAAATAAACGCGTGTGTGATATCAGTACCGTGCGAATGCAAGGGTATCCCACTAGTTTATATACAAAAACTAAAATATATATTATTTATATTGAAATCTGAATTAATATAAAAGGAGATGGTATATTTCTAATATAACTTTAAAAATTACACGCACGCGCGCTCGCGCGCATAATAAAAAAGTGAAAAAAATATTAGACAAAAAATTAATAAAAGAATTTTGCACCCTTAATCTGGGATCATGGCTCCGCCAATGTTGAATATTGCAGGTAGGGATTCCCTGAAGTATTAAGACAGTGTAACATGATACTGCTAATAGATTATTATTATTATTATCAATTGTTCCCGATTAGTAACCTGCTCCTTGGCTTAAGTTTCTCATAAGGCTTTGAAAAAAAAAATTCCTGATTAATTGTGGATTCCTTAAATATGAGATGAAAATTATTATTATTATAATTTATACAAATTTGTTTCACGAACTTTGAAGAAATATCATACTGTAATTGGTTTATTAGAAATTTGCATTTGGAATAATGGTAACAATGACATATTATGAGTCAAAGATCAATACTAGGCTCAGGATGTATTATCGAATTCATCTTATAGCAGGTGGAAACAAAGATAATCTGTTAGGTGGAAGTATACTGAATTCAATTGGAAAATTATCGAAACATGAAGTTCTTATAGCATAAGGAAACAAATATATAACTTGGAAGATTCTAGAAGAATGTAGTAATTTGACAATTTTCGGCCTTGGTGACACAAGAATTTCAGGTTCTTTACCTGTTTATTTTGGTAAGCATAAAATGCTTCGAACTTTATCAATTTATAAAACTATGGTTTCTAGTGAAATTCCTAAAGAGATGGGTAATTGTTATGGCTTGTTGATTTGTCTCTATATGAGAATAGTTTGTCAGGTTCTATTCCATCAGAGATTGGTAAGCTAAAGAAGTTTGAATAGTTGTTTATGTAGCAGATTCGTCTTGTTGGTGCTATTCCTAATGAGATTGCTAACTGTTCAAGTTTGAGAAACATTGATCTATCTTTGAATTCTTTATCTGGAACTATACCTTTGTCTTTAGGGGATCTTTTAGAGCTTCAAGAGTTAATGATAAGTAATAATAATGTATCTGACTCCATTCCTACAACTCTTTCTAATACTAAAAATCTTCAACAGTTGCAAGTTAATACAAATAAAATCTCTGGTTTGATATTGAAATATGAATTAATAATAAAAGGAGATGTTATATTTCTTATATAATTTAAACACACACATAAGTAAACAAATATTACGTCAAAAATTAATAAAATAATTTTGCGCTATCGTTTTATCATGTTAATTTTTTAAAAACATTTTTATTTAAAATTTTCTACGGAGGAAATTTATAGATTATATTTAATTTAAGCATCCCACTATCGTTCTATCATGTTATTTTTTTAAAATCAATTTATATTTAATATTTATGTTACACATGCACTCTTTTAGTCTCATAACTTTTCTAAATAGAAAAATTAAATTGGTTGAGACACAATTATACTTTTTTATTTCATTACAAAATAAGATAATAGAAGTATTGCCTAAAAAGTTTTTTATTTAAAACTCAAACAAAATTTGTTAGTTAATGAGATAGTTAAAAAATGTATTTTTACTTGCTATTTTAAAAGAACTAAAAATAATTTAGAGGTGTGTAATTGATTTTAATTTGTTTGATTTCTTTTAAAATATGTGTGACAAGATCTAAAAAAAATTATTTAAAATTAAAATTTATATACGAGAATAAAATTACTGTCGATCGAAATACTTTTATAAATAATACAATTATATGTTATTAATATTTATATACGTGAAAAAATATATTATTAATTAAAATATTTTTATATATCAAAAAAATTATAGGCACAGACTAATTATCTCTTTTAAAAATAATAAATTTTTTTGATTAAGCAATATTGTTTTTCTTTCTTATCATTCTTATTACATTTAAAAAAAAATGTGCATAAGACAACAGTATTCGTGAGATAATAATAAGAGAACATGAAGTTACTGAACAATGTTTCTATAAATAATCCCAAAACAACACTAATATTTATATCCGAAAAATCTATATTGTTGATTTAAATGTTTTTATATATACAAAAAATATTGGCACCAATTCATTATCTTTTAAAAAAAAAGTTATTTTGTTAAATAATTCTATGCTTCTTTTATTCAATTTTTATTGTATTTTAAAAATAAACGCGTGTGTGATATCAGTACCGTGCGAATGCAAGGGTATCCCACTAGTTTATATACAAAAACTAAAATATATATTATTTATATTGAAATCTGAATTAATATAAAAGGAGATGGTATATTTCTAATATAACTTTAAAAATTACACGCACGCGCGCTTGCGCGCATAATAAAAAAGTGAAAAAAATATTAGACAAAAAATTAATAAAAGAATTTTGCACCCTTAATCTGGGATCATGGCTCCGCCAATGATGAATTTTGCCGGTAGGGATTCCCTGAAGTATTAAGACAGTGTAACATGATACTGCTAATAGATTATTATTATTATTATCAATTGTTCCCGATTAGTAACCTGCTCCTTGGCTTAAGTTTCTCATAAGGCTTTGAAAAAAAAATTCCTGATTAATTGTGGATTCCTTAAATATGAGATGAAAATTATTATTATTATAATTTATACAAATTTGTTTCACGAACTTTGAAGAAATATCATACTGTAATTGGTTTATTAGAAATTTGCATTTGGAATAATGGTAACAATGACATATTATGAGTCAAAGATCAATACTAGGCTCAGGATGTATTATCGAATTCATCTTATAGCAGGTGGAAACAAAGATAATCTGTTAGGTGGAAGTATACTGAATTCAATTGGAAAATTATCGAAACATGAAGTTCTTATAGCATAAGGAAACAAATATATAACTTGGAAGATTCTAGAAGAATGTAGTAATTTGACAATTTTCGGCCTTGGTGATACAAGAATTTCAGGTTCTTTACCTGTTTATTTTGGTAAGCTTAAAATGCTTCGAACTTTATCAATTTATAAAACTATGGTTTCTAGTGAAATTCCTAAAGAGATGGGTAATTGTTATGGCTTGTTGATTTGTCTCTATATGAGAATAGTTTGTCAGGTTCTATTCCATCAGAGATTGGTAAGCTAAAGAAGTTTGAATAGTTGTTTATGTAGCAGATTAGTCTTGTTGGTGCTATTCCTAATGAGATTGCTAATTGTTCAAGTTTGAGAAACATTGATCTATCTTTGAATTCTTTATCTGGAACTATACCTTTGTCTTTAGGGGATCTTTTAGAGCTTCAAGAGTTAATGATAAGTAATAATAATGTATCTGACTCCATTCCTACAACTCTTTCTAATACTAAAAATCTTCAACAGTTGCAAGTTAATACAAATAAACTCTCTGGTTTGATATTGAAATATGAATTAATAATAAAAGGAGATGTTATATTTCTTATATAATTTAAACACACACATAAGTAAACAAATATTACGTCAAAAATTAATAAAAGAATTTTGCGCTATCGTTTTATCATGTTAATTTTTTAAAAACATTTTTATTTAAAATTTTCTACGGAGGAAATTTATAGATTATATTTAATTTAAGCATCCCACTATCGTTCTATCATGTTATTTTTTTAAAATCAATTTATATTTAATATTTATGTTACACATGCACTCTTTTAGTCTCATAACTTTTCTAAATAGAAAAATTAAATTGGTTGAGACACAATTATACTTTTTTATTTCATTACAAAATAAGATAATAGAAGTATTGCCTAAAAAGTTTTTTATTTAAAACTCAAACAAAATTTGTTAGTTAATGAGATAGTTAAAAAATGTATTTTTACTTGCTATTTTAAAAGAACTAAAAATAATTTAGAGGTGTGTAATTGATTTTAATTTGTTTGATTACTTTTAAAATATGTGTGACAAGATCTAAAAAAAATTATTTAAAATTAAAATTTATATACGAGAATAAAATTACTGTCGATCGAAATACTTTTATAAATAATACAATTATATGTTATTAATATTTATATACATGAAAAAATATATTATTAATTAAAATATTTTTATATATCAAAAAAATTATAGGCACAGACTAATTATCTCTTTTAAAAATAATAAATTTTTTTGATTAAGCAATATTGTTTTTCTTTCTTATCATTCTTATTACATTTAAAAAAAACAAATGTGCATAAGACAACAGTATTCGTGAGATAATAACAAGAGAACATGAAGTTACTGAACAATGTTTCTATAAATAATCCCAAAACAACACTAATATTTATATCTGAAAATCTATATTGTTGATTTAAATGTTTTTATATATACAAAAAATATTGGCACCAATTCATTATCTTTTAAAAAAAAAAGTTCTTTTGTTAAATAATTCTATGCTTCTTTTATTCAATTTTTATTGTATTTTAAAAATAAACGCGTGTGTGATATCACTATCGTGCGAATGCAAGGGTATCCCACTAGTTTATATACAAAAACTAAAATATATATTATTTATATTGAAATCTGAATTAATATAAAAGGAGATGGTATATTTCTAATATAACTTTAAAAATTACACGCACGCGCGCTCGCGCGCATAATAAAAAAGTGAAAAAAATATTAGACAAAAAATTAATAAAAGAATTTTGCACCCTTAATCTGGGATCATGGCTCCGCCAATGTTGAATATTGCAGGTAGGGATTCCCTGAAGTATTAAGACAGTGTAACATGATACTGCTAATAGATTATTATTATTATTATCAATTGTTCCCGATTAGTAACCTGCTCCTTGGCTTAAGTTTCTCATAAGGCTTTGAAAAAAAAAATTCCTGATTAATTGTGGATTCCTTAAATATGAGATGAAAATTATTATTATTATAATTTATACAAATTTGTTTCACGAACTTTGAAGAAATATCATACTGTAATTGGTTTATTAGAAATTTGCATTTGGAATAATGGTAACAATGACATATTATGAGTCAAAGATCAATACTAGGCTCAGGATGTATTATCGAATTCATCTTATAGCAGGTGGAAACAAAGATAATCTGTTAGGTGGAAGTATACTGAATTCAATTGGAAAATTATCGAAACATGAAGTTCTTATAGCATAAGGAAACAAATATATAACTTGGAAGATTCTAGAAGAAAGTAGTAATTTGACAATTTTCGGCCTTGGTGATACAAGAATTTCAGGTTCTTTACCTGTTTATTTTGGTAAGCTTAAAATGCTTCGAACTTTATCAATTTATAAAACTATGGTTTCTAGTGAAATTCCTAAAGAGATGGGTAATTGTTATGGCTTGTTGATTTGTCTCTATATGAGAATAGTTTGTCAGGTTCTATTCCATCATAGATTGGTAAGCTAAAGAAGTTTGAATAGTTGTTTATGTAGCAGATTAGTCTTGTTGGTGCTATTCCTAATGAGATTGCTAATTGTTCAAGTTTGAGAAACATTGATCTATCTTTGAATTCTTTATCTGGAACTATACCTTTGTCTTTAGGGGATCTTTTAGAGCTTCAAGAGTTAATGATAAGTAATAATAATGTATCTGACTCCATTCCTACAACTCTTTCTAATACTAAAAATCTTCAACAGTTGCAAGTTAATACAAATAAACTCTCTGGTTTGATATTGAAATATGAATTAATAATAAAAGGAGATGTTATATTTCTTATATAATTTAAACACACACATAAGTAAACAAATATTACGTCAAAAATTAATAAAAGAATTTTGCGCTATCGTTTTATCATGTTAATTTTTTTAAAACATTTTTATTTAAAATTTTCTACGGAGGAAATTTATAGATTATATTTAATTTAAGCATCCCACTATCGTTCTATCATGTTATTTTTTTAAAATCAATTTATATTTAATATTTATGTTACACATGCACTCTTTTAGTCTCATAACTTTTCTAAATAGAAAAATTAAATTGGTTGAGACACAATTATACTTTTTTATTTCATTACAAAATAAGATAATAGAAGTATTGCCTAAAAAGTTTTTTATTTAAAACTCAAACAAAATTTGTTAGTTAATGAGATAGTTAAAAAATGTATTTTTACTTGCTATTTTAAAAGAACTAAAAATAATTTAGAGGTGTGTAATTGATTTTAATTTGTTTGATTACTTTTAAAATATGTGTGACAAGATCTAAAAAAAATTATTTAAAATTAAAATTTATATACGAGAATAAAATTACTGTCGATCGAAATACTTTTATAAATAATACAATTATATGTTATTAATATTTATATACGTGAAAAAATATATTATTAATTAAAATATTTTTATATATCAAAAAAATTATAGGCACAGACTAATTATCTCTTTTAAAAATAATAAATTTTTTTGATTAAGCAATATTGTTTTTCTTTCTTATCATTCTTATTACATTTAAAAAAAACAAATGTGCATAAGACAACAGTATTCGTGAGATAATAACAAGAGAACATGAAGTTACTGAACAATGTTTCTATAAATAATCCCAAAACAACACTAATATTTATATCCGAAAATCTATATTGTTGATTTAAATGTTTTTATATATACAAAAAATATTGGCACCAATTCATTATCTTTTAAAAAAAAAAGTTCTTTTGTTAAATAATTCTATGCTTCTTTTATTCAATTTTTATTGTATTTTAAAAATAAACGCGTGTGTGATATCACTACCGTGCGAATGCAAGGGTATCCCACTAGTTTATATACAAAAACTAAAATATATATTATTTATATTGAAATCTGAATTAATATAAAAGGAGATGGTATATTTCTAATATAACTTTAAAAATTACACGCACGCGCGCTCGCGCGCATAATAAAAAAGTGAAAAAAATATTAGACAAAAAATTAATAAAAGAATTTTGCACCCTTAATCTGGGATCATGGCTCCGCCAATGTTGAATATTGCAGGTAGGGATTCCCTGAAGTATTAAGACAGTGTAACATGATACTGCTAATAGATTATTATTATTATTATCAATTGTTCCCGATTAGTAACCTGCTCCTTGGCTTAAGTTTCTCATAAGGCTTTGAAAAAAAAAATTCCTGATTAATTGTGGATTCCTTAAATATGAGATGAAAATTATTATTATTATAATTTATACAAATTTGTTTCACGAACTTTGAAGAAATATCATACTGTAATTGGTTTATTAGAAATTTGCATTTGGAATAATGGTAACAATGACATATTATGAGTCAAAGATCAATACTAGGCTCAGGATGTATTATCGAATTCATCTTATAGCAGGTGGAAACAAAGATAATCTGTTAGGTGGAAGTATACTGAATTCAATTGGAAAATTATCGAAACATGAAGTTCTTATAGCATAAGGAAACAAATATATAACTTGGAAGATTCTAGAAGAAAGTAGTAATTTGACAATTTTCGGCCTTGGTGATACAAGAATTTCAGGTTCTTTACCTGTTTATTTTGGTAAGCTTAAAATGCTTCGAACTTTATCAATTTATAAAACTATGGTTTCTAGTGAAATTCCTAAAGAGATGGGTAATTGTTATGGCTTGTTGATTTGTCTCTATATGAGAATAGTTTGTCAGGTTCTATTCCATCATAGATTGGTAAGCTAAAGAAGTTTGAATAGTTGTTTATGTAGCAGATTAGTCTTGTTGGTGCTATTCCTAATGAGATTGCTAATTGTTCAAGTTTGAGAAACATTGATCTATCTTTGAATTCTTTATCTGGAACTATACCTTTGTCTTTAGGGGATCTTTTAGAGCTTCAAGAGTTAATGATAAGTAATAATAATGTATCTGACTCCATTCCTACAACTCTTTCTAATACTAAAAATCTTCAACAGTTGCAAGTTAATACAAATAAACTCTCTGGTTTGATATTGAAATATGAATTAATAATAAAAGGAGATGTTATATTTCTTATATAATTTAAACACACACATAAGTAAACAAATATTACGTCAAAAATTAATAAAAGAATTTTGCGCTATCGTTTTATCATGTTAATTTTTTTAAAACATTTTAATTTAAAATTTTCTACGGAGGAAATTTATAGATTATATTTAATTTAAGCATCCCACTATCGTTCTATCATGTTATTTTTTTAAAATCAATTTATATTTAATATTTATGTTACACATGCACTCTTTTAGTCTCATAACTTTTCTAAATAGAAAAATTAAATTGGTTGAGACACAATTATACTTTTTTATTTCATTACAAAATAAGATAATAGAAGTATTGCCTAAAAAGTTTTTTATTTAAAACTCAAACAAAATTTGTTAGTTAATGAGATAGTTAAAAAATGTATTTTTACTTGCTATTTTAAAAGAACTAAAAATAATTTAGAGGTGTGTAATTGATTTTAATTTGTTTGATTTCTTTTAAAATATGTGTGACAAGATCTAAAAAAAATTATTTAAAATTAAAATTTATATACGAGAATAAAATTACTGTCGATCGAAATACTTTTATAAATAATACAATTATATGTTATTAATATTTATATACGTGAAAAAATATATTATTAATTAAAATATTTTTATATATCAAAAAAATTATAGGCACAGACTAATTATCTCTTTTAAAAATAATAAATTTTTTTGATTAAGCAATATTGTTTTTCTTTCTTATCATTCTTATTACATTTAAAAAAAACAAATGTGCATAAGACAACAGTATTCGTGAGATAATAACAAGAGAACATGAAGTTACTGAACAATGTTTCTATAAATAATCCCAAAACAACACTAATATTTATATCTGAAAATCTATATTGTTGATTTAAATGTTTTTATATATACAAAAAATATTGGCACCAATTCATTATCTTTTAAAAAAAAAAGTTCTTTTGTTAAATAATTCTATGCTTCTTTTATTCAATTTTTATTGTATTTTAAAAATAAACGCGTGTGTGATATCACTACCGTGCGAATGCAAGGGTATCCCACTAGTTTATATACAAAAACTAAAATATATATTATTTATATTGAAATCTGAATTAATATAAAAGGAGATGGTATATTTCTAATATAACTTTAAAAATTACACGCACGCGCGCTCGCGCGCATAATAAAAAAGTGAAAAAAATATTAGACAAAAAATTAATAAAAGAATTTTGCACCCTTAATCTGGGATCATGGCTCCGCCAATGTTGAATATTGCAGGTAGGGATTCCCTGAAGTATTAAGACAGTGTAACATGATACTGCTAATAGATTATTATTATTATTATCAATTGTTCCCGATTAGTAACCTGCTCCTTGGCTTAAGTTTCTCATAAGGCTTTGAAAAAAAAATTCCTGATTAATTGTGGATTCCTTAAATATGAGATGAAAATTATTATTATTATAATTTATACAAATTTGTTTCACGAACTTTGAAGAAATATCATACTGTAATTGGTTTATTAGAAATTTACATTTGGAATAATGGTAACAATGACATATTATGAGTCAAAGATCAATACTAGGCTCAGGATTTATTATCGAATTCATCTTATAGTAGGTGGAAACAAAGATAATCTGTTAGGTGGAAGTATACTGAATTCAATTGGAAAATTATCGAAACATGAAGTTCTTATAGCATAAGGAAACAAATATATAACTTGGAAGATTCTAGAAGAATGTAGTAATTTGACAATTTTCGGCCTTGGTGATACATGAATATCAGGTTTTTTACCTGTTTATTTTGGTAAGCTTAGAACTTTATCAATTTATAAAACTATGGTTTCTAGTGAAATTCCTAAAGAGATGGGTAATTGTTATGGCTTGTTGATTTGTCTCTATATGAGAATAGTTTGTCAGGTTCTGTTCCATCAGAGATTGGTAAGCTAAAGAAGTTTGAATAGTTGTTTATGTAGTAGATTAGTCTTGTTGGTGCTATTCCTAATGAGATTGCTAATTGTTCAAGTTTGAGAAACATTGATCTATCTTTAAATTCTTTATCTGGAACTATACCTTTGTCTTTAGGGGATCTTTTAGAGCTTCAAGAGTTAATGATAAGTAATAATAATGTATCTGACTCCATTCCTACAACTCTTTCTAATACTAAAAATCTTCAACAGTTGCAAGTTAATACAAATAAACTCTCTGGTTTGATATTGAAATATGAATTAATAATAAAAGGAGATGTTATATTTCTTATATAATTTAAACACACACATAAGTAAACAAATATTACGTCAAAAATTAATAAAAGAATTTTGCGCTATCGTTTTATCATGTTAATTTTTTAAAAACATTTTTATTTAAAATTTTCTACAGAGGAAATTTATAGATTATATTTAATTTAAGCATCCCACTATCGTTCTATCATGTTATTTTTTTAAAATCAATTTATATTTAATATTTATGTTACACATGCACTCTTTTAGTCTCATAACTTTTCTAAATAGAAAAATTAAATTGGTTGAGACACAATTATACTTTTTTATTTCATTACAAAATAAGATAATAGAAGTATTGCCTAAAAAGTTTTTTATTTAAAACTCAAACAAAATTTGTTAGTTAATGAGATAGTTAAAAAATGTATTTTTACTTGCTATTTTAAAAGAACTAAAAATAATTTAGAGGTGTGTAATTGATTTTAATTTGTTTGATTACTTTTAAAATATGTGTGACAAGATCTAAAAAAAATTATTTAAAATTAAAATTTATATACGAGAATAAAATTACTGTCGATCGAAATACTTTTATAAATAATACAATTATATGTTATTAATATTTATATACGTGAAAAAATATATTATTAATTAAAATATTTTTATATATCAAAAAAATTATAGGCACAGACTAATTATCTCTTTTAAAAATAATAAATTTTTTTGATTAAGCAATATTGTTTTTCTTTCTTATCATTCTTATTACATTTAAAAAAAACAAATGTGCATAAGACAACAGTATTCGTGAGATAATAACAAGAGAACATGAAGTTACTGAACAATGTTTCTATAAATAATCCCAAAACAACACTAATATTTATATCCGAAAATCTATATTGTTGATTTAAATGTTTTTATATATACAAAAAATATTGGCACCAATTCATTATCTTTTAAAAAAAAAAGTTCTTTTGTTAAATAATTCTATGCTTCTTTTATTCAATTTTTATTGTATTTTAAAAATAAACGCGTGTGTGATATCACTACCGTGCGAATGCAAGGGTATCCCACTAGTTTATATACAAAAACTAAAATATATATTATTTATATTGAAATCTGAATTAATATAAAAGGAGATGGTATATTTCTAATATAACTTTAAAAATTACACGCACGCGCGCTCGCACGCATAATAAAAAAGTGAAAAAAATATTAGACAAAAAATTAATAAAAGAATTTTGCACCCTTAATCTGGGATCATGGCTCCGCCAATGTTGAATATTGCAGGTAGGGATTCCCTGAAGTATTAAGACAGTGTAACATGATACTGCTAATAGATTATTATTATTATTATCAATTGTTCCCGATTAGTAACCTGCTCCTTGGCTTAAGTTTCTCATAAGGCTTTGAAAAAAAAATTCCTGATTAATTGTGGATTCCTTAAATATGAGATGAAAATTATTATTATTATAATTTATACAAATTTGTTTCACGAACTTTGAAGAAATATCATACTGTAATTGGTTTATTAGAAATTTACATTTGGAATAATGGTAACAATGACATATTATGAGTCAAAGATCAATACTAGGCTCAGGATGTATTATCGAATTCATCTTATAGCAGGTGGAAACAAAGATAATCTGTTAGGTGGAAGTATACTGAATTCAATTGGAAAATTATCGAAACATGAAGTTCTTATAGCATAAGGAAACAAATATATAACTTGGAAGATTCTAGAAGAATGTAGTAATTTGACAATTTTCGGCCTTGGTGATACATGAATATCAGGTTTTTTACCTGTTTATTTTGGTAAGCTTAAAATGCTTCGAACTTTATCAATTTATAAAACTATGGTTTCTAGTGAAATTCCTAAAGAGATGGGTAATTGTTATGGCTGGTTGATTTGTCTCTATATGAGAATAGTTTGTCAGGTTCTATTCCATCAGATATTGGTAAGCTAAAGAAACTTGAATAGTTTTTTATGTAGCAGATTAGTCTTGTTGGTGCTATTCCTAATGAGATTGCTAACTGTTCAAGTTTGAGAAACATTGATCTATCTTTGAATTCTTTATCTGGAACTATACCTTTGTCTTTAGGGGATCTTTTAGAGCTTCAAGAGTTAATGATAAGTAATAATAATGTATCTGACTCCATTCCTACAACTCTTTCTAATACTAAAAATCTTCAACAGTTGCAAGTTAATACAAATAAACTCTCTGGTTTGATATTGAAATATGAATTATTAATAAAAGGAGATGTTATATTTCTTATATAATTTAAACACACACATAAGTAAACAAATATTACGTCAAAAATTAATAAAAGAATTTTGCGCTATCGTTTTATCATGTTAATTTTTTTAAAACATTTTTATTTAAAATTTTCTACGGAGGAAATTTATAGACTATATTTAATTTAAGCATCCCACTATCGTTTTATCATGTTATTTTTTTAAAATCAATTTATATTTAATATCTATGTTACACATGCACTCTTTTAGTCTCATAACTTTTCTAAATAGAAAAATTAAATTGGTTGAGACACAATTATACTTTTTTATTTGATTACAAAATAAGATAATAGAAGTATTGCCTAAAAAGTTTTTTATTTAAAACTCAAACAAAATTTGTTAGTTAATGAGATAGTTAAAAAATGTATTTTTACTTTCTATTTTAAAAGAACTAAAAATAATTTAGAGGTGTGTAATTGATTTTAATTTGTTTGATTACTTTTAAAATATGTGTGACAAGATCTAAAAAAAATTATTTAAAATTAAAATTTATATACGAGAGTAAAATTAATGTCGATCGAAATACTTTTATAAATAATACAATTATATGTTATTAATATTTATATACGTCAAAAAATATATTATTAATTAAAATATTTTTATATATCAGAAAAATTATAGGCACGGACTAATTATCTCTTTTAAAAATAATAAATCTTTTTGATTAAGCAATATTGTTTTTATTTCTTATCATTCTTATTACATTTAAAAAAACAAATGTGCATAACACAACAGTATTCGTGAGATAATAACAAGAGAACATGAAGTTAGTGAACAATGTTTTTGTAAATAATCCCAAAAAAACACTAATATTTATATCTGAAAATCTAAATTGTTGATTTAAATATTTTTATATATACAAAAAATATTGGCACCAATTCATTATCTTTTAAAAATAATAATTTTTCTTTTGTTAAATAATTTTATGCTTCTTTTATTCGATTTTTATTGTATTTTAAAAATAAACACGTGTGTGATATCAGTATCGTGTGAATGCAAGGGTATCCCACTAGTTTATATACAAAAACTAAAATATATATTATTTATATTGAAATCTGAATTAATATAAAAGGAGATGGTATATTTCTAATATAACTTTGAAAATTACACGCACGCGCGCTCGCGCGCATAATCAAAAAGTGAAAAAAAATATTAGATAAAAAGTTAATAAAACAATTTTGCACCCTTAATCTGGGATCATGGCTCCGCCAATGATGAATATTGCAGGCTGGGATTCCCTGAAGTATTAAGACAGTGTAACATGATACTGCTAATAGATTATTATTATTATCAGTTGTTCTCGATTAGTAACCTGCTCCTTGTATTAAGTTTCTCATAAGGCTTTGAATTTTTTTTCCTGATTAATTGTGGGTTTCTTAAATATGAGTTGAAATTTATTATTATTATAATTTATACAAATTTGTTTCACGAACTTTGAAGAAATTATCATTATTATAGTTTATTAGAAATTTGCATTTGGAACAATGGTAAAAATGACATATTATGAGTCAAAGATTAATACTAGGCTCAGGACGTATTATTGAATTCATCTTATAGCTGGTGGAAACAAAGATAATCTGTTAGGTGGAAGTATACTGAATTCAATTGGAAAATTATCGAAACATGAAGTTCTTATAGCATAAGGAAACAAATATATAACTTGGAAGATTCTAGAAGAATGTAATAATTTGACAATTTTCGGCCTTGGTGATATAAGAATTTCAGGTTATTTACCTGTTTATTTTGGTAAGCTTAAAATGCTTCGAACTTTATCAATTTATAAAACTATGGTTTCTAGTGAAATTCCTAAAGAGATGGGTAATTGTTATGGCTTGTTGATTTGTCTCTATATGAGAATAGTTTGTCAGGTTTTATTCTATCAGTGATTGGTAAGATAAAGAAGCTTAAATAGTTGTTTATGTAGCAGATTAGTCTTGTTGGTGCTATTCCTAATGAGATTGCTAACTGTTCAAGTTTGAGAAACATTGATCTATCTTTGAATTCTTTATCTGGAACTATACCTTTGTCTTTAGGGGATCTTTTGGAGCTTCAAGAGTTAATGATAAGTAATAATAATGTATCTGACTCCATTCCTATAACTCTTTCTAATGCTAAAAATCTTCAACAGTTGCAAGTTAATACAAATAAACTCTCCGGTTTGATATTGAAATATGAATTAATAATAAAAGGAGATGTTATATTTCTTATATAATTTTAAACACACACATAAGTAAACAAATATTACGTCAAAAATTAATAAAAGAAATCTGCCCTATCGTTTTATCATGTTTTTTTTTAAACATTTTTATTTAAAATTTTCTACAGAGGAAATTTATAGATTATATTTAATTTAAGCATCCCACTATCGTTCTATCATGTAATTTTTTTAAAATCAGTTTATATTTAATATTTATGTTACACAGGTACTCTTTTAGTCTCATAATTTTTCTAAATAGAAAAATTAAATTGGTTGAGACGCAATTATACTTTTTTATTTGATTACAAAATAAGATAATAGAAGTATTGCCTAAAAAGTTTTTTATTTAAAACTCAAACAAAATTTGTTAGTTAATGAGATAGTTAAAAAATGTATTTTTACTTTCTATTTTAAAAGAACTAAAAATAACTTAGAGGTGTGTAATTGATTTTAATTTGTTTGATTACTTTAAAAATATGTGTGACAAGATCTAAAAAAAATTATTTAAAATTAAAATTAATATACGAGAATAAAATTACTGTCGATCGAAATACTTTTATAAATAATACAATTATATGTTATTAATATTTATATACGTGAAAAAATATATTATTAATTAAAATATTTTTATATATCAAAAAAATTATAGGCACAGACTAATTATCTCTTTTAAAAATAATAAATATTTTTTATTAAGCAAAATTGTTTTTCTTTCTTATCATTCTTATTACATTTAAAATAAACAAATTTGCATAACACAATAGTATTCGTGAGATAATAACAAGAGAACATGAAGTTACTGAACAATGTTTTTATAAATAATCCCAAAACAACACTAATATTTATATCAGAAAATCTATATTGTTGATTTAAATATTTTTATATATACAAAAAATATTGGCACAAATTCATTATCTTTTAAAAAAAAATTCTTTTGTTAAATAATTTTATGCTTCTTTTATTCGATTTTTATTGTATTTTAAAAATAAACACGTGTGTGATATCAGTATCGTGTGAATGCAAGGGTATCCCACTAGTTTATATACAAAAACTAAAATATATATTATTTATATTGAAATCTGAATTAATATAAAAGGAGATGGTATATTTCTAATATAACTTTGAAAATTACACGCACGCGCGCTCGCGCGCATAATCAAAAAGTGAAAAAAATATTAGATAAAAAGTTAATAAAACAATTTTGCACCCTTAATCTGGGATCATGGCTCCGCCAATGATGAATATTGCAGGCTGGGATTCCCTGAAGTATTAAGACAGTGTAACATGATACTGCTAATAGATTATTATTATTATCAGTTGTTCTCGATTAGTAACCTGCTCCTTGGCTTAAGTTTCTCATAAGGCTTTGAATTTTTTTTTCCTGATTAATTGTGGGTTTCTTAAATATGAGTTGAAAATTATTATTATTATAATTTATACAAATTTGTTTCACGAACTTTGAAGAAATTATCATTATTATAGTTTATTAGAAATTTGCATTTGGAACAATGGTAAAAATGACATATTATGAGTCAAAGATTAATACTAGGCTCAGGACGTATTATTGAATTCATCTTATAGCTGGTGGAAACAAAGATAATCTGTTAGGTGGAAGTATACTGAATTCAATTGGAAAATTATCGAAACATGAAGTTCTTATAGCATAAGGAAACAAATATATAACTTGGAAGATTCTAGAAGAATGTAGTAATTTGACAATTTTCGGCCTTGGTGATACAAGAATTTCAGGTTCTTTACCTGTTTATTTTGGTAAGCTTAAAATGCTTCGAACTTTATCAATTTATAAAACTATGGTTTCTAGTGAAATTCCTAAAGAGATGGGTAATTGTTATGGCTTGTTGATTTGTCTCTATATGAGAATAGTTTGTCAGGTTCTATTCTATCAGTGATTGGTAAGATAAAGAAGCTTAAATAGTTGTTTATGTAGCAGATTAGTCTTGTTGGTGTTATTCCTAATGAGATTGCTAGTTGTTCAAGTTTGAGAAACATTGATCTATCTTTGAATTCTTTATCTGGAACTATACCTTTGTCTTTAGGGGATCTTTTAGAGCTTCAAGAGTTAATGATAAGTAATAATAATGTATCTGACTCCATTCCTATAACTCTTTCTAATGCTAAAAATCTTCAACAGTTGCAAGTTAATTCAAATAAACTCTCCGGTTTGATATTGAAATATGAATTAATAATAAAAGGAGATGTTATATTTCTTATATAATTTTAAACACACACATAAGTAAACAAATATTACGTCAAAAATTAATAAAAGAAATCTGCCCTATCGTTTTATCATGTTTTTTTTTAAACATTTTTATTTAAAATTTTCTACAGAGGAAATTTATAGATTATATTTAATTTAAGCATCCCACTATCGTTCTATCATGTAATTTTTTTAAAATCAGTTTATATTTAATATTTATGTTACACAGGTACTCTTTTAGTCTCATAATTTTTCTAAATAGAAAAATTAAATTGGTTGAGACGCAATTATACTTTTTTATTTGATTACAAAATAAGATAATAGAAGTATTGCCTAAAAAGTTTTTTATTTAAAACTCAAACAAAATTTGTTAGTTAATGAGATAGTTAAAAAATGTATTTTTACTTTCTATTTTAAAAGAACTAAAAATAACTTAGAGGTGTGTAATTGATTTTAATTTGTTTGATTACTTTAAAAATATGTGTGACAAGATCTAAAAAAAATTATTTAAAATTAAAATTAATATACGAGAATAAAATTACTGTCGATCGAAATACTTTTATAAATAATACAATTATATGTTATTAATATTTATATACGTGAAAAAATATATTATTAATTAAAATATTTTTATATATCAAAAAAATTATAGGCACAGACTAATTATCTCTTTTAAAAATAATAAATATTTTTTATTAAGCAAAATTGTTTTTCTTTCTTATCATTCTTATTACATTTAAAATAAACAAATTTGCATAACACAATAGTATTCGTGAGATAATAACAAGAGAACATGAAGTTACTGAATAATGTTTTTATAAATAATCCCAAAACAACACTAATATTTATATCAGAAAATTTATATTGTTGATTTAAATATTTTTATATATACAAAAAATATTGGCACAAATTCATTATCTTTTAAAAAAAAATTCTTTTGTTAAATAATTTTATGCTTCTTTTATTCGATTTTTATTGTATTTTAAAAATAAACACGTGTGTGATATCAGTATCGTGTGAATGCAAGGGTATCCCACTAGTTTATATACAAAAACTAAAATATATATTATTTATATTGAAATCTGAATTAATATAAAAGGAGATGGTATATTTCTAATATAACTTTGAAAATTACACGCACGCGCGCTCGCGCGCATAATCAAAAAGTGAAAAAAATATTAGATAAAAAGTTAATAAAACAATTTTGCACCCTTAATCTGGGATCATGGCTCCGCCAATGATGAATATTGCAGGCTAGGATTCCCTGAAGTATTAAGACAGTGTAACATGATACTGCTAATAGATTATTATTATTATCAGTTGTTCTCGATTAGTAACCTGCTCCTTGGCTTAAGTTTCTCCTAAGGCTTTGAATTTTTTTTTCCTGATTAATTGTGGGTTTCTTAAATATGAGTTGAAAATTATTATTATTATAATTTATACAAATTTGTTTCACGAACTTTGAAGAAATATCACACTGTAATTGGTTTATTAGAAATTTGCATTTGGTACAATGGTAACAATGACATATTATGAGTCAAAGATCAATACTAGGCTCAGGACGTATTATCGAATTCATCTTATAGCAGGTGGAAACAAAGATAATCTGTTAGGGGGAAGTATACTGAATTCAATTGGAAAATTATCGAAACATGAAGTTCTTATAGCATAAGGAAACAAATATATTACTTGGAAGATTTAGAAGAATGTAGTAATTTGATAATTTTCGGCCTTGGTGATACGAGAATTTCAGGTTCTTTACCTGTTTATTTTGGTAAGCTTAAAATGCTTCGAACTTTATCAATTTATAAAACTATGGTTTCTAGTGAAATTCCTAAAGAGATGGGTAATTGTTATGGCTTGTTGATTTGTCTCTATATGAGAATAGTTTGTCAGGTTCTATTCCATCAGAGATTGGTAAGCTAAAGAAGCTTGAATAGTTGTTTATGTAGCAGATTAGTCTTGTTGGTGCTATTCCTAATGAGATTGCTAACTGTTCAAGTTTGAGAAACATTGATCTATCTTTGAATTCTTTATCTGGAACTATACCTTTCTCATTAGGGGATCTTTTAGAGCTTCAAGAGTTAATGATAAGTAATAATAATGTATCTGACTCCATTCCTACAAGTGTTTCTAATACTAAAAATCTTCAACAGTTGCAAGTTAATACAAATAAACTCTCCGGTTTGATATTGAAATATGAATTAATAATAAAAGGAGATGTTATATTTCTAATATAATTTAAACACACACATAAGTAAACAAATATTACATCAAAAATTAATAAAAGAATTTTGCGCTATCGTTTTATCATGTTAATTTTTTAAAAACATTTTTATTTAAAATTTCTACAGAGGAAATTTATAGATTTTTTTTAATTTAAGCATCCCATTATCGTTTTATCATGTTATTTTTTTAAAATAAATTTATATTTAATATTTATTTTACACATGCACTCTTTTAGTCTCATAACTTTTCTAAATAGAAAAATTAAATTGGTTGAGACACAATTATACTTTTTTATTTGATTACAAAATAAGATAATAGAAGTATTGCCTAAAAAGTTTTTTATTTAAAACTCAAACAAAATTTGTTAGTTAATGAGATAGTTAAAAAATTTATTTTTACTTTCTATTTTAAAAGAACTAATAATAATTTATAGGTGTGTAATTGATTTTAATTTGTTTGATTACTTTTAAAATATGTGTGACAAGATCTAAAATAAATTATTTAAAATTAAAATTTATATACGAGAATAAAATTACTGTCGATCGAAATACTTTTATAAATAATAAAATTATATGTTATTAATATTTATATACGTGAAAAAATATATTATTAATTAAAATATTTTTATATATCAAAAAAATTATGGGCACAGACTAATTATCTCTTTTAAAAATAATAAATTTTTTTGATTAAGCAATATTGTTTTTCTTTCTTATCATTCTTATTACATTTAAAAAAAAACAAATGTGCATAACACAACAGTATTCGTGAGATAATAACAAGAGAACATGAAGTTACTGAACAATATTTTTATAAATAATCCCAAAACAACACTAATATTTATATCCAAAAATCTATATTGTTGATTTAAATATTTTTATATATACAAAAAATATTGGCACCAATTCATTATCTTTTAAAAAAAAAATTCTTTTGTTAAATAATTGTATGCTTCTTTTGTTCAGTTTTTATTGTATTTTAAAAATAAACACGTGTGTGATATCAGTACCGTGCGAATGCAAAGGTATCCCACTAGTTTATATACAAAAACTAAAATATATATTATTTATATTGAAATCTGAATTAATATAAAAGGAGATGGTATATTTCTAATATAACTTTAAAAATTACATGCACGAGCGCTCGCGCGCATAATATAAAAGTGAAAAAAATATTAGATAAAAAATTAATAAAAGAAAGGTCACACAAGAAAGGTGTGCCCTGAACACCTGAAATATCATGGAAATAAGGATAATGGCAATGCAATTATTGTTCAAGATGATTTTGACTCATCTGATGTTCTTGTGGTTTCGAGCAGCAACTCTTTGAAGGAGTGTATTATGGATTATGGGTGTAATTGGCACATGACTCCAAACAAATATTTGTTTGAAGAGCTATTTGATCAAGATGGTGGATCTGTATTGTTAGGAAACAACAAAGCTTTCAATATTGTTGGTGTTGGATCTGTGAGATTCAAGCTCCGCGATGAGTCAATAAAGTTGTTTACTGAAGTTGGTGAATTCAACAAGAAAGGATATGTTTTCCAAGGATATAAAAGTATCCTAAAAGTCATGAAGGGGTCGAAGGAAGTCTTGAGGGGCATGAAGAAACAAGGCTTGTATACCCTTGAGGCTGAAGTTGTAAGTGGTTCGACAAATATTGCATCTAAGAAATCTTTGTTGAAGATAAAAATTTGGTACATGAGATTGGGCCATGTTAATGAAAGGGGTCTGATCGAATTAGAGAAACGAAACTTGTTTGGAGGAGACAAATTTGAAAAGCTAAAGTTTTGTGAACCCTGTGTACTTGGAAAATCTTGCAGAATGAAGTTCAACAAGGGAAAACAAAGAACACATGGATCCCTTAATTACATCCATGCTGATCTTTGGGGGCCTGCAAGGTATCCATCACATTCAGGAGCAAGGTATTTTCTATCCATAGTAGATGATTATTCCAGAAAGTTATGGGTATTCATCTAGAAGACTAAGGATGAAACTTTTGAGAATTTCAGAAGTTGCAAGACTCTGGTCAAAAATTAAATTGGCAGAAAGGTCAAGAGGTTGAGAACTGACAATGGCCTCGAATTTTGCAATAAGGATTTCGACAGTTTTTGTGCTACCTCTAGTATTGTAAGGCACAAAACTACTACAGGTACTCCACAACAAAATGGTTTGGCTGAAAGGTTTAGTCGAACCTTTTTGGAGAGAGTTAGATGCATATTGACTAGTGCTAGGTTAAAGAAGGTGTTTTGGGTTGAGGCTGTTTCGACAGCTACATATCTGATAAACATATGTCTTTCGAATGCGTTAGATATGAAGACACCTGAAGAAGTTTGGTCGAGACATCTATTAAATCTCGACAAACTGATATTATTTGGATGTGTTGCCTATGCTCATATTAGGAAAGATAAGGTCGAACCTAGAGCTCTGAAATGCATGTTCATGGGATACCCTGAAGGAGTCAAAGCTTATAGGCTATGGTGCCTAGATCCATGTCACAGAAGGTGTATCACCATTTGAGATGTTGTTTTCAATGAAGCTGAAATGGATTTCAAGAAAACTCGTGATGTTGATTGAAGTGCAGAAATATCTAACGAAGAGCTGGAACAGGTAGAGATTCCTATTGAGGTGGAGCATATTGTTGTTGAATTGTATATCCCAAATGAAGTCAGAGAAGAAGTAGAAGATGCTGAGGAAGTTGAGGAAATTGTCGAAAACTACATATTGGCAAGATATGGGACAAGAAGAGTCATCAAGCCACCTCAAAGACTTGGGTATGAAGATCTTATAGCTTATGCCTTAATCTCTGTAAGTGAGGTTCTAGACGAAGAACCTAGAGACCATAATAAAGTTATGAGAAGTCGAAATAAGACTGAATGGTTTAAGGCCATAGATGATGAGATGAAATCTCTTCATGATAAAAACACTTGGGAATTGATCAAGAAACCTGCTGGAGCCAGGTTTGTCAGTTGTAAATGGATTTTCAAAGTTAAGGAATGAATCAAAGGAGCGGCATCGAAAAGATACAAGGCAAGGTTAGTTGCAAGGGGTTTCACTCAGAAAGAAAGGTGTCGACTTTAATGATGTTTTTTCCTATTGTGAAGCACATGTCCATTCAAATTTTGCTTGCCATGGTGGCAAAGTTCGACCCTGAACTGGAACAAATGGATGTGAAGACCGTGTTCTTGTATGGTGATCTAGATGAAACAATCCTGATGAGGCAGCCTAAAGGGTATGTCGAAAAGGGAAAGGAAAATTATGTGTGCAAGTTGAATAGATCTTTATATGGGATGAAACAATATCCTCAATAGTGTAATAGGAGATTCGACAAGTTCATGTCACGCATAAGTTTCATTAGAAGTTTGTTCGACCATTGTGTTTACTTCATATTTCATCCTGGTAATTCATTTGTTATTTTATTGCTTTATGTTGATGATATTCTCATAGCAAGAAACAATGTCGAAGATGTAATAAGGGTGAAGGATAAACTCAATAAAGAGTTTGAAATGAAGGATCTGGGAGCTGCATCCAGGATTTTTGGGATTGACATCCGAAGAGATAAAAAGCAGTCAAAATTATGCTTATCTCAAGAGGCATACCTACGAAAGATTCTTGACGAGTTTGGTATGTCGAATGCAAAGCCTATTGTGACTCCAACAAACCCTCAATTCAAGTTAAGTATCGATCAGTGTCCAAATACTATGGTCGGAAGAGCTTATATGAATAGTATCCCATATGCTAACATAGTAGGTTCTTTGATGTATGTTATGGTATATATTAGACCCGACATAGCATATGCAGTAAGTCTTGTAAGCAGGTACATGGTGAATCCTATAAAGGCTCACTGGCAAGCATTGAAGTGGATTCTAAAGTACATAAATGGGTCTCTGAACAGAGTCCTAATTTATGGTGGAGCCTTGGGTGAAGACAATAAAGCAATAATCGAAGGATATGTCGACTCTGATTATGCAAAAGTCGTATGGATTCTAGAAAATTTATTTCTGGATATGTTTTCATTATGTTTGGTACAACAGTTAGTTGGAAAGCAACACTTCAGAAGGTTGTCGCATTATCAACCACTGAAGCATAATATATTGCCTTAACTGAAGTTGTGAAAGAAGCATTGTGGCTTGAAGGTTTTTCTAAGGAGCTTAAACTTCAAGGTCAAGTTATCACTGTTAAATGTGATAGTCAAAATACAATACACCTGTCGAAGAGCTCAGCCTATCATGAGTGAACCAAGCACATTGGTGTGAGGCTGCATTTTGTCAGAGGGATAATCGAGCGTGGAGAAGTCCAAGTGCTGAAGGTTTCGACAAATCACAATGATGCTGATATGATCACCAAGACATCGCCAAATTGCAAATTTTTCCACTGTATGCAGTTGATAAAGTTGCATGAAGAAAGCTAGTTTATTTTTTTTTATATTAGATTTTGTTCCAATTTAGAGATTTGTGAGATATTGGAATCGAACTCTAGCTGGTCGAAGGGAGATTCTTGGTTTCGACATTTCGACAGAGTTGTAGCATGCAGTCCAAAGTTGTTCACATGCTGGTGTTGAAGGATTATATGTTGTAGTCGAAGAAGGTTCAAGCATGCAGTGGTCGAAGGATGTTAGGATAGTTAGCATCTAGTTAGACCCGATTATTATGTTCAATTGTTTAAGTTAGCTTGTACCCTAAGTTAACTTGTAATGGGTATTTGTGAAAAAGCCCATTAGTTTTATATGATAGGTTTATTATAAATAACATACTAGTCTCTCATTATTACATACTGCAAATCATAATTTATAGTAAGAGAGTTATTTATTATTCTTGTGTACTTATAATCTTGTTTGAACTAAAGTTAAAGAATAACCGTTAATAATCAATTCCTTATTGTTCTTCTTATTTTATCATTTTTTCTATCCTTATTGTTTCTTGAAAATAAAGAAACCGTTTATACTTTAATTAAAAATATTATTTTTCACAACAACTATTTTAATAGATTATGGCGAGCGCCACAAAAATAAAAACAGGAAAAAATAGTTCTTTGGCAACTCCATGTTAAAAAAATATAATAATAAAAACGAATTTGATGAGCTTGTTGACTATAAATAACAAATAAAGCATGACTCTATGGCTGGCTATATTTCAGAGTAATTAACTTTGGACAGTTCAAAACAATCTAAAATAACATTATCTAGCATCGGTTAGTCTTCCTTTCCTTCTGGCTGCGAAGGAAACATTGAGATACAGTCTCCATTATTATAGCAATAGGATGAATTCAAGACGGTTATTACATCCGCAAATTTAAATTTGAATTTCTAAATAATCTTTATTCTCCAGTCTAAATTTAAATGAGAATAGAAAATTAAAATGCAAATTTGATCTAAATGGATTCGGATATTTCTGCTATGTAATCATCTATATCTATTTAGTAAAATTAATTTTTAATTAAAATATTTTTTTTTTAAATTAAATTATATTATAAATATTTATTATAAAATAATTTAAAAAAATTCCATACATATATTTCAAATATTTTAAATAATAATACAAATTAAAATATCAAAATATTAATTATATATTTAATATTTTAAATCATCTAAAATAAATAATAATATATATAATAAAATAAATCAAGCGAATTTCGAGGCAGTTTGGAATGAATACTAGTGTTTCCATTATACAACTCATTCCCATATTTATTAATTGGGGAAAACTCAAACCAAAACTCAAATTTTGTCAAAATAAATTTTCTCCGTCAAATTTCAAAGCAGATTCAAATAAATAATTACGAATACGGATTTTATTGTCATACATAGTCTCAATATCTTTGTTTTTTATTAAACAGAAAAATACTAAAATTAATGAAACTAATAATTGTTTTAGTTAAGAAGGTTTTGTTAAAGTGATTTGATTAAAAAAAATAGGTTTCGTAACTAAATTGACTTGCTCAATTAAATAGAGTGATGTGATATAGAAACCTCAAGAATATGACATTGTTAGAGGAGTAGATATGTATAAAACTTAACGGACGGTTTCTTAACGCACCCTTTGTAATACTCCAAAATTTTCATACCTTTTTAATAAAACCATATGACTTATGCATCATCATATACATTTACTTTCCATTAGTGCATCTTATACGACATGCATCATTAATCATTGACTTGGCATGGGGTCAAAGATATTAAGGAACTAGGATTTCTCTATACTATAAGGCTTTCGTTTCACTCAAGCTTGAATCAATTGATTTTTATTAACTTTGTTTTGTGAGGATAAAACTTGGATTTACGATCATTGTGAACTTCCTTTTCCTCAAGCTACAGGATTTTCCTCTACGAGGATTCTTTAAGGATAAGTTAATTAGGATTTTCATTTGAGTGAGTTATAGTTTTGGTTCCTCTGATCACCTCAAGCTTCTTTCCTCACTTAATGTGTGTCCCAAAGACATGGTTAGGGTTTCCTCAAGGTATTGTTATTTTGTTGATCGTCAAGTTAAAAGATGTTATTTGTCGAACTACAAAGCATTGGGTCGTGGCATAAAAGATGAAGTTGTGAATTCATTGAGTTCAATAGGACATCATTCTTTCAAATACTTGTTTCTTCAATTGCAAGTTAACTAGTATTTTAAGAGAAATGAGATGTCAACTTAGATTCATTGAAACTTCTAATTGTGCTCAAGATTAATATTGGTTCAAGGTCTCGACTTCATGATTTTTCAATGGTTTATTCAAGGTAAGGTTGGAAGGTTCATTCATATGGTCCTCTTGGTATACAACTTACAAATTTGTAAAGAATTACGAGTTCAAACATTGTTCAAGGCATGTTTATTGTTTGTTGCTTGTCATGCAAGTTACTCGAGGTGTTGAATTAGAGTTTCATTGGTGGAGATGAATTTGAGATGTTGGTTAAGTAATTACCATAGTTCAATTGCAAAAGTCCAAGTAAAGTGATTCACGGTGTCATTCAATGACATTAGGCAAGGTTCAGGAGTTCACTAAATTTGGTCATTTGGAGTACATGTTACATTAACCATAAATTCATCCAAATTTCATCCAAGGACCTTAAAATTTCAAGGCCATTACATTCAAAGAGTTTTGTTCATTATAAGTTCAATTGTCCAAATATGCAAGTTACATTCAGTTTCATCCAAATTTTATATCATTAGATCAAAATCCAAATTTTGTTCCTCATGATTTATTACACCAAATATAAAGTCATTACATAAAAAGAAACAATCACAAAAAACCTAATGCCTATTCTCCCATATTTATTCTCTCCATCATTCTTCGTGTTTTAAACCTTGTCGTTATCAATCTCTTCGCTTCGTTTGCTTCGAGTTATTTTCTTGGTTCGATGCATATTCATGCTTCCATCTCCACCAAGTCATGTCCACGACTCGAATATCATGCCCTTACATTTTGAAATTACACCAAAGCCAAGCCAATTCTTGTAAATACCTCAGTGAACACATAATTGGACCTAGCACAAAATCATCATTATATCAATTCTCTACCAACCAAAACAGTTCTAAAACCCTTGCCAAAACTTGCGCCAAACTTGAATCAAAAGAAACCTGCAAAAAGGTCAGTTTCAGTGTCCTCCAAACTTGTGCTTACATCAAACAGGCTGCAACATCAGTACCTAACAGAAATAGAGAAAATCGATTCATTAAAACCAGTTCAGCTACCAAATACGAAACCAACTCACAGCTTCCCTACTAACCATCATCCATTCATAACAGATTTCACAAATAGCCCCACAATTAAAACCGGTTCAGCAACCTTGTACTTACACAACAACACAAAACTAGTTAACTCATCTACATCATTTCAATAAATCAGTTCATTCAAGACTAATTTGTCTCTACTAATCTTTAGACTAACCAACTATACATACAATCCATCCTGTCTTAGCACTAGTTCATATAAATTCGAAAGAAAAGAAACAGTTCTCATTTAACCCGCAATAAAACCAATTTTTGAGTACCCACATCCAATTCTCAAGGCTAGTTCATACACCAACAATACCAGCATGCATCGGAAAACAATTCAAAATCATTCTAAAACCACAACAGAACTTCTTATTATCTCAGCTCACTCAAACAGGAATTATAACTTAACAACTAACTGGTTTCTGTTTTTACCCAACTACCTTCTAACAAATTTTCATGAAAGCTCACTGTTAAATCTACACCTTTCATTCCCTAACTGATTTCTAAAAATCAAAGGCTCGGATCTATTTTACTATAACCAATTCAAGATCCATCTAACAGTTGTAACAGAAAATCAAAACCTCTAACTAACATCCAACTGAATTCCAGCTAACCTCTAACCTCCTAACTGCTTCTAACAAACTTCTAGCAGAGATCTATAACAGAAAAAGGTAACAGATTCAGGAAATGGGATTCATTCAGCAGAAAAGTCACAGAAAAATCACAAAAAGATACTCACCGCTGAATCTCTGAGATTTCTGAGAAATTCCCTTCAATCTCTCTTTGAAAATCACCCTCAATCTTCATCCTCAACCTCCAACGAATTTTCTCTGCAATCTCTCTTTAAATATCTCTGAGTTTATCTACACTCCTCAAAGCCCCATCTGCAATCTCTCTTTACCTCTTTGTGCATCTTCAATCATCATCATTGCCTTGCCTTGATCAAAAATTGCAGCTCCTCTGCATCCATCAACGACATCATCATCTTCAATATTACGAATCTTCAACGAACAAGAATAAGTTCCCAGAACAACAATTTCGGAATCAACGCATCATAGAGAACGCACTGATTCAGAGAAGTGAAGACGGAGAAGAAGATGAAGACAAGTAGAAACAAGAAGCGATAAACGAAATACCTGACACTGAATGCTCCACCATCACCGATTCAAGTTAAAACCGTCTATCACTGATTTGTCACCTTCTCGGTGCCTTAGCACGACCGTCGTCGCATGGAATTATTCTCCTATGGTCGTAACTCGAGCAGAGGTGTCAACACCATTCGATTGAAGCTTCAAGACTTCTAGGTTTCTTCGATTTGGGGAAAGGTTGTGAAGTGTTTGGAAGAATCTGAGGTCAGATTCATGTGTCGTGGTGGTTTATTTCGAATAGAGAAAGACGGAGACGACGATTAGAAGAGGAGGACAGCAGCGAAGAGTAGAAGGAGAGGACAGTGTAGAGAGTAGGTATACGGCACCGTTTGTTCGCAGAGAGATAAAGACGATCGTATTCTCACGAAGAAGTTCAAGAGACATAAATTGGAACCTTATTCCTCCATATCAAACGCTGCGTTTTCTTTAGCATTCCCATTTTTCGTTTTATTTTTATTTTTTATTATTATTATTATTGAATTAAATAAAAAGAGAATAATAATGCTGAAAAATTGATGTGGATTGGTGTTGCCATTCGATCCTGGGCCGAAATCCTCAAGGCCTGGGTGTATTTTTGGTAGCTCTTGGCCTTGCATTTAAAATGGCTATGGACTTCATTCTGAAATGGGTCTAGCGCCTTGCTTCTGCAAAACCCCCTGAATGAGTTTCACACCCTTGATCCTACCTTTCTCTTTGTTAGATTTGGGATTTAATTTTCTTTTCTTTGTGACAAGAAAATTATAAAATCAATAAAATTTGTTAGATCTATTTTGTTGATTTTAGAAATTAACTCTTTAGTTTTTTATAGAATTTTCCTCACATAAAAAACTAATAAAATGCCTTTTTTTTATTTTAGGTTTTTTATTCATTTTTTCATACCATTATGCCTCATTATTTTTTACGTGTTTGTTCATTGTGCAAGGTAAATTTTGGTGCCTTCAATCATGTAACATAACGGGTTGTGGATGTGATTGAAGCATATGGCTTATGCTCGCTTATGATGTGACACGCTTTATTTCTCATGTGATGTTTTGTGATACTTTGTGCAGGAACATCTGATTACGCGTTTACTTTTATCTTTGTTGGATATCGTTTCTGACTTTGTTTGTTTCTTGGTGAAGCTTGCTCGACGCGCACTTCTAGCTTCTCCATTGCTTTCATCCGTTTTTGGCGATCCGCTTGCTTTTGGTAGTCGTCACTACTGCTTTTATATTTTTCTGCACTTTATCTCATTTCAGCACTTTACTGCTTTCCTTTCTATGAGAAGTAGGACTAGAGATGTATGATGGGGATCTCCGCTGTTGATCATTCCAGGAACCCCTCTGATTTATTTAAAGACTTGTTTAGGGTAATTCTGCATTATGTGTATTCTGTATGTTATTTGTGTTTGTTTAAAACCCTACCATTGAAGTAGGTATTTTGCACGTATGTTTACATTTATGCTCGCATCTATTCTCCCATACCTTATTGAAGCCCTCAAAAGGAGGCAAGCAGAAAGGGTTAGCAACCAACCCCCTCAATTTCGTCTGTGTCATTCTTAGCTCGTGACGCACCACGATACTTCGAAGTTGTGCCTACTCTCATTATCAAGTCATCAAGTGGAAAAGGGTTTTGCAACCAATCCACCACACTTTGTCAGGAGTTCGCATTGGTCGATACTGACACTCCGTGATTGTTCATATTTCCTTCTATCTCCTACCTCGATCTCCTATATCACGGTTAGGTGTTCAGTCACTTTGGACATCACGTTTTTGTTTTACATCCTAATTCCTCTTGTTTGCTTCGGTTGATCCACTCCCCTTAGCTAAAGCATTACTCTTTTTTTATATTTTACTCCCACTTGTTTGTCTCGGGTGATCTGCTCCCCTTGACTAAAGTATTTCGCTTCTTTTCTTTACCATTTCATATGTGTGCTCTTTCAAGTTTGTTTGTTCACTCGCTTTCTATATCATGTTCCCTTAGGATATACTTGTTCCTTTCAGATACAAGTTAGACCTTAGGTTGCAAACCATGCATGATAATGTTAGGTAGACGTTTCCCTTTTGTTATCCTTGACGTAGGACCATCATTGCATGATAACATTAGGGGTGGTACTAGGCTAGTCTCCCTTAGTTGTTTTCTTTCTTTTGCATCCTTGCATTTAAAACTAAAACCTCATTTTTCCTTCATACTAATAAAAACACTCTCTAACAACAAAAATCGTTTTTTAAGGTAAAAAATACAAACCAACTCAAACTTTTTTGTGCGTTCGAGCACCTTTTCTCTCTAAAACCCTTTTCAGGTAAGGACATGTTAATTTACTTTTGTGTCAACGTGTGAGTCTCCAAAGGTCGAGTTGTGGCATAAGACGGAATTAACATTGTTCATAAAAAACATAAAAGAAACAAAACATGTGAGCCGAACTATGGTGCTCTGATTCCTCAAAAGGGATACGTAGGCAACAGGTCGCGGGGACTAAGTGAGCAAAATTCGTAAATACCTCCTTCTTTTCCCTGTATTTCTTTTGCATGCATTCTTCCTCAGTAGTAAGCGGTAGATATAGATTAGACACACCCATAAGATAGATCACAAGAGTGGATACTGTAGAGTATTACGGACGTGTGAGGTGCTAATTCCTTCCCCTCGCGTAACAAACTCTCTTACTCGATCTCTCGGTCGCAAGACCATGATTTCTCTCTTCTCAGATTTTCTCGATGTTCACCTTTCTTTTCATGTGAGATAAAAGACGTTCGATAGCGACTTCATTGTTTGATGATGTTCAGCTGATTGTTTCACCTTTATTAGTAGCGAATTCGGAAATATATATTTGAAATGTTTGAAAATTTAAAAATACATATTTGAATTGTGTCTAAATTTATAAAAATAATCATTTTAAATATATATATTAATATTTTCGAAATCAAGAAATATTTTAAATATTTCGTAAAAAATCTCTAAAAAAATGCAAGAGTACGTTAAGAAATTTTCAACTTAAATACTCATGGGCCACCAATAAATTGGTGCACCATTTTTCTCTATTATATTGTTTACGTTGATTATATCAATCATACATATAAGTCAAATTACCACGTTTTTATTATGACTAATGAATTGGGGTCACATTGAAAGTTATCTTACTTGTATTTATATAAAACAAAGTGGATGCGTCATTGATTTGGATTGCTCTTTTCAACTTATATTATTTAATGAATTCTTCTTGTTCAATTTTTTCTACTTCAATTGTATGTTTCTTTTTCTGTTAAAGGCAAAAGACAGTGCTATTCTGGTATTGTTTTCATCTTAATATGGAGCTTATAAACACAAATGAATTAGAGGAATCCACTAATTTAACTCGTGTTAAAAAAGCTGAAGTGAAAGCTTTTGATGATTCAAAAACAGGTGTCAAAGGTTTGGTCGAGTCTGGAGTGTCAAAGATTCCACGCATTTTTCATACTGGGAAGTTGGATTTCGGTGAAAACTCATGTTTTGACTCCAAGTTGAGTGTTCCCATCATAGACCTTAAAGACATAGACAACAATCCAGCTCGACGGGTAGAGGCAATTGCCCAAATTCGAAGTGCGTGCCACAAATGGGGATTTTTCCAGGTGATTAATCATGAAATTCCCATTACTATCTTAGATGAAATGATTGATGGAATCCGTAGGTTTCATGAACAAGATGCTGCTGTAAGAAAAGAGTTTTACACACGTGATAGAAAGAAAAAAGTTACCTATTTCTCCAATGGAACCTTGTTTAGTGGGCAACCTGCTAATTGGAGAGATACATTTGGTTTTGCCGTTGCTCCTCTTCCTTTTGAACCCGAAGAAATACCACAAATATGCAGGTAATCAATAAAATAATAATTTCGATTATTTTTGTCTAGTTCATACTCAAAATTTATGAAGTAAAGACATCCGACACGGACACCACGATATAACACAAACAAAGATACTCCGAACTGATAATATAAAAATACAAGATACCGACATATGATAATATTTGAGTTTTATTTATTTGTCTAACATTAAAAAAATTAGAAATATTCTAATCAAAATTAAATTTTTAATTATTCATTGATATCATCGTTTTAAAACATGAAAATGTATAAGGTATGATAAAACAAAAAAGAAAATAATTTATTTTTGAAAAGTTTATCTGAATTGTGTGACACGTGTTGTGTTATATGAGTGTTATACGGGTGTCGGACACCGATTCAAAAAGTGTCGACGCATATAAAAAAAGCTATTTTTTAATGATACTTGTCTGACTTTTTCGACAAGTGTCGTACGAGTGTCATACAAGTATCGGACACCGCGACACGTCTACGTCTAGAGGTGTCCGTGCTTCATAGCTCATATATATTGAATTATTTTAACCATTGATGATGTGATTCATACTTGCAGAGATATTGTGATTGAATACTCCCAGAAAATAAGGGATTTGGGCTTCACGATCTTTGAATTATTGTCGGAGGCGCTAGGACTTAAACCTTCTTACCTCAAAGATTTGAATTGTGCTGAAGGGCTCTTTATTTTAGGTCATTACTATCCACCATGCCCTGAACCTGAACTAACTATGGGCACTTCTAAACATACTGATAGTGACTTCATCACATTACTTTTACAAGACCAACTTGGTGGTCTTCAAGTTCTTCATGATGATAAATGGGTCAATATTCTCCCAATACATGGAGCTCTTGTTGTAAATATAGGAGATCTTCTACAAGTAAGTATTAAAACTTATTGTTGTTATTTTTCATTAGTTGGAAGAAGAATATGAATTAATAGTAAAAAAGAATCATTGGATTCTAACAGATTATGCAGAAAGAATAGTTAGGAATAAAATTGATTTCCCCAACTTCTGTGTTTTTTTAAACATTTGCATATTATTGTTAATACGTGATTGTAGTGAATTGTATTTATTGTATAAAAATAATTACTATAAACAAAATTTGTGCTTGTTTCATCATTGAATATATGTGGTAACAATTTTAACCATTTCTTTTATACTATTGTAGTTGATCACAAATGAAAAGTTTATAAGTGTTTATCACCGAGTCTTGTCACAGAACATAGGACCAAGAATTTCTCTTGCAGCCTTTTTTGTGAATTCTCCAGACCCAATTCAAGGTGCATCAAAGATTTATGGTCCTATTAAGGAATTGCTTTCAGAAGAAAATCCACCAATCTACAAAAACATTACTATAAAAGATTTCTTGACACATTATTATGGAAAAGGGCTTGATGGAACTTCTTCCTTGGAGCCCTTCAAGTTATGAATTCAACATGACAACAGTTTCTGCTATAACTGAGATTTGTATGTTTCAAGTTTTCAAGACTGTAATAAATGAACTATCTATGTTTGTTGACATTTTCTAATATAATTGAATTGAACTACAAATTATAACCAAGAACTTCTAAGTTAAAGGAAGTATGTCACTATATTTTAACATGTATGACATATGATAATTAATCATATACTTGAAACTATTTCGAATTATTCTTATGAGAATATTGATGTTCCTTCATCTTAGAGCACATATTCATATTTTCACTACTGAACCTGAGCCTATAAGTGCTACAGATACTCCATTGATTAACACTGAATTTATAATTGATCTTGGTCCTCCAATGTCTTATGTTTTTTAGGAATGAAATACTTTAACACTAATTTTTGTATATCATAGCAGAAGTAAATTTGATTTGCTCCAGAAACAAGTTCAATCGACTGAACCAGAGGTAAGTATTCAAAAAAGATTTTTATGTTGGTGATCGTCATTTCTTGAGTACTTGTGATACTAACTTAGATGGTTCACATATTTCTTTGATAATAGATAAAAGATCATGTTTCTCTATCTATATAGATATTCTATTTTTAAATGTGTCTCTTTTAATCAACTATCTCCTTAATATCATATTTTTATTGCATGTGTTGACACTGAGAATTACATCATTTGTTCAAGAGACATTAACTATAAAAAAATTAGTTCAAGCTATGAATGTGGAAATGAACGCACTTTAAAAAAGTGGGACATAAATGAGTTGTCATAACAAAAGAGGCAAAAATTCAATTGTTACATATGGATATGGAAAACAAGCCACGTGACACCCTTGATCATTACAAGGTCATATTAATGACTAAAGGGTATATTCAGACATATAACATCGATTATTATTCAGATATTATTATCTTTCACACCCAACTCTGGTTGGAAACTACAACAATATAATATAAATAATGCTTTCTTACATGAAGATAGATGATAAGATGTATATTGAGATTCCATCTAGATTTGGTATCAAATATGGAACCAACAACGTGTGTCGATTAAAAAAGGCCTTATACAATTAAAGAAATATCCTCATGCCTGATTTTGAATGTTTGATGGTTTTAATACGGGATAATTGTCTATAGAGCAAGTTGAATATTGTTGGGTGATTTGTATGTCCTTGGATGAATAGTTTATGGAAAAGAGAAATTTTTAAATTGATTTATTTTCTAGTAATGTCTTTGGATGATAGTAAACTCCTTTATATTTTTATTTTAAATCCATAAAAGAAATGTGATATACTCTTGAAATGATATATGAATCTTCTCCAAGTATCAAACGAGAAGAGATGAAGTCAACAGACGAAGAAGATGAATGTTTCATTCATAAATGTTTTTCAACATTTAGAAATGTTAGGAATTATATTGAAACATTTTTTACTAACCAATAACTAACAGTTAAGAATTGGAAATTTAGTCCAATCCTTAAATCAAGATATGAGAGTATTTATAAATTTTAGGAAAAATTAAAGAAGGATGAAATCGCAGAAAATTTGAACGAGCTAGTTCAATTAGTTATATTTAAAGGCACAAAAAAAACTCTCAAAGTGAAAATTCATCAACAATTTCATCAAACTCCTATCAAACAACTCTCATAGTTTCCTTCGAAAGAACATACCCGATAGTTAAAAAATCTTCAGAAAGTTCAACATTATATGAAAGAACTTCATATTTAAGAGGATATGGAAAATAAGCATCTTCTAATGAAATCTTTGGAAGAAGAAAAAATGAAGCATCCGCCTCAGGGAGAACCATAGAAGAATCTTCTTCAAACAACAAAGATTGAAATTTGGTTCACTTGATGGAAAGATATCATACACAATGTCTGGCACAATGTGTGTGATAAGATAATTACACAGCAGACAAAATAAAGGCAAAATATAAATAACACAAGAATTAGTAACCCACTTCGGTACAAAATTACCTACGTCTGGAGGACGTTAACCCAAGAAAGAAAATTTACTCTAAATAGTCAGAAGTTCAAATTGGTCTTAGTTGAACCTTCCTAGTTCAATATCTCTTTTCCTAATATTGCACATGAATTTTTATTAAGGACTCCCCTAAAATATGAAACCCTAACTCACTCACTTGAACACTCTCCCAAGTGTTTGTACAATTACAACAATGTAAGATGGATGGTATAATAACCTTACACCTCAATACTCTATTCAGCTAATTTATATTTAAAACACATAAATAGAGTGTACAAAATACTAACAGCACTAACACCCAAGTAAACAAAAATCTCTTAATGAATAAATATTTTCTCTTTAGTTCAGAGTCTTTACAAAGGATATTAACTCCTTATATAATAGCAACAATCCAGCTACAAAGGCCTTGCATGGATTCTTCATTAATTTGACTGCAATCTAAAAAGTGCACAAACCAATCTCCCATTATAACAATTGAAAACTTGAATGGTTAATTCTTGAATAAAATTATAAATATTCAACAAACATTTTGAATAAATCGATTTTGATAAACTTTCCTTATTCCAGAAAGTGCGGTTTCAAAAATCTCATGATTGTACACATAAGGAAACAAATCATTAATCCAAAAAGCATAAAAGCTCAATCATCAATTTTGATACTGTGATACCAATCTTGATTGATCACTTCTAAACTGAATCTCTTGATTATAAAGAAATTAATCTTGTTGCATTTGATTTGGATCATATCTTCCAAATAATACATACTATCAATCAAATCTTCATTATGATGATTGCGATTTAACTGATCTTAAAAAAATAGGCACTACAAATGCAATCTTGTTAAAACAAGATCTTTTTCCAATCCAAACACAAGTTATATCTATGATATAACATAAAAAGAAACAAATCTTATGAGGACAAGATATACTTCAATATAACTTGTTCTCCGAGAAATACGTCTGAGACAATATCTCTCGTAAATCATGGTACATTTGGCTTGACATTTGTCCACATAACAAAATTTTGAATCTTGAATAAATCAAATAAAATATTTGCTTGATATAAATAACAATTCCAACTTCCCAAATAAAAGATTTAGAATAAATCTCTTGATTAAATCAAATTCAATCTTGTTTCCTTTAAACCAAAAAGCATATAATCAATCAAATCTTTGATTGCATATAAAAGGAAACAAATCTTCTTTAAAAAAATCAGCTCCAACTCTTGAAATAAATACAAATCAAAATCTCTTGTTACTCAATTCTTCATGGAAGATTGGATCATGCCTCACTACAACTCCAACACATTTGTCTTAATTCCTAAGAACACGAATGTTGATTCCTTGGACCAATTCAGACCTATGGCTTTGGCTAATTGCAAACACAAGATTATAACTAAAGTCTTAGCTGACATATTAGCTTTCATTCTTCCTTTCATTATATCTCAAGTTGGCTACTCGGAAAGCTAGTTTTCTTTCTATGACTAGTATAATTCCGTTGGTTATACTTGTTGTGCACGACATGCTTGTTCATTGCATAACTATATGTGACCGACCCCTCAAGCTGATCAAAATTTTGGAAGCTTGGTTTAGTAATTTTATTTGAAGTGGTGATTTGGATAAAAGGAAAATGGTCATTGTTTCTTAGAACTCTTGTTGCAGACCTTTGAATGAGGAAGGCTTATGCATTAGATCTCTCAAAACCATAAATGAGGCATCTAACTTGCATTTTTGCTGGAATTTAATTCAAAGTAAAGATTGTTAGACTAAGCTCGTGAGATCTATAATTCTTAGAAAAAACATCATGATCAATAACCATAACCCTTCCTCTTTGGTGAAAGGTTTAAAAAGGAATTTCAGGACTATTATGGACAACTCTACCTGGATCCTTGAAAGAGGTAGCCACATTAATTTTTGGCTTGATTGTTGGATTGGTATACCTTTGGCTCAAAAAATTCAACATTTCTGAAAATGATCAACCAATTCTCACTAATATTGTCTTTGAACTCATTCATAATAGATATTGATATATCCCTCATAATGTGCAAGTGTCTCATCCTAATTTACTCAACATCATTTCCAACTATCACATACCTCTAGTAGATTAAGATGATAAGAGGGTATGTGTAACACCCGGATTTCGTTGAATTATTTTATTTAAATTAATTACATGATGTGATGTATTTGTGCACCTTAGTGAATCTTTTATTGTGTTGTGGTGCATTTGTTGGGAATTAGAGGCCTTAGGAATTATTGGAGTTAAGATGATAGGGGTGTATGTCCAAAAGTGTAGAAACATGAGGTGTAGAGAGATAAATAGTTATTAGCATTATTTGGATTAAAATATTAGATTTAATACTATAGTGTAATAATTAAATAAATATTGTTAGTATAATAATAGAATTATTATTTATTTGGGAAGGGCAAGGTTGGTATTATGATTTAAGGGTCCTAAGGTTAGTGTTGGAATAAAAGAGAGTTGAGAATAGAGAAGAGAAAAGCAACGTAGAAAAATAGAGAAGATCGTAGAAGAAAGAAGAAAAGGAAGAGGTTAGGGCAAGAGGTTTCACTGTAGGAATCAAGAACTAGAAAAATCTAAGGTAAGGGTGGGATCCTAACAGTAAAACGGGTTGTATAATGATGAAGTATGGTAGTGTTTAAGTTTCATGATTGTGTTCTTGATTTCTCTCTATTTTGCCTTATTGGGGTTTTGCTCATTGATGAATTCTTTGATGTATTTTGTGTGTAATTGATGAAATTGGATGATGTAAATTGAATGGAATTGATAGGAAATGTTGGTGAATAATTAGTATGATTAAAAAAAATATTGTTTTGATTAAAAAATTGGAAGTTTGAGTTTTGAAACAATGAAAATCGTGCTTTTGAAAAATTGTAGATTTTGAGTTCTACAATAGTGGTAACCGGTTACTGGTCTAGAGGTAACCGGTTACCGTGTGCAAATTTTGGGTGAAAAAGGCAAAATATAGCAGGTGTAACCGGTTAGTGGCCTGGTGGTAACCGGTTACCCAACGAGACAGAAGCATAGTAATTCTGAGTTACAGGGGTGTAACCGGTTATTGGCCTAGTGGTAACTGGTTACCACTGAAACTATCAGATTTTAAAAAATTGTAAATTGCATAACTTTCGGCTCAGGTGTCTGTTTGACGTGCCGTTTGGACCGATGGAAAGCTAAAATTATTTTCTATTTTATAAAAATAAATTGGAACACAGTATCTAATTATTTGACCAACATTGATGTCTATAAATGTATATTCCTGAGTAATGTGCCATGGTTTATGTTGCGATTGAATAAGATGATGTTGTATGAATGATTCGATTGTTTGCATGATGTATTGTATGATAATGATAATGGTGATGATGGCCTTTATAGGCGTGATATTTATGAGTACGAATATCAATATAAATTACGTTGTTGCATGTCGGTGTCGCACGCATTCATGATAAGATGACCTGTATTTGCGAGAAATGACTTGTATTGGTGAGAGGTGGCCTGTATTGGCGTAATGATGTTGCTGACCTAAGTTGGCATTAGGATGAAGGCTTATGACTTGTTGGTACCACATGAATTTGAGTCAGTTTCGGTCTTATTTTATTGCATTGTTATTAATAGTTTGATGTTTTTGGATGTCGAAGAAGTATGATTATATGATGATGAATGTTATGTGTTGTTTGTGTAATTGATTGTATATTGATGTACCTTGTGGTACGATGAATGAAGAAAAGGTGTGAGGTAAATAAGTATAATTATGCGTACTTAAATTGCTATCTACTTGTTATTATGCTTCATTTTATATTGTTATGATATCTCACCCCTTCTGTTTGAATGTTGCCTCTATGTGGGTAACGTGCGGATAACTAGGAGTAGTCGGGGTTGTGGAGTCTAGAAGAGGTTGCTCTTCTTATTTTTGAGTAGGCGTCAGTGTTGTGATACATAACACCAGGGGGATAAACGCTTGCTTATTTTTTTTTATTTTGTTATTTTATTTTGGCGATTGTATTGGAGTATTATGAACTCCCTTTTATTTGGTTAAATATTGTTTGATACTGGTTGAAGAAGTTTTAATGAAAAACTTGAATTCTTTTCTGCTGCGTTAATAAAGTTGAAAATTGAGACTATATTGAAAAGTTTTGTCGGTTCATCCGGAAAATGTTCTATGTATCAATTCAATTATGCATGAGAAGGCTTTTGATATGATTTAGAATGTGGCATCCTATTCTTGATGTTTTGCTTTTATGAATTAATTAACTCTGATTTTATTAATTTACCGATATGGAAATGGAGTGTTACATTAGTGGTATCAGAGCAGGTCGGTCTGTCTGGCCAGGTTGTTGAGTCAATAGTGTAGTGTGACAGTTGAATACTCTCGATGTGTTTCGTCTAACCATCATTTGATATTATGGTGTGCAACAGAGTAATGGATGGAAGGAACGATATTGCACTTGCTACTGCTTTGCATGCTTTGGTAAGCATGATCCAGATGAAGCATAAATTTGGCTTAAGGAGATCGAGAGGATCTTTCAGGTTATGGATTATACGGATGTGCAGAAGGTACGCTTTGGTACGCGTCAGTTGGCAGGGGAGGCTTATTATTGGTGGGTGAGTACTCATGAAAGACTGAATGGTGAAGAAGAAGAGATTACGTGGCCTGTGTTCAGTAGAGAATTTCTGAGAAATTACTTTCCGGAAGATGTTCGTAGGAAGAAATAAATTGAATTTCTAGAGTTAAAACAAGGAGACTTGTCGGTGACTGATTATGCTGCTAAGTTTGTGGAGCTGGCAAAGTTCTACCCTCATTACAACGAGGCAACTGCTGAATTTTCTAAGTGCCTAAAGTTTGAAAATGGATTGTGTTTAGAAATTAAGAAGGCAATTGGGTATCAGCGGATCCGTAAGTTTCCATATTTGGTGAATAGCTGCAGGATTTATGAAGAGGACAGTAAGGCTCTCTACAAAATCATGAATGATAGGAGAAGCAAGAAACGACATAATAGTGGGAAGCCTTACAATGCTCCGACATACAAAGGAAAACAGAAAGTTGTTGATGGTAAAAAGACAAGTGGGAGGAGTACTCCTGCTGGTATTGTGTGTTTCAGATATGGAAAACCTGGTCATTAGAGTAATGAATATACTGTTGAGTTGAAAAGGTGTTTCTGTTGTGGCAAGATTGGGCATGAGGTGTCTTAATGTAGACATAAAGAAGTAATATGTTTCAATTATGGTGAAGAAGGACAAATCAGTGCTCAGTGCCAGAAACCGAATCAAGCTTGATCCAGTGGGAAAGTGTTTGCTTTAGCTGGGACTCAGACATCCAGTGAAGACCGCTTGATCAGAGGTATATGTTTCATTAATAGTACTCCTTTAATTATTGTTATTCATACTGGTGCTACAAATTGTTTTATTGTTGCTGATTGTGTGAAAAGGTTGGGTCTTGTGTTATCTTCTATGAATGGAGATATGGTTATCGATATTTCAGCTAAGGGATCGGTGACTACTTCTCTAGTGTGTTTGAAGTATCCTTTGTTAATATATGACAAAGATTTTATGGTGGATCTAGTTTATTTACCGCTAAGTGGTTTGGATGTGATTTTAGGTATGAACTGGTTGGAATATAATTATGTTCATATTAATTGCTACAACAAATTCGTTCGATTTTCTGCTCTTAACAAGGAGGAGGAAGTTGAGTTCTTGTCTTCCAGGCAGCTGAATGAAATTGATGCAGGATGAAGCTCAGGTGTTTTTGTTAATGACGTCTTTATCTATTGAGAGTCAGGTGGCGATCGATGAGTTGCAAGTAGTATGTGATTCTCCTGAAGTTTTCCCAGATGATATTCTAGATGTGCCTCCAGAAAGAGAAGTGGAATTTACTATTGATCGTGTACCTGGTACCAGACCTATCTCTATGGTGACGTACAGGATGTCAGCGTATGAATTAGCAGAGTTAAAGAAGCAGTTAGAAGACTTACTTGAAAAGTAATTTGTGAGACCAAGTGTATCGCCTTGGGGAGCTCCAATATTCCTAGTGAAAAAGAAAGATGGTAGTATGAGGCTTTGTGTCGATTACCAACAGTTGAATAAAGTGACGATCAAAAAAAAGTATCCGCTTCCGAGAGTAGATGACTTGATGGATCAATTGGTAGGTGTGTGGGTGTTTAGCAAGATTTACTTGAGATCGGGTTATCATCAAATTCGAGTCAAGAATGACGATATTCAGAAGATAGCTTTCATAACTCGATATGGACATTATAAGTATTCAGTGATGCCTTTTGGTGTTACTAACGCGCTATGAGTGTTTATGGAGTATATGAATTGTATCTTTCGCACTTATTTGGATCAGTCTGTAGTAGTATTTATTGACAATGTTTTGTATATTCCAAATCAGAAGAGGAACATGTTGAGCATTTACAAATTATATTGCAAGTGTTGAAAGAGATGAAGTTGTATGCAAAATTGTCAAAATGTGAATTATGGTTAACAGAAATCAGTTTTCTTGGTCATGTTATTTTAGGTGATGGTATTGTCGTAGATCCATCCAAAGTAGATGCAGTATTGCAGTGGGACGCTCCAAAATCAGTTACGGAGATCATAAGTGTTGTACCCCAAAATTTTCCCTCCCATTTTTTCCCAAGATTTTTCCCTCACATGGTGGTTACAAACACTTGGTTAAAGAAAGAGGGAATTTTTTAATATTAGCAAAGTGAATTTCGATTGGCAGTTCAACAATGTCCTTCGATTGGCAGTTAAACAGTGCCCTTCGATTGGCATAACATCAAGTTTCGATCGAGCCCTTAAAAACCTTTGATACAAGCTTGACCCACTAGTCTTAGATTGGGCATTTAACACCCTTCGATCAAGCTTTGGTCCACAAGTCTTCTATTGAGCTTTGTTTTCCTTTGAAATGGCTTCCTTCGATTCAGAAAGAAGGGGAGCTCCTTTTGGCTTCCTTCGTTTGAAGCACCTCTGGATTCTTTCGTTTGGAACAATCTCTGGGCCTCCTTCGTTTTAAGCACCTTTGGTTTCTTTCACATAGACCCCCATTAGGACAAATGGCCCGCATGCCTACCTGCACAAGGCAGGAATTTTCTTCGCGCCTATAAGGTAAACACCTGCTACATGCATGCCTGTACAAGGCAGGAACTTCTTTCATGCTAAGTTTTGACAGCCCAATTTCTACACTATGGCTTTCCAAAAGTCCATTCGAAAGACACATATTGTTGGCCATTCGAAGGGGCTGAATCAGAGTCATTCGAAGGAGCATGCAGAAGGCCCATTCGAAAAAAGGCAACATGAGGTCCATTCGAGAAAAGGCAATTTAAGGCCCAATCGAAGGATGAAAACTGAAGGCATTCGAAGGAGCCAAAATGTCCACATACATTCAAATTTCAAAAAAGGACAAGATCCCATGTTTTTGGCCAACGTTACAAATTCTCATTCATGGCTTTCAAACACATAATCAAGGTTGTTTAAACCTTTGCCTTCTTTTCCCCTCTACCCCCTCTATATAAAGAAATCACAAGTGTTGCATCACAGACGGAGATTGCCTAGAAAAAAGAGAATACTCACACCACCATAGAAAGGATCAAAATCCTAACTAGTTTTCTTTGCAGGCACCCTCAATCCAGACGAAGGCTATATTTGTGTTCCTGAGATTCCCAAGAATCTGTTCCAAGCCAAGCCATGCTCAGATTCATAAATCGAAGCATCTCCAATTGGTAAGGATTCATCTGAATCGAAACTTCATTTCTAAGCCTTTTAAATACATATTATTGGTATATATGTACTGATAATACCGTTTGTATTTATATGAGCATATCATACGCAAGATAACATGCAGGAATAAAATCACGCCATCAAAAGGCATGACATGATCTGCCTTTCAAAACTCATGGCATAGCTCGTTTCAAGTCAAAATAAGCTTAGGCCTGAGGATAGAAGATTCGAATTAGGGAGAAGTACCTGGGTTCGATACCCGGGTCCTGCATCTTTATTTTATGCCAGCATTTTCCTTGCAGGTTCCATTCGAAGAACAAATCCCTCCTTGGATCGAAAAAGGCAACATCCCTCCTGGATCAAAAATCCCACCCCCTTCATAGAATCGAAAGGCAACATCCTTCATGAATCTAAAGGGCATGACTCTCTCTGGATCGAAGCTTCTCTTTTCTCCTTGGATCGAAGGATGTCCTTTTTATATCTTATTTTTGTTCTTTTTGTTATTTCTTTATTGATCCTTTTATTTAAATTGACTTTAAATCAAAATCGCAACAAAAAAACATTAGGCTAGTGTATTTTATAATTAAATTAATTTTGTAAATAAATAAATTAATTATTTTAACCTCTTTCTTGAAATTAAAGCTAAATAGACATAGGTTATATATTCTTAAAATAAAAACAAAAGAAAAATATTTTTCACCTTAGGATTTTTCAGACATCTTTTCTACTTCGCGCATTTACCCATTTTCATATTTTTCCATATTATTGTATCTTCCTACTGGATGTAATAGATTAAAACTAGGACATTTACTGCTTTATCCCCTTCATTCTTGTACAATGTAAATCTCCTCCCCAAAGCATTATAATAGCGTAGATTTAAATTCCTGCACTTTAATATTCTGTAATATATATTAACTGCTATTAATTAGGTGTCTATGAAAAGACTAATAATCAAACGCTAGCAAACTTAACAAAAAGATAAATAACTGAATTGAACACAATTGCACACAAGCACCTCTAGGGTATTCCACTTTGGTTGCCTTTGAGAAATAAAACAGTCATGAGGCAGGAACGCTTTAGAAAAGACCCATAAATCAAAAAAGATCATAGTCCCTCGATGACCCTACAGTTGCCTTTCGGTAAATGATCTAGTCCCTAAAAGAAAATTGCTAAAGCATCTCCACAAGTTGCCTTCGTGACTGTAAAACGTCCCTTCGATTGTCCCTCAAACATATGACGACAAAGCTACCTACTCTCTAATAGTAGGATAGAATTTCCTAAAGGAAAAGAGGAAAAGAACGACCCTTTTCGAGTAATAAAGTAGATAGCTGTTAGAAGTTTGCTCAAACATTTTGCACTTACACAAAAAACTGCTTTTCAAAAACAATTTCAAAACACTTTGTATACTTTCTCCACTAGCCCGAGAAACATTATAAAGTTCGTCGTACTAAGGCGTTTTCAAAACATTTTCAAACACAAAGCACAATGGTATTTTAAAAAATGAGCAAACCTCTAAGAGCCCGTGGAAAACCACGGATGGAAAGGATGCTAACACGTTCCCTTTCCATAATCTACCCCCTTACTCAGAAAACTCTCAAAAAGGTCTTTTTCTGTTCTTTTCACACTTTCCTTTGTTGGATAAAAGAAAAGAAGGTGGAGACTCTTGCTTACCGCAACATTTGCGAATACAAATGTAAAACCAATATATTAATAGTCGGTTTTGCCACCGTATCACAGAACTGGTGACTCTGCTGGGGAATTGATTAAAAAAGTGGGGTTACCTTAGAGTTAGTTCATTATTTAACTGCTTTGTGTGCTTTGATTTCTTTACTTTTGAGGGCTTTGTTTGGGTTACTATAGATCCTACGCCCGGATATGGGGAACCTTGTAGGTAAGTAGCAATAGATCATGGAAACTGTGTGGGGTATACCGACACGGTTGAAGTGATAGCTACGTTAATGTGATACTTTGGTTGGTACCGGTAGCCCTTGAGTAATCATGGAGAATACGGGGCCGCTGCATGGTGTCATAAAGCATCAACTGACCTTAAAACCTTTAATTGACAAACTTGGCCATTAGGAAGTAGTGAGGTAGCCGTATTTGGTGTATCCCCAAAGTCGGTTGATACTTGATACTACACTCATTGAGATCCGACTCTCGAGTTTTGTTTGGTGGCAAGTCAGTTGTCTATCGGAACGAAACTTGTGGGGAGGATCGGTGATATTGAGATCCCTTAGAACTCGATTACTATTTATAGGACAGGTTGAACCAATCAAACTTCAAGAGGGTATTACCTTAAAACCCATGCAAGCCTTAAACTTAAGGTCTTTTTTGTGATTTTCTTGTGCTTGCTATATCTGTGATTTCTTAGCATAATCATGACATCTTAACATGGAATATCATACTAACCATTTCAAGGATTTTCTAGGGCTTATCTTTGTCTTGTCTTGTAGGACATGGCATCCACTCGCAAGAATACTATACAAGTCAACCTCGTTAGGGTACCTCCTCAACTCAAGGACTTGGCATCAAGGGTCCCTGAAATCTCTCCATTCACTGAAAGACATGGTCGACTTCTCAACTTGGTCACCTCAAACCCTGATGAAGAAGTGATAAATGTGTTCTTCCAGTTCTTTGACCTGTTACATCACTGCTTCACTTTTCCTGATTACCAGTTAGTGCCTACTATGGAGGAGTTTTCTTAGTTATTGGGGGTACCTATCCTTAATCAGTTACCATTCAACGGTATGGAAAGAGACCCAAAACGTGAAGAGATTACTCAAGCTCTGTCTTTACAATGGGCAGATGTAGTGGCAAATTGGGAAACTAGAAGAGGCATCAAGGGATTTCTAGCTAAGTTTCTGTTTGAGAAAGCTCACCATTTTTGGGATAACCTGGATTTACAAGATTTTGAAGAAGTGTTGGCTCTTCTCATATATGGGATGGTGCTATTTCCTAATCCGACCAACTCATAGATGTGAATGCGGTCAAGGTTTTTCTGTCTCATAATTTTGTGCCTACTTTACTTGTAGATATTCTACACTCTCTACATACTCGCGCTCAAAAGAGAAGAGGGACCCTTCTGTGTTGCACTCCTCTGTTGGCTAAGTGGTTTATTTCGCACCTACCTCGGTCTATTTTGAAGAATGAGCAGGGTATGAGATGGTCTCATAGGTTGATGTCCCTCACACATTCAGATATTAATTGGTTTTCTCGATCCTTGGAGAATGTTACCATCATTGATCGTTGTGGGGAATTCCCTAATGTCCCTCTCTTAGGCATTAGGGGGGAATCACTTATAATCCGTGTTTGGCGTTACGACAATTTGTTTATGCTAGAAGGGATGGTCCTCATGATGCACTCGTCCAGGGAATCATCTTTGACTATGAGAATGATGCTCAGGGTTATCGTAAGAGGTTCATTCGAGCTTGAGGCATGGTAAATAGAGTTGATAGCAAGACACCGGGGTATAAGAATTCCATCCCTCTTGAGCCTTACCTCGGATGGGTGAGAGCCCGTGCTCAATGTCTTATGATGACTTACCCCTCCGTCTTACCTGTGATTATGGAGCCAATTGATGAGGGAGACACTCCTTACATTGTTCTTCATCCGGACATGCCAACTGATTTCGAGGAGCTATAGAAATCCTGGATCCAACTTAAAGAAGAATGAGATACCTTTAAAACCCAATTCTACGCCAGTGAGAAGAAGGTTTTAAAGCTCACCAGGTTACTTCACGAAGAGAAGAGTATAAATGCTTACATTGCACTAAAGATGATGCGCCTGTGGGAAGCTTGAATCTATCTTTTGCTTGGAGAGTTTATTTTTGCTTTGCTACTTCCTTTGTAAGCCCAAAAGGCATCATTGTGATTGTTAAAACCTCTTAATGCAATTAACGTTTGTTCTCTTTCTGTTTAAGAAAATTTAAGTCTTAGAAATCCTTGAAATCATTGCATACATATATCATACATATCATTGCATAACCAGGTTTTAAAGCAGGTTTCTCATCTTCTTCGCTGTTTATTTCAGCAAGTAAAGAAATGGATTTTGAACAAAATATCAAGGATCTCCAGGCACAAACACCCAGTTCCAGTAAATGATTGTGGCTCTAGCTAAAGGGCAAAAAGATCTGAAGGCTCTCATACTAAAGGACAAAAAGAAGCCAAAGAAGCCAACTAGGTTAGTGAATCTGGGAAGAAGGATCAGAGGACCAGTGCGGCGAGTGTCAGAACTAGCAACTTCATCAAAAGAAGGAGACAATCAGGAAAGGGAGATGAGAGAGGAAGACCTCAGCCCGGAGGAATTTTATGATGAACCTGATTATGAATCTGATTATGATGAGGAGCAGTATCCTCTTGCTGATGATAAATACAAAAAGATGGAGGATCGTCTGAATGCAATAGGAATCCAGAAAGTACCTGGGTTGGATTTTGAAGAGCTGGGCTTAGTTTCTGTGGTTGTCATCCCGCAGAAGTTCAAGGTTCCGGTGTTTGCTAAATATGATGGGGTCTCATGTCCCAAGATGCATCTCAGATCTTATGTGAGGAAGATTTAGCCCCACACTGCTGACAGGGATTTATGGGTCCACTTCTTCCAAGACAGTTTGTTGTACCCTAAAATTTTCCCTCCCATATTTCTCAAAATATTGCAAGAAAAATCTCCAAGTGGCTCAAGGTTGCTATAGAGTTGGTCAGACAAGCTATCTCCTAAGGCAGTCTACCCCCAAATTAGGGTTTTGTGTTGCATCAAGACCTTTGAGTCCAAATGACCCAAAGTTCTCACTAATGTCCTAATATGTCCTCAAGATCATCCATGTCAAATTTCAGGCCTTGCAGAGGAAGTTTGCTCAGTCAATTGCTCAAAAGGTCCAAAAGTCGAATGTGCTAGGGCAAAAGTCAAATGTGACCCAAATACAGTCAAACTTCAAGATTTTTTGTCAACATCCTAATTTTGAAGGATATTTCATCATTTGGTCAAGTTTTGATCATGATTCATCAAGGATTGCTCAAAATTCATCAAGATTCAAAAGTTGTTAAATTAGGGTTTTGTAGGAAAAGTCAACCCAACTTTGACCAAGCATAACTTTCTCATATTTTATGAGAAATGACCCATCCAAAGCTCATTTTTAAGAGGATACAATTCCATACAATCCATCTTCATACCCCAAGTTCAAAAAATGCACTCACATGAAGTTATGAATTTGGACATTATAGGTCATTTTGAAAAGTCAACAAAAACACCTTTTTTGCCAAAACTTATAACTTGAGCATGGAATATATAAATGTGAAGAGACCAAAAGGGTTTATTAAAGGACATCTCAAGCTTTCTAAAAATTCCAAGAACACTTCCAAAAGTTCAAAATTGAAGAAGTTATGAATTGTTGAAGTTGGACTTTTTTTGCAAAATTGCCAAAAGTCAACTATCCCCAAAACTTCAAATTTTGCCAAATGGGCCCATTCTTTTCCACTTGATTTGAGTTTGCATTATTTCCCACGTGCCCTAGCTCCAGCCATGTGTCCATATCACATTTTTATTATTTAATTTAATTTTTATTTAAATTAATTCATTTTAAATCAAATAAAATCATATAAAATCTAAAGCATTGATAACACGTGATTTTTTTGGCTATTTCAGGCTCCAAATACAGCTATCATGGCAATTGAATTCGTATCAAGGTCTTTATGTACAAGAATATATGATTTGGATCAAATTTGGAAAGGTTTTCATGGAAGATCAAATCAAATATGCAATCATCAATATGGAGAGATTTAGACAAAGCTTGTTAACCTAATCCAATGTGAAATACATAAGTAAGCTAGAGGCACGAAAATCAGGGTTAGAGAGCATTGGTAGAGGCAGAACCAAAGTTGAAAAAATCACAAAAATGCTTGAGATCAAAATCAAGGTTAGAGACATTTTCAGGACTTGAGAGTTGTCTCAATCGTTTGCTGGCCATCTCCAGAAGCTAATACAATCCTAACCACATGTTTTCAAGCATCCTAAAGCACTGTAAGTACATCACGGATCTGCTTCCTTCTTTAAATCGTAAATCATTATTCTGGCATCCATTGAGTAAAATGATGACATATTTGTGATCACAAGAACATTTTCAAACTTTTGGCATCATTTAATTTCATTTATCTAACATGTATTGCAAACCACCATAATTAGGGTTTCTTGGACGTTTTTGGGAGTTTTCGTTTCAGGTGAAATTGAGCTACATGATGGACATGGTTGCGTCCAGGGGGTTGAGACGAACTCAACCCTAGCCTTAGAAATTATTTTCAAAGCCTGAGGAGGATTTTTGAATGATGTTGCATTTTTAGTTGCGGATGAAAATCCGCAGGTAAATTTACAGGGTTTTGAGGAAGGGGACGAAGAGCTGTCACTCGTCCATTGGGCCATTCAAAAATTGCGCGCGTTTTTTTTGTTTTTTCTGGCATTTGATTCGTTTTTTATATATATTATATTGTTTTTGTTAATATTAACAAAACAACAACACGCCCCAGCGGTTGCCATGTAAGCCTTAAAGCCTTCCAAGGATGGAGGTCAGGGGTTCGATCCCTGCCTCCAGCAAATTGCCTTTTCTCAAATATTTTCAAGAGATCACATGCATGGTCAAGCCAGATTCACACCATATTCCCTCACCAATCCAAGCGCCAAATGCCCAATGGCCAGATCTGATGGTCAGTGATTGGAGGTCCACCAAAAGCCAAGTCAACGTGCCTACACTGGATTCAAAAAGTCCACACGGACCAGCTGCTAATGGGCAAAGGAAATTGCTTCCAACACCTCCTAATCAGCCCCATTTCTTCTACTTTTTTATTTATTTTGTTTATTTAATTTAATTGTGTTATTTTAATTAATTACTAACCAATCATAATTTTTCCTTTTTATCAAAAATCATCAAAAAATATTTTTATCCAATAAATTTCAAAATTCATTTTTTAAAAAATACTAATTAATTAATTTAGGTTTTAATTCTGGGAAACTTTAATTTATTTTTTGTAAATATCTAAAATTAATTAGAAATCATTAGGTTTTAATTCATTTAATTATTTTATTTTCTTTCTTAAAATAACAAAACCCCAAAAATATGTCTTTAATTATTTTTCATTTAATTCATTTAATTTCTAATTTAGCATTTAATTTAGAATTTAATTTCTTTTCTTAAATAAAAACAACAAAAAGATGGCATTTTCTTTCAAAAGGGTCAAAACCCTAATTCGCGTTCGATTTAATTTCGTGTCGCGCTCTATTTATTTTTATCCATATTGATGTATCTGTTTCTGGTTTGTAATAGTTAAGTAGGACATTTTTATTTATTTACCGCTTTATTTTATTTTATTTTCAAAGGGTTGCTTTTGGCGATGTAAATACCCGACGCCTTGTAATTTAATTTCCGTAATTTACATTCCGCAAACTATATAATTGTTAGATGTTTGATAATAGGGTTTGCATGACAAGACTGAATGTTTAATCTTAAAATCAAATTAGATCACCCTTAACATGTGCAAAGATAAAAATAACTGAAAACGACACACTCGCACATGCGCACTCCTAGGGTACACCCCACTTGGTTGCCTTCATACACGGTCATTGAGTATAGGTCGTTTTAGAGGTCGTCCTCTTGTCTAAAAGATCATAGTTGCCTCGAAATGGTTGCCTCGGATATTGTTGCCTCAAACAAATGATCTAAGACATTAGGGTTACCGCTAAGGCGTCCTAACATTGCTTTGGTGATCGTATGTCCCTCATTCGAATTGACCCTTAAACTCCAACGACGGTGCTACCCACTCATTAATAGTGGGATAGCATTGTTTAAAGGAAATTAGCATAGAACGATTCCTTTTTCGAGTAGGTAGATAGTTCTTAGGTACTTGCTCATTCAAAACAAAACAAATTTTTCACACTAACAAGTTTTCAAAAACACTTCATTACACTCTTGAAGACGGACGCAAGAGTTAAATCGAAGTCAAAACAAAAACTTTTCAAAACCCACAAGCACAAAGAAAACATTTTGAAAATGATGAGCAAGTACCTAAGAGCCCGTAGATAACTACGGATAGAAAGGGTGCTAATACCTTTCCTTTCTATAATCTACCCCCCCCCCCCCCCGTACTCAAAAATATCTCAAAAAAGGAATTTTTCTGTGCTTTTTTCCTTTCCTTGTTGGATAAAATAAAAGTCGGTGGTGACTCTTGCTTACCGCGACATTTTGCGAAAACAAACGCAAAACGCAAACCAGCATTCCAAAAACATTCAGTTCTTCCCACCGTATCACAGAACTGGCAACTCTGCTGGGGATGAATTAGTAGGGTGTACCTTAGGAATAGTTCATAATGTTTTCAATTGCTTGACTTGTATGCTTTATCTTTGTGGGTTTGAATCGGAGTTACTATAGATCCTAACCCAGATCTGGGGGATACCCTTTAGGTAAGTAGCAATAAATTGTGAGGGAACTGTACAGCGTAGACCGATACGGTTGAAGCAGTAGCTACGTTGGTGTGGCACTTTAGTTTGTACCGATATCCCTTGTGGCGCAACGAGGAGAATATGGGTCTTCTAAGGGGTCATTAAGCACCAACTGGCCTTAGAACCTATAATTGACCAACTTGGCCATAGAACAGTAGCAGTATGCTACACTCATTGAGACTAAACTCTCGCGATGATTCCGACCGCAAGAAAAGGTTGCCAAACTGGAATTATGACCGATCGAGGGTAGTCAGTGATATTGAGATCCTCTAGAACCCAATTACTATTACTAGGACAGGTTTGAACCAACTAAACTGAAAGAGGGTAATACCTAAACTCCTTGCCAGCCTGAAATCTAAGGGCTATCTGTGTGACTTGTTTGCCCTTACCATGTTTGCTATTTGTGAATAATTGTGATGTGTTTCTATCATGACATCATGAATCATGACATTGCATGCATATTGCATTGGACTAACCTATTTCAAAGACAGAGGGGATTCATCTTTATTCTGTTTTATAGGTCATGACACCCATGCGTAGAAACACTATTCGGATCAACTTTGTACAGATTCCTACTCAACTTAGAGATTTGGTTGCAAAGATTCCAAATACTTCCTCTTTTGTCAGAAGACATGGGCACCTCCTTGGTTTGGTCACTTCCAAATTAGACGAGCAGATGATAAGTGTTCTGTGCCAGTTCTTTGATCCATTATACCACTGCTTCACGTTCCCGGACTATCAGTTAGTCCCTACTCCGGAGGAGTTCTCTGATCTACTCGGTATCTCCATTTTAGAGCAGACCCCATTTACAGGTTGGGAGAAAGTCCTTAGGCCGGAAGATATCGCTTCATCCCTCCATCTGACAAAGGCTGAGGTAATGTCAAACTGGGAGACTCGAAGTGGGACAAAAGGCTTCTTGGCTAAATTCTTGGTTGATCGGGCTAATCAGTTCTGGGACAGTCTAGACTTCCAGGCATTTGAAGATATTCTGGCTCTTCTCATATATGGTTTGGTGTTGTTTCCTAACTCAGATTCCTTTGTTGACATGAATGTGGTGAAGATCTTCATTTCCCATAATCCGGTACCTACTCTCTTGGGTGACATTTTGCACTCTCTTTATGCCCGTACTGCTCAGAAACGGGGAACCCTTATGTGTTGTGCACCATTGCTGGCGAGGTGGTTTATTTCTCACCTCCCCAAATCAATTTTGAAGAACAAGGAAGGCATGGGTTGGGCCTACAGAATTATGTCTCTCGCTCACACCAACATTATCTGGAGCACTAAAGACATGGAAGACGTAGCTATTATTGATTGTTGTGGGGAATACCCCAATGTTCCATTGCTGGGAGTTCAAGGAGGGATCACCTATAATCCTTGTCTGGCCTTACGTCAGTTTGGGCGAGCTAGGAGGGACGGACCTCACGATTTGCTAATGCCGAGCATTGTCTTTGACTTCCAAGGGGATAATGACGAGCATCGCCGCAGGTTCATACGATCTTGGGATAGGGTACACCGGTCTAATCCACATGATTTAGGGATGAAGACCTCTCTTCCGATGGAACCATATCTCCGATGGGTTTGGATCCATGTCCAAAAGCTGGGAATTCCGTACAAAGCTGTCTTGCCTGTGATGGTTAAGGTTGCTGATGAAGAAGGGGTTCCACCTACCATCCTCCACCCGTACATGCCTACTGACATTGGGGCATTAAAAGGGTCTTGGATGCAGCTAAGAGAAGAGCGGGATACTTACAGAGAAAAGTATCACGAGCAGGAGCGGAAGATTCTAAAGCTTACGAGACAGTTGGAGAATGAGAAGGTCCTCAACGACTATGTCAGCACCAAAGGGAAACGACCATGGGAGCTCTGATGTCTTTTGATTATTTCTAGTTTTGATTTACTTTTCAGTTTTTCTTTCTTGTAAACGCCTTAAGGGCATTTTTCAAACATTGTTTCAGATTTATCTAATAAAAGTGTGTTTCATTTTAGTTTACGAATTTGAATCTCTCGAAGTCTTTGAAATCATATCATACACATATCATTCCCATGCACCTCATCACATGTACCCATTACAGGTTTCTCATCTTCTTAGCTGTTTATTTCAGCACATCATGTCTTCCGAAACATCAACTGATCAAGCTATCAAGGCTCTACAAGCTCAAACCGCTCAATTCCAGGAAATGTTCATGAATTTGGCTAAGGGTCAACAATATCTGAAGACTCTTATCTTGAAGGATAAGAAGAAGAAGAAGAGGACAGTCCTCCTGAACATGGGTCACAGGTTTGGGAACAGGCTACAAGATGAAGTCAATCTATCCCACTCATCTAGAGGGGGAGAAAACCAAGAATAAAGGAGGGTTCCTAGTCCCGTGGTATCTGACCACGAGACTGACTTTAACGAAGACCAGTATCCTCCTGCTGAGGATAGATATAAACAGCTGGAAGACCGGTTAAGTGCGATGGAGATTCAGAAGGTCCCTGGGTTAGACTTTGGTGATCTAGGTTTGTCATCTGGGGTGGTGATTCCCCACAAGTTTAAAGCACAAGCCTTTGCTAAATACGACGGGGTTTCTTGCCCAAAGCTGCACCTCCGTTCGTATGTTAGAAAAATTCAGCCATACACTGCTGATAAGAACCTCTGGATCCACTTCTTTCAAGATAGTCTTTCAGGGACTCAGCTTGAATGGTTTTACCAGCTGGAAGGAGCTAGTGTCCGTAATTGGGAGGACTTGGTTGCTGCTTTCTACAAGTAGTACCAATATAATGCCGACCTCGCTCCCACGCGTACCCAACTTCAGGGTATGTCTATGGGTGAAAGCGAAGGTTTCAAAGACTACGCTCAGAAATGGAGGGACCTTGCTGGAAGAGTACAACCCCCGCTGGCTGACAGGGAGTTAGTAGATATGTTTCTGGGGACCTTGTCTGGTCCGTATTTCAACCATCTGATTGGAATTTCATCGTCCGGGTTTACTAAGATGATCATGACCGGGGAAAGAATTAAGGCTGGTATCAAGAGCGGCAAGATACAGAAGGGTGATTTGTCTAGTGCTGAGAAGAAGCCTTTTAAGAAAGAGTCCAGTGCTGTTCATAGCTCAAAAAGCCAGAATAGACCTGAGCACCGCCAATCAGTTAATGCGGTAGTTATTTCAAGGCCAATTGTTGCCACACAATGCAACAATCAGCCAAGGGCCGAGAGGCCGCGAAGACAGTTCACTAGCTCAACATGACTTTGTCTCAGATTCTGCCATAGTTATTGAAGACCAACTTGGTGATTCCGAAGGAGGCCCCGAAGAATCCTAATACAACATCACCGCTGTACAAACTGAACTCTCGTTGTGCTTTTCATTCTGATAGCTCGGGGCATGATACGAATGATTGCTGGGTCTTGAAGAATAAGGTGCAGGACTTGATTGATGCTAAGGAGATTGAGTTTGAAGCGCCGGAAAGGCCTAATGTTGTGACTGCTTCTATGCTCAAGCATGGACTGAATGCTATAGATGAAGACTCGTTTGTGGTTTTTGTGAAAGACATTGCTACTCCATTAATGATTGTGAAGAAGAACCTTTTGTTAGCCAGTTTATTTCCGGGTTGTGGCGAAGGTTGCCGTTTGTGTTCCGTTCTACCTACTGGTTGCCATTTTTTGAAGTCAGGTGACCAACGCCTGATGGATAATAAAGAAATTCTGTTTGAGAAAACTGTTGTTCCTTTAGTTCCTGTTGAAGAAGTTGCTATAATCACCATTTTCGATAATTCTTCCAAGGCTTCCTCAAGAAAGCCTGTTAGAATTACATTTGTTCCAAGAATCGCTCCCTTGATCATTACTGTTCCTGGGCCTATCCCCTATACATCAGATAAAGCTGTCCCATGGCACTACGAGGCTGACGTATATTATCACGGAGTTAAGCAAGACTTGAGTGCTGAAGAGGCTGATACTGACGTCAGTAGTATTGTTGGACCTGCCAAAGTCACCCGCAGCGGAAGACTTTTCTCCCCCGATATCTCTCCACCAACTATTTGGAAGCTTGTTGTTATTATACCTGCCAGTACACCTATTATTGTCCCTGCTCAGGTTCCAATCCTTACCCTTGTTTCCGAGTCATCTGATACTCGGGGCAAAGGGATCACCAGTGAGCCTACCTTGACGGAGGCACCGAAGAGGTTTACTGTTGAAGCCTCTAGACAAGAGATGGAAGAAATTTTGAAGATCATCAAAAAGAGCGACTACAATGTAGTCGAACAGCTGGGGCAAACCCCGTCCAAAATCTCTATGTTGTCTCTGTTGCTATGCTCAGAAGCCCATGCCAAGGCTCTGATTGCCTTCCTGAAAACTACGCACGTGTCGCAGGAGACATCACCTGATCAGTTTAAAGATTGTGTGGCTAGTCTGACAGCGGATAATGGGTTGGGTTTCTCCGATGCCGACTTGACTGCCAAGGGGAAGAATCACAATGATGCCCTGCATGTCTCCATTGAATGCAGGGGCACTACTCTAGCTCATGTATGGGTAGATATTGGTTCCTCATTGAACGTTTTACCTAAGAAAGCTTTGGACCGGTTAGACTGTGAAGGGTTGGAGCTGAAGCCGAGTAACATTATTGTTAGGGCCTTTGACGGGTCCAAGAGAATGGTACATGGAGAAGTGGATATTCCAGTTAAGTTTGGTTCTCATATATTCGCGTCTACATTTTATGTGATGGACATTCGGCCATCTTATTCTTGTTTGTTGGGTCGCCCGTGGATCCACAAAGTTGGGGCAATCACCTCTACGCTTCACCAGATGCTGAAATACCCAATGAAGGGGAAAATTGTCACGGTACGAGGAGAGGAGGAGTACATGGTGAGCCACCTCAAATCTTTCCGGTATGTGGAGATGGATGGGGAGTTCATTGAGACCTCGTTTCAACATTTTGAAGAAGTTCCCCAGACGCTGGCGTCAGCTAAAACTGTTACTGAAGGTCCTCCAATGAAGATGGCTTCCCTCAAGGATGCCCGGGCTGTTGTTGAGAAAGGTGGGTGTGCAAATTGGGGCCAACTCCCTGATTTTTCACATAAGACTAATAGGTTTGGTTTGGGTTTCACTGCAGAAGCTCAAAGGGCTGTTCGGAGTGCACGGATCGAAAGACCTCCCTTGTTTATCAGTAATTCAGGGGTAAATGCCATTGAAGACGATGTTGAACAATCTGAGTTCGACAATTGGATCTATCCTACTACTGATGGCGGACTAAGCAACTGGACAGCAAAGGACTTCATCCCAATTTCTTTTATTACCCAGTAATGAGACTTTTGTTTTGAATTTGTAACAGACAATTTTTAAACTTTATGGCCCGGTGCCTTACCCGAGACACCGTGGCTTCGTTTGTGAGGGCTTTATGTGTGTCATTTCCATATATCATTAATAAAAGCATTGGATGTTTCTTGCATTTCAAATTTTGCGCTCCTTGTCTTTCTTTTGTCATATATTGCAAAACAGCTATTTTACACACACTCACATATACAGGTCTACATCCACTATGGATCCCACTGATAACGACTCTGCTACTTTCGGTTATGACTTCGAAAGTCCGATCAACTTAGCCAAAGACGAAGGTGAAGATGATTGCGAAGTGCCTGGTGAACTTGCTAGACTGTTACTTCAGGAAGAGAGGGCCATACAGCCGCATGAAGAGCCAGTGGAAACGGTAAATCTGGGTACAGAGGTAGACAAGAAAGAGGTTAAGATTGGTGCAAATCTGGAAGCTAGTGTTAAACAATGGTTGATTCAGATGTTGCATGACTATGTTGAGATCTTTGCCTGGTCTTATGAAGATATGCCAGGGTTGGATACTGATATTGTGGTTCACCGATTGCCTACCAAGGAATACTGTCCTCTAGTGAAACAAAAGGTCCGTCGAATGCGCCCAGAGATGTCTGAGAAAATCAAGGCTGAAGTTATGAAGCAGTTTGACGCTGGTTTTCTAGCAGTTACTTCGTACCCACAGTGGGTGGCCAACATGGTTCCTGTGCCGAAGAAGGATGGTAAAGTTTGAATGTGTGTCGATTATAGGGATCTGAACAGGGCAATCCCCAAGGATGATTTCCTTCTGCCTCATATCGACGTTCTGGTTGACAACACCGCACAACATAAAGTCTTCTCCTTTATGGATGGTTTCTCCAGTTATAATCAGATTAAAATGGCTCCTGAAGATATGGAGAAGACAACCTTTGTTACTCAATGGGGTACCTTTTGCTACAAGGTCATGCCTTTCGGATTGAAGAATGCTGAGGCAACGTATCAGCGCGCCATGGTCGCTTTGTTCCACGACATGATCCATCATGAGATTGAGGTATATGTTGATGATATGATTGCAAGATCCCAGACTGAGGAAGAACATCTGGACCATCTTCAGAAGTTATTTGACAGGTTGAAGTTGTACAAGCTGAGGTTAAACCCGAACAAGTGCACCTTCAGGGTGAGGTCTGGTAAGCTGATGGGTTTCGTTGTAAGTGACAAAGGTATCCAAGTGGATCCTGCAAAGGTGAAGGCTATACAGGAAATTCCAGCTCCCCGAACAGAAAAAGAAGTCAGGGGCTTTCTGGGACGTTTGAACTATATTTCCCGATTCATCTCGCACCTGACTGCTACTTGTGAACCAATCTTCAAGTTACTGAAGAAAGATCAAGTGGTAAGATGGAACGATGAATGTCAGGCCGCTTTCTAAAGGATCAAAGAATATCTCCAAGAGCCACACATCCTGATGCCGCCAGTTGAAGGGATACCTTTGATCCTATACTTGACAGTACTCGATAATTTAATGGGGTGTATGCTGGGGCAGCATGACGAATCTGGCCGAAAAGAGCATACTATTTATTACCTTAGCAAAAAGTTTACCGACTGCGAGACCCGCTACTCGTTGCTTGAGAAAACTTGTTGTGCTTTGGCATGGGCTGCTCGCCGGCTGAGACAGTATATGTTGACTCACACTACTCTATTGATATCAAAGATGGATCCAATCAAGTATATCTTCGAAAAGCCTGCCTTGTCCGGAAGAATAGCAAGATGGAAGATGATCTTGACTGAGTATGACATCCAATATACGACCCAAAAGGCAATCAAGGGAAGTGTGTTGGCAGACCATTTGGCACATCAGGCAGTGGACGATTACTAGTCTATGAACTTTGAATTCCCGAATGAGAATATTATGATAGTAACCAACTGTGAAGAACCTGGACCGGATGAAGGACCTGAGTAAGGATCCAGATGGTCTATGTACTTTGATGGAGCTTCAAAAGCTTTGGGTAATGGCATTGGCGCCGTGATCATATCTCCTGAAGGCTCTCATACTCCGTTTACCGCCCGACTATGTTTCAACTGCACCAACAATATGGCGGAGTATGAAGCATGCATTATGGGTCTTCGAGCAGCAATTGACGTAAGGATTAAGTTCTTAAGTGTATTCGGAGATTCTGCTCTCGTGATCAGTCATATCAAAGGAGAGTGGGATACGAAACACCCTAATCTTATTCCTTACAAGGAGTATGTATTGACGTTGCTTCCATATTTCGAGGAGATAACCTTTGAACACTTCCCTAGAGAGGAGAATCAGTTGGCAGACGCGCTAGCTACGATGTCTTCTATGTTCAAAGTCAATTGGGACAATGAAGCTCCCCAGGTTACCATTGAGAGGTTGGACGAACCTGCACATTGCTGTGACATTGAGATTGAAGAGGTAACAGAAAAACCCTGGTTCCACGAGGTGAAGAGGTATCTTGAGGCTCAGTAATACCCTGAGGGTGCATCTGTTAATGATAAGAAGTTTCTGAGGAGGTTTATGGCGAAGTTCTTCATCAGCAATGGAATTCTTTACAAGCGTAACCATGATTCGACCTTACTGCGTTGTGTGGATAAGAACGAAGCAGAAAGGATCATGACGGAGTTACATGAAGGTACTTTCGGAACTCATTCCAGTGGACACACCATGGCAAAGAAAATCCTTCGGGCAGGATATTTTTGGTCCACAATGGAAGCCGATTGTTATCAGCATTCTCGGACCTGTCACAAGTGCCAAGTCTATGCTGATAAGGTGCATATACCTCCAGTACCTCTGAACGTCTTGACAGCTCTGTGGCCTTTTGCAATGTGGGGCATTGACATGATCGACGAGATCTGACCTACAGCGTCCAACGGGCATCGTTTCATCCTGGTAGCTATTGATTACTTTACGAAGTGGGTTGAAGCAGCTTCCTTTGCTACAGTGACCAAGAACGTCGTGGCATGGTTCATTCGGCACAATCTGATTTGTTGATATGGTGTACTAGAGAGGATCATTACGGACAAATGGTACAAATCTCAATAATAAGATGATCACCGAACTCTGCAAGCAGTTCAAGATACAACATCACAACTCTTCTCCTTACTGGCCGAAGATGAATGGGGCTGTAGAAGCGGCTAATAAAAACATTAAGAAGATTGTGCAAAAGATGACGGTGACATACAAAGACTGGCATGAGATGTTACCATTTTCTCTTCATGGGTACCGTACTTCAGTGCGGATGTCAACAGGGGCAACACCATATTCCTTTGTTTATGGCATGGAGGCCGTCTTTCCCATTGAAGTTCAGATACCCTCTCTTCGGATTATGAAGGATGCAGGTTTGAGCGAAGATGATTGGATTCAGACCCGGCTTGATCAGCTAAACTTAATCGACGAAAAGAGACTTACTGTTATTTGTCATGGTCAAACATATCAAAAGAGGATGATCAAGGCGTTTAACAAGAAAGTTAGACGACAAGAGTATCAAGTTGGGGACCTGGTTATCAAGCGCATTATTCTACCTCAAGGTGATCCCAGGGGCAAATGGACCCCTACTTACGAAGGGCCATTTGTGGTTAAGAACATTTTCTTAGGAGGAGCTATGATTCTAACCACTATGGATGGTGACGACCTTCCTCACCCCGTCAATGCAGACATAGTGAAAAGATACTACGCATGATAAAAGACCCGCTAGGTTGACTGGCCTAGGCAAAAACAAGGGCTTCCCGGCGAACCAAAAGGGTTCGGAAAAAAATAAGGGATGAAAATGAAAAAAAAATTGTACACCCGGCAAGTCGAAAACCTGAAAAGGCAGCTTGGGCAAAAAAAGGTATCCCGGTGGACTGAAAACCCGAAAGGGCGGTCCAGGCAAAAATTAGGGATCAAAGCGTAACACTATGTCTCATTGGATCATCTTGCAACCAGACTTCAGTGTCAACTATCAAGCTCAGACGGCACTAATCAATCTGATCTACCTTCAACCAAGTAGCAAAGTGATGTGATGCTCGGGGACATAAGGGAAATAGCAGAATTGGAACCCAGTGGGATTATTCACATAGCTGTTTTTCTTTGTTTATCACAAATTGTATAAATTCTATTTGTTCGACGGTGTTCTCTTACTAGGACGTCAGCCTCTTGTACAAAAAATGCATATTTACAGGCCAAACTTCAAAGTCAATACAATTCATTTTCAAAGAAATTTCAAGCTATTTTTCCTTTATCTGTTTTGTTTTGCAAAAGAACGTCCAATGTTCATTTTTGATATATGCATTTGACATTAATTGCTGCTTATGAATATTTACGTGCAAAACAAAAGACGATTACTTGTAATATCAGAAACAGAGGAAAACAAGAATTGTCCAAACCATATAGTTTCTCTGTCCACCAGGTACAAAGGTATATTCAGCTGAAGAATATGGCTAAGGTGCTTTCACTCCCCGCAGAGTAAGAAAAGACAGTAATGTTAGCTCTCCCCAACTGAGACTTGCAACTGTGAATAAATCGGTAATATTCTCCCCAAGCAGAGTTTATCTACCATCAGCATCGAAAAGTCTTAATATTCCCCAGCGGAGTATAAGAATATTCCCCGGTAGAATACAAAATATCCCCAGTGGAGTTTGAAAATTCTCCCCAGTGCAGTCTGAAAAAGCTCCCCAGTAGAAGTTGAAGAATCTTCCCCAGTGAAGTTTTGAGGATCATCCCCAGTAGACTTTGAAAGGTTATCCCCAATAGAGCCTAAAAGGTTATCCCCAGTGAAGTCGCAACTGAAGATCATCCCCAGCGGAGTTCATTCCTTTCACAAACAAAATTCAAATCCCCAACAGGATTCAGTATCACCAGCAACGGTAATCCATCCCCAGCGGAATTTATCAATGGAATCCTCTACATGGCATCTCTTCCCCACAGAGTAATCTCCTCATCAGTATATTCCCCAACGGAGTTATCCTCTCCTGCATGTTTATTCTCAAAACATCTTCGTTCGTCATCCCCAGCGGAAACGAAGAATTCAACCATTTCTCCAGCAGCTATCCGGGATTTATTTTCCCCAGTTAAAAACATTACATTCCCATACATCATGACACATGCATATACGCATCATACAACACAATCTCATTTATTTTGAGAACATCATTGCCCAGTACATATCATGCATTACATACAACTAATCTTTACCTTTCAGGAAGGATGCGGTTAAATTCTCACAAAATCAAAAGCTATGAAGCTTTTACCAAGTCGAATTACTGACAAGTTCTTAAATCTCAACAGAGTTTTTCTCAGTTGAATTACAGACAAGGTCCTAAATCTCGACAAAGTTCCTCCGTCGAATTACAGACGAGTTCCTAAATCTCAGCAGAGTTTTTATCAGTTGAATTACGGGCGAGTTCTTAAATCTCGATGAAGATGTTTCCCTCCAGTCGAATTACTGACGAGTTCTTAAATCTCAACATAGTTTCTCAGTTGAATTACAGACAAGGTCCTAAATCTCGACAAAGTTCCTTCGTCGAATTACAGACGACTTCCTAAATCTCAGCAGAGTTTTTCTCAGTTGAATTACGGGCGAGTTCTTAAATCTCGATGAAGATGTTTCCCTCCAGTCGAATTACTGACGAGTTCTTAAATCTCAAGAGTTTCTCAGTTGAATTACAGACAAGGTCATAAATCTCGACAAAGTTCCTCCGTTGAATTACAGACGAGTTCCTAAATCTCAGCAGAGTTTTCTCAGTTGAATTTCGGGCGAGTTCTTAAATCTCAATGAATATGTTTCCCTCGGTCGAATTACTGACCAGTTCTTAAATCTCAACAAAATTATCCTGGGTTGAATTACAAACAAGTTCCTAAATCTCGACAAAGTTCCTCCGTCGAATTACAAACAGTTCCTAAATCTCAGCAGAGTTTTCTCAGTTGAATTACGAGCAAGTTCTTAAATCTCGATGAAGATGTTTCCCTACAGTCGAATTACTGACAAGTTCTTAAATCTCAACAGAATTATCCTCAGTTGAATTACAGACAAGGTCCTAAGTCTCGACGAAGTTCCTCCATTGAATTACAGATAGTTCCTAAATCTCAGCAGAGTTTCCTCAGTTTAATTACGGGCGAGTTCTTAAATCTCGATGAAGATGTTTCCCTCAGTCGAATTACTGACAAGTTCTTAAATCTCAACAGAGTTTTCTCAGTTGAATTACAGACAAGGTCCTAAATCTCGACGAAGTTCCTCCATTGAATTACAGACAATTCCTAAATCTCAACAGAGTTTTCTCAGTTGAATTACGGGCGAGTTCTTAAATCTTGATGAAGATGTTTCCCTTAAGTCGAATTACTGACAAGTTCTTAAATCTCAATAGAATTATCCTCGGTTGAATTACAGACAAGGTCCTAAATCTCGACAAAGTTCCTCCATTGAATTACAGACGAGTTCTTAAATCTCGATGAAGATGTTTTCCCCTCAGTTGAATTACAGGCAAGTTCCTAAATCTCAACAAAAATCAGACTTCCCCAGCGGAATATTCCACAACAACAAGTATACAAGCTCTCGCTAAGGAATCTCTTATGCGAACGAAACTTCTCCAAATGGCATCTGTAAGCCCATTCCCGACATCACAAGACAACTACCACTTCATACGAGTGCAAATTTTTGGGCACTCTAGTGTTCAATCCTCTTCCACCTTCGGATCACGAAGGGCTCTAAAGCCAATCTACATCCTCAGTGTTGTATCCCAAAATTTTCCCTCTCATATTTCTCCAAACATTGCAAGAAAAATCTCCAAGTGGCTCAAGATTGCTCAAGAGTTGGACAGTCAAGCTATCTCCTAAGGCAGTCAACCCTAAATTAGGGTTTTGTGTTGCATCAAGATCCTTGAGTCCAAATGACCTCAAGTTCTCCCCAAATATCCTAATATACTCTCAAGATCATCCATGTCAAATTTCAAGCCTTGAAGAGGAAGTTTGCTCAGTCAATTGCACAAAGGGTCCAAAAATCGAATGTGCTAGGGCAAAAGTCAACTGTGACCTATAAACAGTCAAACTTCAAGATTTTTTGTCAACATTCTCATTTTGAAGTATATTTCATCATTTGATCAAGGGTTTATCATGATTCATCAAGGATTGCTCAAAATTCATCAAGACTCAAAAGTTGCTAAATTAGGGTTTTGTAGGAAAAGTCAACTCAACTTTGACCAAGCATAACTTTCTCATACTTTATGATAAATGACCCATCAAAAGCTCATTTTGAATAGGATGCAATTTCCTGCAATCCATCTTCATACCCCAAGATCAAAAAATTCACTCACAAGAAGTTATGAATTTGGACATTATAGGTCATTTTTGAAAGTCAACAAAAACACCTTTTTTTCCAAAACTTATAACTTGAGAATGGAACATCAAAATGATATGAGACCAAAAGGGTTGGTTATAGGACACCCCAAGCTTTCTATAAAGTTCAAGAACACCTCCAAAAATTCAAAATTGAAGAAGTTATGCATTGTTGAAGTTGGGCATTTTTGCAAAATTGCCAAAAGTCAACTATCCCCAAATCTTCAAATTTTGTCAAATGGGCCCATTCTTTTCCACTTAATTTGAGCTTGCATCATTGTCCACGTGTCCTAGCTTCAGCCATGAGCCCATATATTATTTTTATTATTTTATTTGATTTTTTATTGAATTATTTCATTTTAAATCAAATTAAATCATATAAAATCCAAACTTTGATTACCTAAGATCTTTTTGGTTATTTCAGGTCTTAATTATCATCATGATCATCATCAAAATTCGTATCAAGCATATCATGTACAAAAAGATGGAGATTTGGCAAATTTGGAAAGGTTTAAAGGGTGAATCAAATCAAATCCCAAAGCATTGATGGGAGAAGACTCAAGCCATAATTCTTACCCTAGCATATTGTACCATACATAAGCAAGCCACAAGAATCGAAATAGAGGTTGGAGGCTGCAAGAACAGGCAATACAAAAGTTGCAAAATTCACTAAAAAGTGTGAAATCAAAATCATACTTAGAGGCGTTTTCAGAAGCAGAGACCAATCCCAATCGATTCCTGGGTGATCACACAACCTTCCTGGATCAAAAGCACGCGTCCTCAGTCCTTCAAAAGCACTGTAAGTGTCACGATAATCACCTTGGTTCTTGAATTCGTGATTCATCATTCTTGCATCATTTGAATAAATCATTGGCATATTTATACTCCTCACAACATTTGCAAACGTTTGGCAATATCCAATTGCGTTTTTCTGGCCTAAATGAGGAACCCCCATAGCTAGGGTTCTTCGTTTGTATTTTGGGGTTTTCTTTTTCAGGAAAAATCAGGACTCAAGAAGGGCATAGTGTTGATCAGGGAGCCAAGGCGAATTCAGCCATGATTTTGGAATTGATTTATGAGGTCTAGGGAAGATTTTAGAGAAAGCTTGCGCATTTAGCTGTGGATCCAAATCCGCAGGTAAAAATACAGTAATGGAAGGACAGGGAAAAAGAGCTGGCATGCTCTGATTGGCCCGTTCAAATGTTTTTGCGCGCATTTTTATTTTCTGACCAATAATTGCTTTTTTTGATATATTATAATTGTTATGTAATATATTAACAAATGAAGCAAAATGGCGTAGTGGCAAGGCAAGCTGGCAATCACCATCAGGACCTAGGTTCGAACCCCAGGTCCTCCACTTCTTTGATAATTTTGCTTTTCAGGTAATCAAGTGCACATCCAAGCATATGGCATACCATGCGCCCTCGTCTATCCAACAGCCAGATGGCCTGAAGGCCAAATCTGATGGCCAAGCGCGAAAGGTCTATGTGGAGCCCAGTCAACACACGCATATGGAATCAAAAAATTCAAACAAGGCCAGATCCAAATGGGCCTCAGGATTGCTAATCACACCCAAATTTCAGGCCCATACCTCTTTTCTCTTATATTTACTTATTTTGTTTTACTTAATTATTTTATTATTTTTCTTTCTTAATTACTAACCAATTAAAATCCTTTTCTTTATAAAATAAAACCACGAAAATATTTTCTTTGTAAAATCAAATTTTAATTTTAATTTTTATTAACAAATACTAATTAAATTAATTTAGGTTCTTAATTAGAATAACTTTAACATTTTTGTGAATAATTAAAATTGACTAGACATAATTAGGTTTTAATTACTAACTTAATTATTTTATTTTTCTTTCTTTAAATAATCAAAAACCCAAAAATAATTTATTTTTTATTTTCAGTAATTAATTTAATTAATTTAATTTGGTAATTAATTTAGAATTTATTTCTTTCTTAAAATAAAAACAACAAAAAATCTTTCTTTAAACCAAAAGGGTCAAAACCCTAGAACTTTGCGCTCAATTTAATTTCCCGCATGTGATTTATTTTCTTTATTCAATATTGTACTTGCTCTGGTTTGTAATAGTTAATAGGACCTTTATTTATTCTTTATCGCTTTATTTATTTTTAAAGGGTTTGTCTTTGGCGATGTAAATACCCGACGTCTTGTAATTTAAATTCCGCAATTTATTTTCCGCAAATTATAACTGTTAGATGTTTGATAATAAGGATGCATGATAAGACTGATTGTTTTAACCTAAAATCAACTTAGATCACCTTTAACATGTACAAAGATAAAAATAAACTGAAAACGACACACTCGCACATGCGCACTCTTAGGGTACACCCCACTTGGTTGCCTTCATACACGGTCATTGAGTATAGGTCACTTTAGAGGTCGTCCTCTTGTCTAAAGATCATAGTCGCCTCGAAACGGTTGCCTCGGATATGATTGCCTCAAACAAATGATCTAAGACATTAGGGTTACCACTAAGGCGTCCTAACATTGCTTTAGTGACCGTAAGTCCCGCATTCGAATTGACCCTCAAACTCCAACGACGGTGCTACCTACTCATCAATAGTAGGATAGTGTGATCGGTGGATCTGGAACTGACTGTTTAACGCTGGTTCGTGAAATGTCGCGGAAGCAAGAGTCGCCACCGTCTTTTATTTTCTCCAAATGGAAAGGACAAAAGCACAGAAAAATTCCTTAAAGAGATTGCTCTCGGTTCGGGAGGTAGATTATAGAAAGGGAAGGTGTTAGCACCCTTTTTATCCATGGTTATCCATGGGCTCTTAGATACTTGCTCACTTGTGTTTTCAAAAATGGTTTGTTTGCTTTTCAACTGTGGGTTTTAAAAAAGTTTCTTTGAAAATTTCAGTTCGACTCTTGTATCGGTCCTCAAGAGTGTTTGAAAAAATGCTTTCGAAAGCTTTTTGAAAATGTGTTGGTGTGAAAAGTATTTTTAAATTTGTTTTGAAATTTAGAGCAAGTATCTAGAGTCGTCTACCTACCCTAAGGAATTCGTCTGTGTAAATGTCCTTTAAAGTAGTGCCATCCCACCACTGAGAGGTAGGTAGCACCACCGTTGGAGGTGTTCGGGTCAATTCGAAGGTTCGGGACATGGTGATCACCAGAGCAATGGGAAGACACCTTAGAAGCTACCCTCATGCCAGGTTCCCGGATCATGAGGACTTACTAAGACATCCTCTACTCGACGATCACCTTTCGAGGCAAGGCAACAGTGAGGCGTACCCTAGGGGTGGTGTGTGACTTGTGTGTCATGTTCATTTGCATTTATCTTGTTCATGTCAAAGTGATCTAAGCGTTTGTTTTTATTTTAGGCCATTCATTCTTGCATGCATTTATTTAATAGTTAAAAATTGCGAGAAAGGTAAAGTTCTAAACTATTACAACAGGCGCGGGTCCACATCGCCAAAATTTCCAGGACCCGATTTGACAGAAAGTAAATAAAGAAATAAAGTAAAGTGCGAAAGATTAAATTTACACGGCTTTGGGAGAGGTACATAAATAATTAAAAGAAAAAAGAAATAAATACGCGAATTAAATTAAAATTAGAAACGAGGGCGTTGGACCCTTTTTAATGAAATTAAATTATTAGCAAACTAATTAAATTAAAGAAAAAGAAATTATTTTTTGTTTTTTTTGTATTTATGAGAATTTAATGCAATTAAAAACCTAATTCTACAATTTTTTATTTATTAAGAAAATATGACAATTATCTAAAATTAAGCCTAATTAATTAATTGCAACTTGATTTATAAAAATAACTAATTAAGAATTAATAATTAATATAGTAAAATAAAAAGGATGAAAAACGCTAGAAACCCTAATTCTACCAATTTTAGGTTTTATTGAAAAATGTTAAGATTAATCCTAGATTTAAAACTAAGTTAATTAATGAATTTTATTTACAAAAAATATTAATTAAATAAATATATTTTAATTTTGTCCTTTCTGATTTTTTTTGTGTTTTTTATATTATTGTGAAAATAATTAATTAAAGAATTAAATCAAAAAAAACTAATTAAAACAAAAAAATAGAAAAAATATAAGAAAAGGAATTAGGAATGCAAACCATGGGGGTCTGTCCCCAAATAGGAGGTTTTGCTTAGCAATTTGGGCCCATTTGTATAAGGCCTTGTCTGACTTTTTGACTAGCATGGAGCTCCGTTGACTAGTGTCCACCATGTTCTTCAGATCATGGCCTTCTGATCGTTTCCATTGGCCAAGTGGCAAGCTAGATTTGAGAGATGCATGGTGGTCTACAATACTGAAACTGCACAGAAATATTAGTGGAAAAATAATATGGAAAGGGTGAGGGACCTGGGGCTCGAACCCAGGTCCTAGAGATTACCATGCATACGCCTGACCAACTGCTCCATTTGAATTCTTTGTATATTAAATAACAAATAAATATGATAAAACAAAACAAATGCTAGTGGACTTTTTAGCGCGCAAATTTGAACAGACCAATCCACGCTGGCCACATAATCATCTCCTTCCTTGGCTTGTTTTTTTTCCTGAAAATAAAAAGGAATGGGCAACGGTTTTGAACCATCCCCAAAAGCAACATTATGAAAAATAGCGATTAGGCCGTCCGGCCACATAAATTAGGCACGAGGGGGGATTTTGAACCGTCCAAGCATGCTGAGTTCGTTCATGGTGTTGAGAGGTTCCAATTTTACAGCATTTAAGAACCCCTAATTCAAAGCTCAAAAAACCCTAAAAAACAACAATGGCAGATTCGCGTATAGCACATGAAAACTCAATTGGATTATACAGTTAGCTTCAGAATTAGATAATGAACATGAATCAAATATTAAAAATTGCTAAAGATGCATGAATCAAGATGCAAGAATGTCAAATATTTTCTGTACAGGTCACGATGATTCTCACGTTTCTTGGTGTTAGAGCTTATGGTTTTGATCCAAATTCCTTCCTTGAAGCCCCAGCAAGCCAATGGAATAGTTGTTTGATCTTGAAAAACCCTAAAACCTAGTTTTCAGTTTTCAAGTTTTAAGCAAAAAACTCAAGTGTGGTTTTCTGTGTATGGCGCAACTTGGCGTCTTTTTGCACGAGGGTTGGCTTGCCTATATATGTATGAATGATTTAGGTTAAGAAAATTGATCCAATAATCCTTGAATTGATGATACAATATTTGATTTTCCATGCTATTATTTTCAAATCTTTTCATGCACATTTAGTCCAAATCATGTTCAATCACCAAGATACTTTCCAAATCTGATTATACACAAAATCTTGAGATTATTTTATGCACAAAAAGATTCAAAAAGTTAGGTTTAGTATTTTTTACCTATTTATTTTAATTAAATGAATTATTAATGATTAAAAATCCAAATAAATAAATAAAAAATGATAAAAACTTCCCTTTGGGCCACATGGTCGTGCACATGCCTTGGATGATGAATTGTGGAAGAAAAAGAGGCCCATTAGCATTTTTAGGTCATTTGAAGCAATGTTGACTTTTCAAAATATCCAAAAATTTCCCAACTTCCACAAGGCATAACTTGCTTAATTTTTAAGCTTTGCTCATGTTCTTGGACATTTTGGAAATTTCTTTGAGTCCTCTAACCAATGCCTTTTGTCCCATGTCATTTTGATTTACCAATCTCAAGTTATGGCCTTTGACTTAAAGTCCCTTTTTGTTGACTTTTAAAAATGACCTATAATGTTGAAATTGATAACTTTTTGTGAGAGCATTTCTTGGACTTTAAGTATGAAGAGGAGTTGTAGGAAATGTCTTTATCTTCAAAGTGAGCTTTGGATGGAATTTTTCTGATAATCCATGTGAAAGTTATGCCCTGGTCAATTTACAGTTGACTTTTTCAACTGTCCAAATATGGAAACTTTTGCATCTTGAGACTTTTTGAGCCAAGCTTTGAGAATCATGATCAAGCATTGATCAAATGATGTTTGTGGCTTCAAAATGAGATGTTAATAAAAAATTTGGACTTTTGACTGTCAAATGACCATTTTGCCCCTACAGTTGACTGTAGTGCAATTAGGGTTTTTGACTGTGCAATTTTGTGTTGTAAGTCTTGAAACTTGATAGGAGGATGTTTGACCATATTTGTAGGAATGTGGGACTTGATTGGACCCTTGGAAACTTCATTTTCTTTGTCAGAACCAAAACCCTAATTTTGACTGTTAGGAGGTCCTTGAACTATGCAACCCTTAGGGAGATGTTTGAAGCTTTGACTTGGCAAATTTTGAAGAATATGGGAGGGAAAATTTTGGGGTACAACAGTTGCCCCTGTTCAATCTTCTTAGACCTGAGGATGCAGATTGGCTGACGTGCCTTTCGTAATCCGAAGGTGGAAGATGATTGAACACTAGAGTGCCCAGAAATTTGCGCTCACATAGTAGCAGTATGATGGTGGAATGGGCTTATAGATGCCATTTGGAGATTGATGGATAGGATGATGGGCTTATAGATGCCATGCTAAGAGATGATGGATAGGTGGATGGGCTTATAGATGCCATCTGGATGTTGATCGCGTAAGAGATTCCTTAGCGAGAGCTTGCGTACCTGCAAAAGAAAAAATGATTACCTGACCTGTTACGGGAGCTGGTCTTCAAATTCTTTGTGTAGATGTGTCCTGACTGGTTACAGGAGCTGGATCTGGAGCTTCAAACGGTGATGAATGAACCAGGGATGGTTACTTCCTCAACAGGAACGGTGAGAGAACCTTGGATGACTTTAACCTCAACAGCAATCGTTGAGAAAATCTTGGGATGACCACCTCCGCAGTATCGGGGAGAGAACCATAGGCGACTACAACCTCAATAGCAATCATTGAGAGAATCTTGGATAACTTCAACTTCAACAACAATCGTTGAGCGAATCTTGGGATTACCGCCTCCGCAGTATCGGGGAGAGAACCATAGGCGACTACAACCTCAATAGCAATCATTGAGAGAATCTTGAATAACTTCAACTTCAACAGCAATCGTTGAGCGAGTCTTGGGATTACCACCTCCGCAGTATCGGGGAGAGAACCATAGGCGACTACAACCTCAATAGCAATCATTGAGAGAATCTTGGATAACTTCAACTTCAACAGCAATCGTTGAGCGAGTCTTGGGATTACCACCTCCGCAGTATCGGGGAGAGAACCATAGGCGACTACAACCTCAATAGAAATCATTGAGAGAATCTTGGATAACTTCAACTTCAACAGCAATCGTTGAGCGAGTCTTGGGATTACCACCTCCACAGTATCAGGGAGAGAACCATAGGCGACTACAACCTCAATAGCAATCATTGAGAGAATCTTGGGTATCTTCTACTAAGTCTTTATCAGAAAAATCTGTTTGGGGTCGATTTAACTGGACTAGAGAAGGCCTTTGACTGGATAAGAAACAGATAAATCTTTGGAGTCGATTTAACTGAACCAGTCTAGGTCTTGAAATAGCTGAGAACTTAACTGGATCTTTCCTGAAAGGTAAAAGTCAGTCATATGCAATGCATGATATGGATCAAGCAATGATGTTCTCAACATAAATGAGATTTGTAAGATATGATGCGTATATGCATGCTATAATGTATGGAAGTGATGTTTAGGAATGTATGTTTTTGAAAGTAAACCCTTGACGGGTGCCGGGAAGTCACTCCTGGGCTGATGTTGGCAAGTAGATCTTTGCTTCTGCTGGGGATGATAGTTGCAAGAATACCAGTAGAAGGAGATAACTCCGTTGGGGAATATACTTGGCGAATGGAATATTCTGCGGGGAGAAAAGTACTCTAACGATCTTGCTGGGAAATAAAACTCTGTGGGGAGCGAGGTACTTTGTTGAATTGTTGATAATAACTTGCTGGGGATACCCTTGTTGTGTTGGAAGTGCTGATAGACTTCGTTGGGGATAAGAAAGAATTGTGTTGACGACGACCTTTCCGTGGCTTTTGGCTGAGGATAACCCAGTTATATCCTGGTAGGGAAATAACTCTTTGAATAAAGCCGGGCGACGCGTTCGTGCTCTGCGAGGATAAGCTTCCAGAACCTACTGGGGATAAGCTTACTGCTTAGGGAGATGGATTCCAACTTTCCTGGGGGAGCTGGATTGGACTCTCTGGGGGAAGTTTTGAACTGTATCGGGAAGATGACTCCACTGAATGCTGGTATACTGCCGGGGAACAGTCTTTAGACCAAGACTGTCGGGGATGCTTGTTAAGAATACATGTATATAGCTGGGGAATGCTGGGATCTGCTGGAGGATACCCATCTTCCTTAAGTTTGATAATAGCTTCGCCTGAGGAGAGTATACTGTTTGCTGGCTCACTCTCTGGGGAATTATGATATACTGGTTATGTTCTTTAGCTGAACCTACCTTGGTACCTTGGAGGATAGAACAATTAGATTGCTTGGACAACTCTTTATTGCCCCTGTTTCTAATGTTACCTGTGATTAATCCTTTGTTTTGTATGCAAATATTCATGAGTTAGCAATTTATTGTCAATGCATATATCACAAATTGAACCTTGGACGTTCTTCGCAAAACAAAACAGAAAAGGAAAAACAATTGGCACTTTTAACTGAAAAATATATTTGTATTGATTTTTGAATGGCCTGTAAATAGGCGTTTTATGTACAAGAGGCTGACGTTCTAGTAAGAGAATGCCGCCGAACCAAAGAGTTTATACAAATTTTGTACAAGAGAAAATAAAACAGCTGTGTGAAATGAATGATCCCACTGGGTTTCAACTCTGCTATTGCCTTTATAACTCCGAGCGTCTCATCACTTGATGACCTTGGTTGAAGATGAAGCTGACTGATCAATGCCGTCTGAACTTGATGCCGATACCGGATTCTGGATGCAAAGTGATCCAATGAGACATAGTATTACGCTTTATCCCTAACTTTTGCCTGGACTGCCCTTTCGAGTTTTCAGTCCACCGGGATACCCATTTTTTCCCAAGCCGCCTTTTCAGGTTTTCGACTTGCCGGGTGTACAGATTTTTTTATTTCATCCCTTCATTTTGCCCGAACCCTTTTGGTTCGCCGGGAAGCCCTAATTTTTGCCTAGGCATGTCAGCCTAGCGGGTCCTTTTTTATGCGTAGTATCTTTTTACTATGTCTGCATTGGCGGGGTGAGGAAGGTCGTCACCATCCATATTGGTTAGAATCATGGCTCCTCCTGAGAACACATGTTTAACCACAAATGGCCCTTCGTACATAGGGGTCCATTTGCCCCTTGGATCACTCTGAGGAAGGATGATTCGCTTGATTACCAGATCCCCAACTTGATATTCCTGTGGTCTGACCTTTTTGTTAAATGCCCTGATCATCCGTTTCTGATACGTCTGACCATGACAGATAGCAGCAAGTCTCTTTTCATCAATAAGGTTTAACTGATCAAGTCGAGTCTGGATCCAATCATGTTCGTTCAGATTTGCGTCCTTCATTATCCGGAGAGAGGGTATTTGCACTTCGATCGGTAAGACTGCCTCCATACCGTAAACCAAGGAGAAAGGAGTTGCCCCGGTTGACGTCCTGGCTGAGGTACGGTACCCATGTAGAGCAAACGGTAACATCTCGTGCCAATCTTTATAAGTCACTGTCATCTTCTGCACGATTTTCTTGATATTTTTATTTGCTGCTTCTACAGCCCCATTCATCTTCGGTCTGTAAGGAGAAGAATTGTGGTGCTGTATTTTGAACTGCTCGCAGAGCTCAGTGATCATCTTATTATTCAGATTGGTACCGTTGTCTGTAATGATCCTCTCTGGGACGCCGTACCGACAGATCAGATTATGTCGAATGAACCGTGCCACAACAGTCTTGGTTACCGTAGCGTAGGAAGCTGCTTCAACCCACTTTGTAAAATAATCAATCGCCACTAGGATGAAGCGATGCCCGTTAGATGCCGTAGGTTTAATCTCACCGATCATATCTATGCCCCACATTGCAAACGGCCAAGGCGCAGTCAGAACATTCAAAGGAACTGGAGGAACATGCACCTTGTCTGCATAAATCTGGCATTTATGGCATGTCTGAGAATGTTGATAGCAGTCAGCTTCCATTGTGGACCAGAAATACCCTGCCCGAAGGATCTTTTTAGCCATGGTGTGCCCACTGGAATGTGTACCAAAGGTCCCTTCATGTAGCTCTTCCATGATCCGTTCTGCTTCAGTCTTATCCACACAACGCAGTAAGGTCGAATCATGGTTTCGCTTGTACAAGATGCCGTTGCTAAGGAAGAACTTCGCTGCGAACCTTCTCAGAAACTTTTTATCATTGACAGATGCACCTTCAGGGTATTCCTGAGCTTCCAAGTATCTCTTCACCTCATGGTACCAAGGCTTCTCAGTCACCAACTCAGTCTCGAGATCACAACAGTATGCCGGTTCATCCAGTTTCCAGATGATGATCCGGGGAGCCTCATTGTCCCATTTAACCTTGAACATAGAAGACATTGTAGCTAACGCGTCCGCCAGCTGATTCTCCTCTCTCGGAAAGTGTTCAAAGGTTATCTTCGTGAAGTGGGGGATCAAGGTCAACACACATTCTCTGTAAGGAATAAGATTCAGATGTTTCGTAACCCACTCTCCTTTGATATGATTGATCACAAGAGCGGAATCTCCGAAGACACTCAGAAACTTGATCCTTAAGTCGATCGTAGCTTGAAGACCCATGATGCATGCCTCATACTCTGCCATGTTGTTGGTACAGTTGAAACATAGCCGGGCAGTGAGTGGAGTATGAGTGCCTTGAGGAGATATGATTATAGCGCCAATATCGTTACCCAAAGCGTTGGAGGCTCCGTCAAAGTGCATAGACCATCGGGATCCTTCCTCAGGTCCTTCATCCGGTCCAGGTACTTCACAATCAGTCACTATCATAATGCTCTCATCCGGGAACTCAAAATTCATTGACTGATAGTCGTCTACGGCCTGATGTGCCAAGTGGTCTGCCAATACACTTCCCTTGATGGCTTTCTGGGTCGTGTACTGAATGTCGTATTCCGTCAAGATCATTTGCCATCGTGCTATTCTCCCAGACAGAGCAGGCTTTTCGAATATGTACTTTATAGGATCCATCTTTGAGATCAACAAGGTAGTGTGAGTCAGCATATACTGTCTCAGCCGGCGAGCAGCCCATACCAAAGCGCAGCAAGTTTTCTCGAGCAGTGAGTATCGGGTTTCACAGTCGGTAAACTTTTTGCTAAGGTAATAAATGGCATGCTCTTTTCGGCCAGACTCGTCATGCTGCCCCAGCACACACCCCATTGAATTATCAAGTACTGTCAGGTATAGTATCAGGGATCTCCCTTCAACCGGTGGCATAAGGATGGGTGGTTCTTGGAGATACTCTTTGATTCTGTCAAAAGTAGCCTGACATTCATCATTCCAACTGTTGTACCCCAAAATTTGCCCTCCCATATTCTTCAAAATTTGCCAAGTCAAAGCTTCAAGATCCCCCAAGGGTTGCACAGTTCAAGGGCCTCCTAACAGTCAAGATTAGGGTCTTGGTTCTGATCAAGAAAATGAAGTTTCCAAGGGTCCAATCAAGTCCCACATGCCTATAAACATGTTCAAGCATCCTCATACAAAGTTTCAAGACTTTCAGCACAAAATTGCACATTCAAAACCCTAATTGCACTACAGTCAACTGTAGGGGCAAAATGGTCATTTAGCAGTCAAAAGTTCAAATTTTTGGTCAACATCTCATTTTGAAGCCACAAACATCATTTGATCAATGCTTGATCATGATTCTCAAAGCTTGGCTCAAAAATCATCAAGATGCAAAAGTTTCCTTATTTGGACAGTTGAAAAAAGTCAACTGTAAATTGACCAGGGCATAACTTTCACATGGATTATCAGAAAAATTTCATCCAAAGCTCATTTTGAAGAGAAAGACATTTCCTACAACTCCTCTTCATGCTTCAAGTCCAATAAATGCTCTCACAAAAAGTTATCAATTTCAACATTATAGGTCATTTTCAAAAGTCAACAAAAAGGGACTTTAAGTCAAGGGCCATAACTTGATATTGGTAAATCAAAATGACATGGGACCAAAGGCATTGGTTAGGGGACTCAAATACATTTCCAAAATGTCCAAGAACATGAGCAAAGCTTAAAAATTGAGCAAGTTATGCCTTGTGGAAGTTGGGAAATTTTTGGATATTTTGAAAAGTCAACATTGATTCAAATGACCTAAAATTGCTAATGGGCCTCTTTTTCTTCCACAATTCATTATCCAAGGCATGGGCACGACCACTTGGCCCAAAGGGAAGTTTTTCTTCATTTTTTATTTATTTATTTGGATTTTTATTATTAATAATTCATTTAAATTAATTTAAATTAATTTAAATACATGAAAAACATAAATCCTAATGTTCCAAATCTTTTTGTGCATATAATATCTCTAATATTTCGTGCAAATCAAATTAAGGAAGAATTGAAGTTGATTGGATATGATTGAGAGCTAAAAAGCATGAAAAAAGATTGAAAAAATTATGGTTTGCAAATCAAATCTTTTTCACATCAATGCATGGATTTTGATCAAGTTTCTTAAACTAAAACACTCACACATAAGTACAGAATGAAACCCTCATGCCCATAACCTAGAAGCCGCGCCACACATAGAAAGCAAAACTTGAGTTTTTGGTTGAAACATAAGTCACCTCACAACTGGGGACAACACCCCCCTAGGTTTGCAAACCCTTTTTTACATTCTTTATTTTTTCATTATTTTTACTTTCTTTAAATTAGTTTTTTTAATTAATTTAATATTTTCATAATATATAAAAAACACCAAAAAATCAGAAAAGATAAAAAATAATAAATATTTTTATTTTAGTATTTTTGTATATAAATTGCATTAATTAATTTTAGTTATTAAATTAGGTTTAATTGTAATATTTTCCTTAATAAAAATCTAAAATTGGTAGAATTAGGGTTTATAATCATTTTTATCCTTTTTTTTCTTTTCTTTCATAATAACTAAATATTTCCTATTATTTATTTTTATAATTAAATGGCATGTAAATAATTAGGTTAAATATTAGGTTAAAATTTAATCTTTTCTTAATAAACTAAAAACAACTAGAATTAGGGTTAGCATTTTATTTCAATTAATTCTTTTTCATTAAAATCATATAAATACAAAAAACTAAAAAAATAATTTCTTTTCTTTTTTTATTAATTAATTTAATCATTTAATCCAATTTTGCATAAAAGGGTCCAACGCCCTCGTTTTTAATTCTTATTTAATTCGCATGTTTATTTCTTTTCCGTATAATTTTTATGTACCTCTCCCAAGGCCATGTAATATTTTAATTTCTCGCACTTTACTTTTCTTTAAGTCTTTAGTTTTCTGTCAAATCGGGTTCTGGAAATTTTGGCGATGTGGACCCGCGCCTTTTGTAATAGCTTTAGAACTTTTACTTTTCGCAATCTTTAACTGTTAAATAAATGCATGCAAGAATGAATGACAAAAATAAAAACAAACGCATAGATCACTTTGACATGAACAAGACAAAATAACTGAACATGACACACAAATCACACACCACCCCTAGGGTACGCCTCACTGTTGCCTTGCCTCGAAAGGTGATCGTCGAGTAGAGGATGTCTTAGTAAGTCCTCATGATCCGGGAACCTGGCATGAGGGTAGCTTCTAAGGTGTCTTCCCATTGCTCTGGTGATCACCATGCCCCGAACCTCGAATTGACCCGAACACCTCCAACGGTGGTGCTACCTACCTCTCAATGGTGGGATGGCACTACTTTAAAGGACATCTACACAGACGAATTCCTTAGGGTAGGTAGACGACTCTAGATACTTGCTCTAATTTCAAAACAAATAAAAAAATACTTTTCACACCGACACTTTTTCAAAAAGCTTTCGAAAACATTTTTTCAAACACTCTTGAGGACCGATACAAGAGTCGAACTGGAATTTTCAAAGAAACTTTTTAAAACCCACAGTTGAAAAGCAAACAAACCATTTTTGAAAACACAGTGAGCAAGTATCTAAGAGCCCATGGATAACCATGGATAGAAAGGGTGCTAACACCTTCCCTTTCTATAACCTACCTCCCGAACCGAGAGCAATCTCTTTAAGGAATTTTTCTGTGCTTTTGTCCTTTCCATTTGGAGAAAATAAAAGACGGTGGCGACTCTTGCGTCCGCGACATTTCGCGAACCAGCGTTAAACAGTCAGTTCCAGATCCACCGATCACAGAACTGGCGACTCTGCTGGGGAAATATTTATAAAGTGAGGTCTACCTTAGGGTTAGTTCATAACTGTGTTTTCAATTGTATTGACTTGTCTGCTTTAACTTTGTGTGTTGCATGGGAGTCACATAGATCCTAACCCGGATCTGGGGATACCCTGTTTAGGTAGCATAAGCTGTGAGGGACCTGTCCGGCGTAGACCGACACAGGTGAAACAGTGGCTACGTTGGTGTGGCACCTTGGTCTGTACCGATATCCCTTGTGTCACAACGAGGAGAATATGGGTCTTCTAAGGAGTCATTAAGCACCAACAACCTTAGAACCTTAAATGACACAACTTGGCCATTAGAACAGTAGCAGTATGCTACGCCCATTGAGGCTAAACTCTCGTGATGGTTCTGGCCGCAAGAAAAGATTGCGATGCTGGAGTTATGACCGATTGAGGGTAGTCAATGATATTGGGATCCTCTAAGAACCCGGTTACTTTGATAGGACAGGTATGAACCAACAAACTGAAAGAGGGTAGTACCTAGACCTCATGCTGGCCTAAACTTTAGGGGCTTGCCTTGTGTGACTTGTGTGCCTTACCATGTTTGCCTTTGTATCTATTTGTGGTGTGCTTTATCATAACATCATAACATCATGAGCATTGCATGCATCCTGCATAAGGACTGACCATTTCAAAGACAGGAGGGTTTCACCTTTGCTCTGTTTTGTAGGACATCATGATGCTTGTGCGAAGGAATACTATCCGGTTCAACTTTGTTCGTTCACCTGAGTTGCTTGAAGAGTTGGTTAGCAGAATTCCAAATACCACTTCCTTCATTCAGAGGCATGGTTCTCTTCTCAGTTTAGTCACTGCAAAGCGGGATCAACAGTTGATGAGTGTTCTGACCCAGTTCTATGACCCCCTGTACCAGTGCTTCACCTTTCAAGACTTCCAGCTGGTCCCTACCCTGGAAGAGTTCTCTGATTTGCTTGGTATCCCTATCTTGGATCAGACTCCCTTTACTGGTTGGGAAAAGACCCTCAGGCTTGAGGATGTTGCTGCAGCTCTTCCCTTGACACATCAGGAGGTAATGGACAACTGGGTAACTAGAAGCGGAGTTAAGGGTTTCTTGGCCAAGTTTCTGATCGGTAAAGCTAACAGTTTCTGGAATGACTTGGACTTTAGGGCATATGAAGACATCTTGGCTCTCCTAATCTATGGGTTAGTCCTGTTTCCTAATCCTGACAACTTCATCAATGTCACTGCCATAAGGATCTTTATGTCTCAGAATCCGGTACCCACTCTCTTGGGTGACATCTTGCAACAACTTCATGCTCGTACTACCCGAAGACGAGGAACCCTATAGTGTTGTATCCCTTTGTTGGTGAGGTGGTTTATTTCGCACCTTCCCAAGTTCGTACTGAAGAACCAAGAAGGAAGAGGTTGGGCTCATAGGTTAATGTCTCTCACCGACAAAGACATCATTTGGACTTGCAGAGGTTTGGATGAGATAGCTGTCATTGATCGATGCGGGGAATACCCTAATGTTCCTCTGATTGGTACCCAAGGAGGGATCTCTTACAATCCATGTCTAGCGCTCCGTCAGTTTGGAAGAGCAAGAAGAGCAGGCCCCCATGAGATGTTGGTGCCTCACATCAGTTTTGAGTTTCAGGTGGATAGTGACGAGCTGCGTCCTAGGTTCATCAAGGCTTGGGACAAAGTTCATAAAGCTGACCCACAAGAGTTGGGGCCAAAGACTTCTTTACCTATGGAAGCCTACTACAAATGGGTTCGCATCCGTGCTCAGAAGATAGGTATGCCGTATGAAGCCGTCAGACCCGTCATTCTTGAGTGTCCTGACAAAGATGGTGTTCCTCCAACTGTCCTTCCTCCTCAGATACCTATCGATTATGAGACATTGAAGAGATCTTGGTCGCAATTGCGAGAAGAACGGGATTCTTACCGGGAAAAGTTCAACGAGCAGGAATTAAAGATCCAGAAGCTGGCAAAGCAGTTGGAGAATGAGAGAGCGCTGAATGCCTACATCCGTACTGAGAAGAGGAGACCATGGGATCAATAAGGAGCTTCGGATGTTCTTTTACAGTTTTATTTCCCTCTTCAGTATTTCCTTTCATGTAACGCCTAAGGGCAACCTGTTGAATAATTTCAGTTTCAAAGTTGAATCTAATGAAGTGTGTTCCTTTTTGTTTACAAAGTTGATTCCCGATTGTCTTTGAAAACATAAATCATACGCATTCCATTCATCATGTGCATATCAGGTTTTCCTCTTTTCAGGTTACTTATCGTTCTTCGCTGTTTATTTCAGCATCATGAATCCTGACTCGTCCTCAACTGAGATGTCCATCAAAGCTCTTCAGGCGCAGAATGTGCAATTTCAGGAACTAATCATGGGCTTGGCTCAGGGCCAAGAAGAGTTGAAGGCTCTGCTCCTGAAGAAGGAGAAGAAAAAGAAGAGAAGGACTGTTCTGTTCAGCTCGGGCCGAAGGTTTGGCAATACTCTGCAGAATGAAGAGGCTGGTTCTTCCATTGGCAAGAGTACTCCTCAAGCAGAAAAATGTCCTAGTCTGGTAGTCTCTGACAACGAGACTGATTTTGATGAAGAGCAGTACCCTCCTGCAGAAGACAGATACAAGCAACTGGAGGATAGGTTGAATGCTATGGAGATCCAACAGGTACCTGGGCTGGATTTCGGAGATTTGGGTTTGTCTACTGGTGTGATCATTCCTCGTAAATTCAAAGCACCATCTTTCACTAAGTACGATGGGGCGTCTTGTCCCAAGCTACATCTCAGGTCCTATGTTCGGAAGATTCAACTGTACTCAGCGGATAAGAATTTGTGGATCCACTTCTTCCAGGAGAGTCTTTCAGGGACTCATCTTGAATGGTTCTATCAGCTGGATGTGACCAAGGTTCGTAACTGGGAGGAGTTGGCTACTGCTTTCTATAAGCAGTATCAATATAATGCCGACCTTGCCCCTACACGTACCCAACTCCAGGGTATTTCGTTAGGTTCAAGTGAAGGTTTTAAAGAGTACGCTCAGAAGTGGAGGGATCTGGCTGGCAGGGTGCAGCCTCCGTTGACTGATCGGGAGTTGGTAGACATGTTCTTGGGGACCCTATCTGGGCCATTTTTCAACCATCTTATTGGGAATTCGTCTGCAGGGTTCACCGATCTGATCCTGACTGGAGAGAGAATTGAGGCTGGGTTGAAGTCTGGTAAGATTCCAAAGGGTGCATCTACAGGTTCAGAGAAGAAACCCTTCAAGAAAGAGGCCAGTGTGGTGTATGGGCCTAGAAGGCAAGACAAACCAGAGCGCCGCCAATCTGTCAACGCATTGGTGATTGCGAAGCCTGCAGCCGCTCCTCGGCAAGCTAACCAACCAAGGGCTGAGAGACCCAGAAGGGAATTCACCCGTTTGAGTATGACCTTGTCGCAGATCTTACCACAGTTGCTCTCAACCAACTTAGTAACCGTCAGAGAGGCTCCGAAGTTTGCAAATACTACATCTCCTAAATACAACCCAAATTCTCGTTGTGCTTATCATTCTGATAGCCCGGGGCATTCCACTGATGACTGTTGGGCATTAAGGAATAAGGTGCAAGACCTTATCGACGCGAAGGAGATACAGTTCGAAGCGCCTGAGAGGCCGAATGTGATGACTGCTCCTATGCCTCAGCATGGGGTAAATGTTGTTGATGAAGAAGTGTACGTTGTTTCTGTGGATGATCTGGCTACTCCTTTAATGACCGTCAAGAAGAACCTACTGTTGGCCGGTTTATTTCCGGGTTGCAGTGAGGGTTGCCTGTTCTGTGCTGTTTCCCTATCTGGTTGTCCCTTGCTGAAGTTAGGCATCCAAAGCCTAATGGATAGTAAGGAGATTCTGTTTAAGAAGTCTGCTGTTCAGCTGGTTCCGGTAGAAGAAGTTTCTGTGGTTACCATCTTCAATAATCCAATCAAGGCTCTCCCGAAGAAGCCCGTCCCAATCATGACTGTTGCACCTGTGGTTATCACTGTTCCGGGACCTCTTCCCTACGTATCTGATAAAGCTGTCCCCTGGCACTATGGGACAGATGTGTATGTGAACAGGATCAAACAAGAATTCAACACTGGCGCCAGTATCTGTGATATCACTGGCCCAGCCAAGGTTACCCGCAGTGGCAGGCTCTTCTCGCCTGACATTGCACCGCCTGCTACCCGAAGACCCCTCCTTATAACACCTACAAGTGTACCTGTTCCTGTTTCAGATCAAGTGGTTTCCCCTGCTGCCGAGTCATCCAATGCTCGGGGCAAGGGAGTTGAAGTTGAGCCTGCCCGGATGGAGGTACCGATACCTATAACTGCCGAAGCCTCCCAACAAGAGATGGAGGAAATCCTAAAGATAATAAAGAAGAGTGACTTCAATGTTGTGGAACAGCTGGGGCATACGCCCTCCAAAATCTCCATGCTCTCCTTATTGCTGTGCTCAGAGGCCCATGCTAAGGCCTTGATCTCATTTCTCAAGACGACCCATGTGCCACAGGAGACATCTGCAGTCCAGTTCACTGACTGCGTAGCAAATCTGACAGCGGACAATGGCTTAGGTTTCTCAGATGCTGACCTGACTGCGAAAGGAAGAGACCACAATGATGCCCTGCATGTCTCTATCGAATGCAGGGGCACTACTCTGGCGCATGTATTGGTGGATACTGGTTCGTCCTTGAATGTGCTACCCAAGAAGGCTTTAGACCGTTTAGATTGTGAAGGCCTGGAACTGAAACCCAGCAATATCATCGTCAGGGCCTTTGACGGTTCAAAAAGGATGGTTCATGGAGAGGTTGACATTCCTATTCGCGTGGGCTCTCAGGTGTTTGACTCTACTTTTTATGTGATGGATATCCGTCCATCGTACTCTTGTCTACTGGGTCGACCGTGGATCCATAAAGCTGGGGCAGTGACCTCTACCTTGCACCAGAAGCTGAAATACCCCGTCAGAGGGAAGATCGTCACTGTGCAGGGAGAGGAGGAGTATATGGTGAGCCACCTGAATTCTTTCAGATACATTGAGATGGACGGGGAGTTTATTGAGACCCCCTTTCAGCATTTCGAGGAGGTGCTTCCAATTTCAGCAGCAGCAGAAACAGCGGTCGAAGAGAATGTTCCTTTGAAGATGGCTTCCCTGAAGGATGCCCGGGCTGTGGTTCAGAAAGGTGAATGTGCTAACTGGGGCAGGCTTCCAGACTTTACACAGAAAACTGACAAATTTGGACTGGGTTTTACTGCAGAGGGTCAGAAAGCTATGCGGAAGGCGAAGACCAGAAGACCTCCTGTGTTCATTATAAATCCAGGAGTGAATGCTGTTGGTGAAAACAATGAAGTGGACGAAGCTGAGTTCAATAGCTGGATCTACCCGACACCTGATGGCGGATTGACCAATTGGATTGCTAAGGACCATACTCCTGTTACTTTTGTTACGCAGTAATAAACTTCTTTGTTTCGTTATTTGTAATAAACAATAAATAAACTCTATGGCCCGGTGTCTTACCCGAGGCACCATGGTTTCATTTGTGAGGGCATATAAATTGTCATTTCATATATCATAAATGAAAATCTTGGACGTTTTCTCGCATTGCAAATCTTATGCTCCTTTTGTCTTTCTTTCCTTTACATATATTTCAAGACAGCTGTATTTACACACACACTCACTCATACAGGTTTCAATCCACTCTGGATCTCACTGGTAACGACTCTGCTACTGCCAGTTATGACTTCGAAAGTCCGATCAACTTAGCCGAAGACGAAGGTGAAGATGATTGCGAAGTGCCTGGCGAGCTTGCAAGACTGTTACTTCAGGAAGAGAGGGCAATTCAACCACATGAAGAGCCAGTGGAAACAATAAACCTGGGTACTGAAGCAGACAGGAAAGAGGTAAAGATTGGTGCCAACCTAGAGCTCAGCGTGAAGCAACGGTTGACTCAGATGCTACATGATTATATGGAGATCTTTGCCTGGTCCTACAAAGACATGCCCGGGTTGGATACCGATATTGTGGTCCATCACTTGCCTACTAAAGAAGACTGCCCTCCAGTTAAGCAAAAGGTTCGTCGTATGCGTCCAGAAATGTCTGAGAAGATTAAAGCCGAGGTCATGAAACAGTTTGATACCGGGTTTCTTGCAGTGACTTCTTACCCTCAGTGGGTTGCTAATATGGTGCCGGTACCTAAGAAAGACGGTAAGGTCAGAATGTGTGTCGACTACAGGGATCTGAACAGGGCCAGCCCCAAGGATGACTTCCCCTACCTCACATTGATGTCCTTGTTGATAATACAGCTCAGCATAAGGTGTTCTCTTTCATGGATGGTTTTTCAGGTTATAATCAGATCAAGATGGCTCCTGAAGACATGGAAAAAACTACATTTGTAACTCAGTGGGGCACCTTCTGCTACAAGGTCATGCCTTTTGGACTAAAGAACGCTGGGGCAACCTACCAACGTGCCATGGTTGCTTTATTTCATGACATGATCCATCACGAGATAGAAGTGTATGTTGACGACATGATCGCAAGGTCCCAGACTGAGGAAGAGCACCTAGATCATCTGCAGAAGTTGTTTGACCGTTTGAAACTGTACAAGCTGAGGCTGAACCCGAACAAGTGCACCTTCGGGGTAAGATCTGGAAAGTTGCTAGGCTTCGTTGTAAGTGATAAGGGTATTCAAGTGGACCCTGCTAAGGTCAAAGCTATTCAAGAGATGCCAGTTCCTAAGACAGAGAAGGAAGTCAGAGGCTTTTTAAGACGCCTGAATTACATTGCTCGGTTCATCTCACATCTAAATGCTACATGTGAACCAATCTTCAAGCTGCTGAAGAAAGATCAGGTAGTACGTTGGAACGATGAATGTCAGGCTGCTTTCGACAGAATCAAAGAGTATCTCCAAGAACCACCCATCCTTATGCCACCGGTTGAAGGGAGACCTCTGATACTATACCTGACAGTACTTGACAACTCAATGGGGTGCGTGCTGGGGCAGCATGATGAGTCTGGCCGAAAAGAGCATGCCATCTATTACCTTAGCAAAAAGTTTACCGAATGTGAGACTCGATACTCACTGTTTGAGAAAACTTGATGCGCTTTGGTATGGGCTGCTCGCCGGCTGAGACAGTATATGCTGACTCACACTACCTTGTTGATCTCAAAGATGGATCCTATAAAGTACATATTCGAAAAGCCTACTCTGTCTGGGAGAATAGCAAGATGGCAAATGATCTTGACGGAATACGACATTCAGTATACGACCCAAAAAGCCATCAAGGGAAGTGTGTTGGCAGACCACTTGGCACATCAGGCCGTAGATGATTATCAATCAATGAACTTCGAGTTTCCGGACGAAAGCATCATGATAGTAACTGATTGTGAAGTACCTGGACCGGATGAAGGACCTGAGGAAGGATCCCGATGGTCTATGCACTTTGACGGAGCCTCCAACGCTTTGGGAAACGGTATCGGCGCTATAATCATATCCCCTCAAGGCACTCATACTCCACTCACTGCCCGACTATGTTTCAATTGTACCAACAACATGGCGGAGTATGAGGCGTGCATCATGGGTCTTCAAGCTGCGATCGACTTAAGGATCAAGTTTCTGAGCGTCTTCGGAGATTCCGCTCTTGTGATCAATCAGATCAAAGGAGAGTGGGATACGAAACATCCGAATCTTATTCCTTACAGAGAATGTGTGTTGACCTTGATCCCCCACTTCACGAAGATAACCTTTGAACACTTTCCAAGGGAAGAGAATCAGTTGGCGGACGCGTTAGCTACAATGTCTTCTATGTTCAAAGTTAAATGGGATAATGAGGCTCCCCGGATCATCATCTGGAAACTGGACAAACCGGCATACTGTTGCGATCTCGAGACTGAATTGGTGACTGAGAAGCCTTGGTACCATGAGGTGAAGAGATATCTGGAAGCTCAGGAATACCCTGAAGGTGCCTCTGTCAATGATAAGAAGTTCCTGAGAAGGTTCGCAGCAAAGTTCTTCCTTAGCAACGACATCTTGTACAAGCGAAACCATGATTCAACCTTACTGCGTTGTGTGGATAAGACTGAAGCAGAAAGGATCATGGAAGAGCTACATGAAGGGACCTTCGGTACACATTCCAGTGGACATACAATGGCAAAGAAGATCCTTCGGGCAGGATATTACTGGTCCACAATGGAAGTTGACTGCTACCAACATTCTAGGACATGCCATAAGTGCCAGATTTATGCAGACAAAGTGCATGTTCCTCCAGTTCCCCTGAATGTTCTGACTGCGCCTTGGCCGTTTGCAATGTGGGGCATAGACATGATTGGTGAGATTAAACCTACGGTATCTAATGGGCATCGCTTCATCCTAGTGGCGATTGATTATTTTACAAAGTGGGTTGAAGCAGCTTCCTACGCTACGGTAACCAAGACTGTTATGGCACGATTCATTCGGCATAATCTGATTTGTCAGTACGGCGTCCCTGAACGGATCATTACAGACAACGGTACCAATCTGAATAATAAGATGATCACTGAGCTCTGCGAGCAGTTCAAAATACAGCACCACAATTCTTCTCCTTACAGACCGAAGATGAATGGGGCTGTAGAAGCAGCAAATAAAAATATCAAGAAAATCGTGCAGAAGATGACAGTGACTTATAAAGATTGGCACGAGATGTTACCGTTCGCTCTACATGGGTACCGTACCTCAGCTAGGACGTCAACCGGGGCAACTCCTTTCTCCTTGGTCTACGGCATGGAGGCAGTCTTACCGATCGAAGTGCAAATACCCTCTCTCCGGATAATGAAGGATGCAAATCTGAACGAAGATGATTGGATCCAGACACGACTTGATCAGCTAAACCTTATTGATGAGAAGAGACTTGCTGCTATCTGTCATGGTCAGACGTATCAGAAACGGATGATCAGGGCATTTAACAAAAAGGTCAGACCACAGGAATATCAAGTTGGGGATCTGGTAATCAAGCGAATCATCCTTCCTCAGAGTGATCCAAGGGGCAAATGGACCCCTACGTACGAAGGGCCATTTGTGGTTAAGCATGTGTTCTCAGGAGGAGCCATGATTCTAACCAACATGGATGGTGACGACCTTCCTCACCCCGCCAATGCAGACATAGTAAAAAGATACTACGCATGAAAAAAGACCCGCTAGGCTGACATGCCTAGGCAAAAATTAGGGCTTCCCGTCGAACCAAAAGGGTTCGGGCAAAATGAAGGGATGAAATGAAAAAAATCTGTACACCCGGCAAGTCGAAAACCTGAAAAGGCGGCTTGGGCAAAAATGGGTATCCCGGTGGACTGAAAACCCGAAAGGGCGGTCCAGGCAAAAATTAGGGATAAAAGCGTAATACTATGTCTCATCGGATCACTTTGCATCCAGAATCCGGTATCTACATCAAGCTCATACGGCATCGATCAGTCAGCTTCATCTTCGTTTAGATCATCAAGTGATGAGACGCTCGGAGTTATAAAGGCAATAGTAGAGTTGAAACCCAGTGGATTATTCATTTCACACAGCTGTTTTATTTTCTCTTGTACAAAATTTGTATAAACTCTCTTGTTCGGCGGCGTTCTCTTACTAGGACGTCAACCTCTTGTACACAAAACGCCTATTTTCAGGCCATTCAAAATCAATACAAATATATTTTAAAAGTGCCAATTGTTTTTCTGTTTTGTTTTGCGAAGAACGTCCAAGGTTCAATTTGTGATATATGCATTGACAATAATTTGCTAACTCATGAATATTTGCATACGAAACAAAGGATTAATTACAGGTAGCACTAGAAACAGGGGCAATAAAGAGTAGTCTGAGCAATCTAATTGTTCTGTCCTCCAAGGCACCAGGTAGGTTCAGCTGAAGAATATAACCAGGCATCTTAATCCCCCAGAGAGTGAGCCAGCAAGCAATACACTCTCCCCGAGCAAAGTTACAATCAAACTTAAAGAAGTTGGGTATCCTCCAGCAGATCTCAACATTCCCCGGCAGCATGTATATTCTTAACAAGCATCCCCGGCAATCTTGGTCTAAAGATTGTTCCCCGGCGGTATATCAAACATTCAAAGGAATCACTTCCCCCGCAGTTCAAAACTTCCCCAGGAGAGTCCAATCCAGTCCCCCAGGAATGTTGGAATCCATTTCTCCCAAGCAGTAAGCTTATCCCCAGTAGATTCTGGAAGCTTATCCTCGCAGAGCACGAACGCGTCTCCCGGCTTTATTTAAAGAGTTATTTCCTTACCAGGATATAACTGGGTTATCCTTAGCCAAAAGCCACGGAAAGGTCGTCCTCGGCGAAGTCCTCTTACCCCCAGCGAAGTCTATTAACACTTCCGATACAACAATGGTATCCCCAACAAGTTATTATCAACAACTCAACAAGGTATCTTTCTCCCCACAGAGTATTGCTTCCCAGCAAGATCGTTAGAGTACTTTCCTCCCTGCAGAGTAATCATTCGCCAAGTTTATTCCCCAACGGAGTTATCTTCTCCTACCGGTATTCTTGTAACTATCATCCCCGGCGGAAGCAAAATCTATTCTCCAACATCAGCCCAGGAGTGACTTCCCGGCACCCGTCAAGGATTTACTTTCCTAGACGAAAAATACATTCATAAACATCTTCATACATTATAGCAAGCATATACGCATCATGAACATACAATCTCACATATTCAGAGAGTATCTCGCATGTCATACCACATGACATCGCATACAACTAACGCTTGTCTTTTCAGGACAAAAGTACAAAAATGATTACCATCAATGGTCGCAACTAAAGATCCGATTCCTGAATCTTGCCAGGGTGTATCTGTTGATGACCAATTACCAGATCCGATTCCTGTATCTTGCCAGGGTGTGTCTGAAGAGTTCGAGGATCCGATACCTGAATCTTGCCAGGGTGTATCCGTTGAAGACTAACATTACCAGATCCGATTCCTGTATCTTGCCAGGGTGCGTCTGAAGAGTTCGAGGATCCGATGCCTGAATCTTGCCAGGGTGTATCCGTTGAAGACTAACATTACCAGATCCGATTCCTGTATCTTGCCAGGGTGCGTCTGAAGAGTTCGAGGATCCGATGCCTGAATCTTGCCAGGGTGTATCCGTTGAAGACTAACATTACCAGATCCGATTTCTGTATCTTGCCAGGGTGTGTCTGAAGAGTTCGAGGGTCCAATGCCTGAATCTTGCCAGGGTGTATCCGTTGAAGACTAACATTACCAGATCCGATTCATGTATCTTGCCAGGGTGTGTCTGAAGAGTTCGAGGGTCCGATGCCTGAATCTTGCCAGGGTGTATCCGTTGAAGACTAACATTACCAGATCCGATTCCTGTATCTTGCCAGGGTGTGTCTGAAGAGTTCGAGGATCCGATGCCTGAATCTTGCCAGGGTGTATCCGTTGAAGACTAACATTACCAGATCTGATTCCTGTATCTTGCCAGGGTGTGTCTGAAGAGTTCGAGGGTCCGATGCCTGAATCTTGCCAGGGTGTATCCGTTGGAGACTAACATTACCAGACTCGATTCCTGTATCTCGCCAGGGCACGTCTGAAGAATTCGAAGATCCGATTCCTGTAACCAGTCAGGACATATCTACACAAAGCATCTGAAGACCAGCTCGTGCAACATGTCAGGTACTCATTTTTCTTTTGCAGGTACGCAAGTTCTCGCTAAGGAATCTCTTACGCGATCAACATCCAGATGGAATCTATAAGCCCATCATCCTATTCATCAACCTCTAAATGGCATCTATAAGCCCATTCCACCATCACACTGCTACTATGTGAGCGCAAATTTCTGGGCACTCTAGTGTTCAATCATCTTCCACCTTCGGATTACGAAAGGCACGTCAGCCAATCTGCATCCTCAGGTCTAAGAAGATTGAACAGGGGCAACTGTTGTACCCCAAAATTTGCCCTCCCATATTCTTCAAAATTTGCCAAGTCAAAGCTTCAAGATCCCCAAGGGTTGCACAGTTCAAGGGCCTCCTAACAGTCAAGATTAGGGTCTTGGTTCTGATCAAGAAAATGAAGTTTCCAAGGGTCCAATCAAGTCCCACATGCCTATAAACATGGTCAAGCATCCTCATACAAAGTTTCAAGACTTTCAGCACAAAATTGCACATTCAAAACCCTAATTGCACTACAGTCAACTGTAGGGGCAAAATGGTCATTTAGCAGTCAAAAGTTCAAATTTTTGGTCAACATCTCATTTTGAAGCCACAAACATCATTTGATCAATGCTTGATCATGATTCTCAAAGCTTGGCTCAAAAATCATCAAGATGCAAAAGTTTCCTTATTTGGACAGTTGAAAAAAGTCAACTGTAAATTGACCAGGGCATAACTTTCACATGGATTATCAGAAAAATTCCATCCAAAGCTCATTTTTAAGAGAAAGACATTTCATACAACTCCTCTTCATACTTCAAGTCCAAGAAATGCTCTCACAAAAAGTTATCAATTTCAACATTATAGGTCATTTTCAAAAGTCAACAAAAAGGGACTTTAAGTCAAGGGCCATAACTTGAGATTGGTAAATCAAAATGACATGGGACCAAAGGCATTGGTTAGAGGACTCAAAGACATTTCCAAAATGTCCAAGAACATGAGCAAAGCTTAATAATTGAGCAAGTTATGCCTTGTGGAAGTTGGGAAATTTTTGGATATTTTGAAAAGTCAACATTGATTCAAATGACCTAAAATTGCTAATGGGCCTCTTTTTCTTCCACAATTCATTATCCAAGGCATGGGCACGACCACTTGGCCCAAAGGGAAGTTTTTCTTCATTTTTTATTTATTTATTTGGATTTTTATTATTAATAATTCATTTAAATTAATTTAAATACATGAAAAACATAAATCCTAATGTTCCAAATCTTTTTGTGCATATAATATCTCTAATATTTCGTGCAAATCAAATTAAGGAAGAATTGAAGTTGATTGGATATGATTGAGAGCTAAAAAGCATGAAAAAAGATTGAAAAAATTATGGTTTGCAAATCAAATCTTTTTCACATCAATGCATGGATTTTGATCAAGTTTCTTAACCTAAAACACTCACACATAAGTACAGAATGAAACCCTCATGCCCATAACCTAGAAGCTGCGCCACACATAGAAAGCAAAACTTGAGTTTTTGGTTGAAAAATTGAAAACTGAAAACAGGGATAGAGGACGATTCAAGGCCAAAGAGTTATTCCATTAGCTTGCTGAGGTTTCAAAGAAGAAATTTGGATCAAAATCATAAGCTTCCACCCCCAGAAACGTGAGAACGACCTCACCCTGTACAGAAAATATTCGATACTCTTGCATCTCGATTCATACATTTTTCATAATTTTTTATGCTTGATTTGTGTTCATTATATGATTCTGATGCTAACTGTATGATTTAATTGTATTTTTACCACTCATACGCGAAATTGCCATTAAAGCATCCTAGGTTTTCAGACTTGCAAAATTAGGGATTCTCTTATCCAGAAAAATTGGAGCACAAGACCCAGACCATCAAAAGCAGGACCTTCATACAAACTCAGTGATGGGGTCGCGCTCAATTTATGAGCCACCCTGAGCTAATCGCTATTTTTCAGAAACTGGCCTAAGGGAACGTTTAAAAAACCGTTGCTAATTGTTTTTGTGTTTCAGGAAAAAATAAGCCAAGGAAGAAGAAGGGTGCGTGGCCATCAGTAATTGGCTGGTTCAAATTTTCGCGCGCATAGGCCCCACTAACCATTGTTTATTTTATATTCGTTGTTTGTTATTTAATGTACAAGACGCGCGTTTGGCTTGATTGGTTAGGCATGTGTGTGGTGACATTCAGGACCTGAGTTCGATCCCAGGTCCCTCACCCTTTCCATGTTATTTTTCATTCAATGTTTCTACGCAGTTTCAACGTTGAAGACGCACCGTACACCCTCAAAATCAAGCTGTCCACGCGTACCATGGCATTCAATCAAGGGCCCAGGATCTGGGGAACATGGTGAACCATAGTCAACGCTTGGGTATACTAGTGGAAAAGTCCACTAGGCCAAGGACAGATGGGCCTAAATTGTTAAAGTTTCACCTCACAACTGGGGACAACACCCCCTAGGTTTGCAAACCCTTTTTTACATTCTTTATTTTTTTCATTATTTTTAATTTCTTTAAATTAGTTTTTTTAATTAATTTAATATTTTCATAATATATAAAAAACACCAAAAAATCAGAAAAGATAAAAAATAATAAATATTTTTATTTTAGTATTTTTGTATATAAATTGCATTAATTAATTTTAGTTATTAAATTAGGTTTAATTGTAATATTTTCCTTAATAAAAATCTAAAATTGGTAGAATTAGGGTTTATAATCATTTTTATCCTTTTTTTTCTTTTCTTTCATAATAACTAAATATTTCCTATTATTTATTTTTATAATTAAATGGCATGTAAATAATTAGGTTAAATATTAGGTTAAAATTTAATCTTTTCTTAATAAACTAAAAACAACTAGAATTAGGGTTAGCATTTTATTTCAATTAATTCTTTTTCATTAAAATCATATAAATACAAAAAACTAAAAAAATAATTTCTTTTCTTTTTTTATTAATTAATTTAATCATTTAATCCAATTTTGCAAAAAAGGGTCCAACGCCCTCGTTTTTAATTCTTATTTAATTCGCATGTTTATTTCTTTTCCGTATAATTTTTATGTACCTCTCCCAAGGCCATGTAATATTTTAATTTCTCGCACTTTACTTTTCTTTAAGTCTTTATTTTTCTGTCAAATCGGGTTCTGGAAATTTTGGCGATGTGGACCCGCGCCTTTTGTAATAGCTTTAGAACTTTTACTTTTCGCAATCTTTAACTGTTAAATAAATGCATGCAAGAATGAATGACAAAAATAAAAACAAACGCATAGATCACTTTGACATGAACAAGACAAAATAACTGAACATGACACACAAATCACACACCACCCCTAGGGTACGCCTCACTGTTGCCTTGCCTCGAAAGGTGATCGTCGAGTAGAGGATGTCTTAGTAAGTCCTCATGATCCGGGAACCTGGCATGAGGGTAGCTTCTAAGGTGTCTTCCCATTGCTCTGGTGATCACCATGCCCCGAACCTCGAATTGACCCGAACACCTCCAACGGTGGTGCTACCTACCTCTCAATGGTGGGATGGCACTACTTTAAAGGACATCTACACAGACGAATTCCTTAGGGTAGGTAGACGACTCTAGATACTTGCTCTAATTTCAAAACAAATCAAAAAATACTTTTCACACCGACACCTTTTCAAAAAGCTTTCGAAAACATTTTTTCAAACACTCTTGAGGACCGATACAAGAGTCGAACTGGAATTTTCAAAGAAACTTTTTAAAACCCACAGTTGAAAAGAAAACAAACCATTTTTGAAAACACAGTGAGCAAGTATCTAAGAGCCCATGGATAACCATGGATAGAAAGGGTGCTAACACCTTCCCTTTCTATAACCTACCTCCCGAACCGAGAGCAATCTCTTTAAGGAATTTTTCTGTGCTTTTGTCCTTTCCATTTGGAGAAAATAAAAGACGGTGGCGACTCTTGCTTCCGCGACATTTCGCGAACCAGCGTTAAACAATCAGTTCCAGATCCACCGATCACACCAACGTACTACCTGATCTTTCTTCAGCAGCTTGAAGATTGGCTCACAGGTAGCGGTTAGATGCGAGATGAACCGAGCAATGTAATTCAGGCGTCCTAAAAAGCCTATGACCTCTTTCTCTGTCCTAGGAACTGGCATCTCTTGAATAGCTTTAACCTTGGCAGGGTTCACTTGAATACCCTTATCGCTTACAACGAAGCCTAGCAACTTCCCAGATCTTACCCCGAAGGTGCACTTGTTCGGGTTCAACCTCAGCTTGTACAATTTCAACCGGTCAAACAGCTTCTGCAGATGATCTAGGTGCTCTTCCTCAGTCTGGGACCTTGCGATCATGTCGTCAACATACACTTCTATCTCATGATGGATCATGTCATGAAATAAAGCAACCATGGCACGTTGGTAGGTTGCCCCAGCGTTCTTCAGTCCAAAGGGCATGACCTTGTAGCAGAAGGTTCCCCACTGAGTAACAAATGTAGTCTTTTCCATGTCTTCAGGAGCCATTTTGATCTGATTGTAACCTGAAAAACCATCCATGAAAGAGAACACTTTATGCTGAGCTGTATTGTCAACAAGGACATCAATGTGAGGTAAGGGGAAGTCATCCTTGGGGCTGGCCTTGTTCAGATCCCTGTAATCGACACACATTCTGACCTTACCGTCCTTCTTAGGTACCGGCACCACATTAGCAACCCACTGAGGGTAAGAAGTCACTGCAAGGAACCCAACATCAAACTGTTTCATAACCTCGGCTTTAATCTTCTCAGACATCTCTGGACGCATACGACGGACCTTTTGCTTAACCGGAGGGCAGTCTTCCTTAGTAGGCAAGTGATGGACCACAATATCAGTATCCAACCCGGGTGTGATCGGTGGATCTGGAACTGACTGTTTAACGCTGGTTCGCGAAATGTCGCGGAAGCAAGAGTCGCCACCGTCTTTTATTTTCTCCAAATGGAAAGGACAAAAGCACAGAAAAATTCCTTATAGAGATTGCTCTTGGTTCGGGAGGTAGATTATAGAAAGGGAAGGTGTTAGCACCCTTTCTATCCATGGTTATCCATGGGCTCTTAGATACTTGCTCATTTGTGTTTTCAAAAATGGTTTGTTTGCTTTTCAACTGTGGGTTTTAAAAAGTTTCTTTGAAAATTCCAGTTCGACTCTTGTATCGGTCCTCTAGAGTGTTTGAAAAATGCTTTTGAAAGCTTTTTGAAAATGTGTTGGTGTGAAAAGTATTTTTGATTTGTTTTGTTTTGAATTTAGAGAAAGTATCTAGAGTCGTCTACCTACCCTAAGGAATTCGTCTGTGTAGATGTCCTTTAAAGTAGTGTCATCCCACCATTGAGAGGTAGGTAGCACCACCGTTGGAGGTGTTCGGGTCAATTCGAGGTTCGGGGCATGGTGATCACCAGAGCAATGGGAAGACACCTTAGAAGCTACCCTCATGCCAGGTTCCCGGATCATGAGGACTTACTAAGACATCCTCTACTCATTCTTGCATGCGTTTGTTAACAGTTAAAAGTACGAGAAAAGTAAAGTTCTAAGCTATTACAAAAGGCGCGGGTCCACATCGCCAAAATTTCCAGGACCCGATTTGACAGAAAAAATAAAGAATTAACGAAAAGTAAAGTGCGAGAAAATTAAAATGTTACATGGCCTTGGGAGAGATACATAAATATTATAAAGAAAAAGGAAATAAATATGCGAATTAAATAAGAATTAAGAACGAGGGCGTTGGACCCTTTTTGCAAAATTAAAAGATGAAATTAATTAATTAAAGAAAGAAAAGAAATTGTTTTTGGTATCTTTTGGTATTTTTTGGTATTTTTTGGTATTTAGGAGAATTTAATGCAATTAAACCTAATTCTACAATTTTTATTTTATTATGAAAACATATTAAAGTTTAACCTAAAATTAACCCTAATTAATTTACATGCCATTTAATTATAAAAAATAAATAATAGGAAATATTTTAATAATTAATTACTGTGGAATAAAATAAAATAAAGGATAAAAATTAATTAAACCCTAATTCTATAAGTTTTGATTTTTTAGTAAAAAATGTTAAGATTAAAACCTAAATTTAAAACTAAGTGAATTAATGAATTTATTTACAAAAATACTAGTTAAAAAAATATTTATTATTTTTTTTTAATCTTTTCTGATTTTTTAATGTTTTTTATATATTATGAAAATAATTGAATTAACAGAATTAATTAAAAAGAATAATAATTGAAAATAAAAAAGAATAAAAAAGAAAGATATTGCAAACCTCAGGGGGCTGTTGTCCCCAGTTGTGAGGTTTCTCTTTAGCAATTTGGGCCCATCTATCCTTGGCCTGGTTGACTTTTGCCACTAGTGTGTGAGGTGGTTGACTGCAGTCCATGGTGCGCTTCAGATTGTGACCATTTGATCCATCTCCATAGGCACGTGGATGGCCAGATATTGTGAACATAGTGAACCTTCAGCGTTGAACCTGCATAGGATGATGAGTAGAAAAATAATATTGGAAAGGGTGGGGACCTGGGACTCGAACCCAGGTCCTGAACATTACCAACCAACGCGCTTGCCAGTGGAGCTGTCTCGTTCATCTGTAGATTAAATAACAAATAAAATTTATAAAATAAAATAACGCGTTAGTGGAGAATTAGCGCGAAATTTAAATAGGCCAATCATTGAGCGCCACAGGGGTCATCTTCTTCGTTGCCTTATTTTTTTTTCTGAAACACAAACGTTGGCAACGGTTTTACAAACGTTCTTTTAGGCCAGTTTCTGAAAAATAGCGATTAGCTCAGGGTGCCTCATAAATTGAGCGCGACCCCATCACTGAGCTTGTATGAAGGTCCTGATTTTGATGGTCTGGGTCTTGAGTGCTGATTTTTCCTTAAGTGGGAAACCCCAATTCTCAGCTTGAAAAACCCTAAACGATGACAATGGTGGAATCGTGTACAACGCTCAAAAACACAATTAATTTACATGGTTAGCATTAGAATTAAACAATGAACACAAATCACATATTAAAAATTGCTAAATGCGCATGAATTGGGATGCAAGAAGATGAAATTTTCTCTGTACAGGTGAGATCGTTCTCACGTTTCTGGGCACGAAAGCTTGTAGTGTTTGATCCAAATCCCTTCTTTGAAGCCTCAGCAAGCTAATGAGATAAAAATCTTGCCTTGAATCGTCCTCTAACCTTGTTTTCAGTTTTGAGATTTTCAACCAAAAACTCAAATTTTGTGCTTGGCCTGTAGCACAGCCTTTTTGGTTTTTGAGCATTAGGTCTTGATCCAGCTTATGTATGGAATGAATTAGGTTAAGTTTCTTGTCCAAGGAATCAAAGAATTGATGTATGGATATTTGATTTTTATGGCAAAATATTTTCAAATCTTTTCATGCACATTTGCTCTCAATCATATCCAATCACCCTCAATTCTTCCCTAATTGATCATGCACGAATTTTTGAACCTATTACATGTACAAAAAGATTTGATAAATTAGGTTTAGTATTTTCCATGTATTTAATTAATTTAAATGAATTATTAATAATAAAAATCCAAATAAATAAATAAAAAATGAAGAAAAACTTCCCTTTGGGCCAAATGGTCGTGCACATGCCTTGTATAATGAATTGTGGAAGAAAAAGAAGCCCATTAGCAATTTTAGGTCATTTGAATCAATGTTGACTTTTCAAAATATCCAAATATTTCCCAACTTCCACAAGGCATAACTTGCTCAATTTTTAAGCTTTGCTCATGTTCTTGGACATTTTGGAAAGGTCTTTGAGTCCTATAACCAATTCCTTTGGTCCCATGTCATTTTGATTTACCAATCTCAAGTTATGGCTTTTGACTTAAAGTCCCTTTTTGTTGACTTTTGAAAATGACCTATAATGTTGAAATTGATAACTTTTTGTGAGAGCATTTCTTGGACTTGGAATATGAAGAGGAGTTGTAGGAAATGTCTTTCTCTTCAAAATGAGCTTTGGATGGAATTTTTCTGATAATCCATGTGAAAGTTATGCCCTGGTCAATTTACAGTTGACTTTTTCAACTGTCCAAATAAGGAAACTTTTGCATCTTGATGATTTTTGAGCCTAGCTTTGAGAATCATGATCAAGCATTGATAAAATGATGTTTGTGGCTTAAAAATGAGATGTTGACCAAAAATTTGAACTTTTGACTGTCAAATGACCATTTTGCCCCTACAGTTGACTGTAGTGCAATTAGGGTTTTTGACTGTGCAATTTTGTGCTAAAAGTCTTGAAACTTTGTATGAGGATGCTTGACCATATTTATAGGTATGTGGGACTTGATTGGACCCTTGGAAACTTCATTTTCTTGATCAGAACCAAAACCCTAATTTTGACTGCTTAGGAGGCTCTTACACTGTGCAACCCTTGGGGAATTTTGAAGCATGACTTGGCAATTTCTTGAAGAATATGGGAGGGCAAATTTTGGGGTACAACACCGGGCATGTCTTCGTAGGACCAGGCGAATATCTCCATATAATCATGTAGCATCTTAGTCAACCGTTGCTTCACGCTGAGCTCTAGGTTGGCACCAATCTTTACCTCTTTCCTGTCTGCCTCAGTACCCAAGTTTATTATTTCCACTGGCTCTTCATGTGGTTGAATTGCCCTCTCCTCCTGGAGTAACAGTCTTGCAAGCTCGCCAGGCACCTCGCAATCATCTTCACCTTCGTCTTCGGCTAAGTTGATCGGATTTTCGAAGTCATAATTTGCAGTAGCAGAGTCGTTACCAGTGAGATCCAGAGTGGATTGAAACCTGTATGAGTGAGTGTGTGTAAATACAGCTGTTTTGAAAAATATGTAAAGGAAGGAAAGACAGAAAAGGAGCATAAGATTTGAAATGCGAGAAAACATCCAAGATTTTCATTTATGATATATGAAATGACAATTTATATGCCCTCACAAATGAAACCACGGTGCCTCGGGTAAGACACTGGGCCATAGAGTTTATTTATTGTTTATTACAAATAAAAAAACAAAGAAGTTTATTACTGCGTAACAAAAGTAACAGGAGTATGGTCTTTGACAATCCAATTGGTCAATCCGCCTTCGGTCGTCGGGTATATCCAGCTATTGAACTCAGCTTCGTCCACTTCATTGTCCTCCCCAACAGCATTCACTCCTGGATTTGTAATGAGCACAGGAGGTCTTCTGATCTTCGCCTTCCGCATAGCTTTCTGACCCTCTGCAGTAAAACCCAGTCCAAATTTATCAGTTTTCTGTGTAAAGTCGGAAAGCCTGCCCCAGTTAGTACATTCACCTTTCTGAACCACAGCCCGGGCATCCTTTAGAGAAGCCATCTTCAAAGGAACCTCTTCTTCGACCGCTGTTTCTGCTGTTGCTGAAATTGGAAGTACCTCCTCGAAATGCTGAAAGGGGGTTTCAATAAACTCCCCGTCCATCTCAATATATCTGAAGGAATTCAAGTGGCTCACCATATACTCCTCCTCTCCTTGCACAGTGACGATCTTCCCTCTGACGGGGTACTTCAGCTTCTGGTGCAAGGTAGAGGTCACTGCCCCAGCTTTATGGATCCAAGGTCGACCCAGTAGACAAGAGTACGATGGACGGATATCCATCACATAAAAAGTAGAGTCAAACACCTGAGAGCCCACACGAATAGGAATGTCAACCTCTCCATGAACCATCCTTTTTGAACCGTCAAAGGCCCTGACGATGATATTACTGGGTTTCAGTTCCAGGCCTTCACAATCCAAACGGTCTAAAGCTTTCTTGGGTAGCACATTTAAGGAAGAACCAGTGTCCACCAACACATGCGCCAGAGTAGTGCCCCTGCATTCAATAGAGACATGCAGGGCATCATTGTGATCCCTGCCCTTCGCGGTCAGGTCAGCATCTGAGAAACCCAAGCCGTTGTCTGCTGTCAGATTTGCTACGCAATCAGTGAACTGGACTGCAGATGTCTCCTGTGGCACATGGGCCGTCTTGAGAAATGAGATCAAGGCCTTAGCATGGGCCTCGGAGCACAGCAATAAGGAGAGCATGGAGATTTTGGAGGACGTATGCCCCAGCTGTTCCACAACATTGAAGTCACTCTTCTTTATTATTTTCAGGATTTCCTCCATTTCTTGTTGGGAGGCCTCAGCATTTATAGGTATCGGTGCCTCCATCCGGGCAGGCTCATCTTCAATTCCCTTGCCCCGAGCATTGGATGACTCGGCAGCAGGGGAAACAACTTGATCAGCAACAGGAACAGGTACACTTGTAGGTGTTATAAGGAGGGGTCTTCGAGTAGCGGGTGGTGCAATGTCAGGCGAGAAGAGCCTGCCACTACGGGTAACCTTGGCTGGGCCAGTGATATCGCAGATACTGGCACCAGTGTTGAATTCTTGTTTGATTCCATTCACATATACGTCTGCCCCATAATGCCAGGGGACAGCTTTATCAGATACGTAGGGAAGAGGCCCCGGAACAGTGATAACAACAGGTGCGACAGTCATGATTTGGACAGGCTTCTTCGGGAGAGCTTTGATTGGATTATTGAAGATGGTAACCACAGAAACTTCTTCTACCGGAACCAACTGAACAGCAGACTTCTTGAACAGAATCTCCTTACTGTCCATCAGGCTTTGGATGCCCAACTTCAGCAAGGGACAACCAGATAGGGAAACAGCACAGAACAGGCAACCCTCACTGCAACCCGGAAATAAACCGGCCAGCAGTAGGTTCTTCTTGACAGTCATTAAGGGAGTGGCTAGATCATCCACAGAAACAGCGTACGCCTCTTCATCAACAGCATTTACCCCATGCTGAGGCATAGGAGCAGTAACCACATTCGGCCTCTCAGGCGCTTCAAACTGTATCTCCTTTGCGTCAATAAGGTCTTGCACCTTATTCCTTAATGCCCAACAGTCATCAGTGGAATTCCCCGGGCTATCAGAATGATAAGCACAACGAGCATTTGGGTTGTATTTGGGGGAGGCAGTGTTCACAGCTTTGGGGGCCTCTCTGACAGTCACTAGATTGGTGGATAGCAACTGTGGCAAGATCTGCGATAAGGTCATGCTAAAACGGGTAAACTCTCTCCGGGGTCTTTCAGCCCTTTGAGGATTGGTTGGCCGAGGAGCGGCAGCAGGCTTAGCAATCATCACCGCACTGACAGATTGGCGGCGCTCAGATTTCTCTTGTCTTCTAGAGCCATATACAGCACTAGCCTCCTTCTTGAAGGGTTTCTTCTCAGAACTAGACGATGCACCCTTCGGGATCTTTCCGGACTTCAACCCAGCCTCAATTCTCTCTCCAGTCAGAATCAGATCAGTGAACCCTGCAGACGAATTCCCGATAAGATGGTTGAAAAACGGCCCAGATAGGGTCCCCAAGAACATGTCTACCAACTCCCGATCAGTCAACGGAGGCTGCACCCTGCCAGCCAGATCCCTCCACTTCTGAGCGTACTCTTTAAAACCTTCACTTGAACCTAACGACATACCTTGGAGTTGGGTACGTGTAGGGGCAAGGTCGGCATTATACTGATACTGCTTGTAAAAAGCAGTAGCCAACTCCTCCCAGTTACAAACCTTGGTCCCATCCAGCTGATAGAACCATTCGAGATGAGTCCCTGAAAGACTCTCCTGGAAGAAGTGGATCCACAAATTCTTATCCACTGAGTACGGTTGAATCTTCCGAACATAGGACCTGAGATGTAACTTGGGACAAGACGCCCCGTCATACTTAGTGAAAGATGGTGCTTTGAACTTACGAGGAATGATCACACCAGTAGACAAACCCAAATCTCCAAAATCCAGCCCAGGTACCTGTTGTATCTCCATAGCATTCAGCCTGTCTTCCAACTGCTTGTATCTGTCTTCTGCGGGAGGATATTGCTCTTCATCAAAATCAGTCTCGTTGTCAGAGACTACCGGACTAGGACCTTTTTCCGCTTGAGGAGTACCCTTGCCAATGGAAGAACCAGCCTCTTCATTTTGCAGAGTATTGCCAAACCTTTGGCCCGAGTTAAAAAGGACAGTTCTCCTCTTCTTCTTCTTTTCCTTCTTCAAGAGCAGAGCCTTCAGCTCTTCTTGGCCCTGAGCCAAACCCATGATTAGTTCCTGAAATTGCGCATTCTGCGCCTGAAGAGCCTTGATGGACATCTCAGTTGATGATGAGTCAGGATTCATGATGCCGAAATAAACAGCGAAGAACGGTAAGCAACCTGAAAAGAAGAAAACCTGCTATGCACATGATGAATGGAATACGTATGATTTATGTTTTCAAAGACAATCGGGAATCAACTTTGTAAACAAAAAGGAACACACTTCATTAGATTCAACTTTGAGACTGAAATTATTCAACAGGTTGCCCTTAGGCATTACATGAAAGGAAATACTGAAAAGGGAAATAAAACTGTAAAAGAACATCCGGAGCTCCTTATTGATCCCATGGTCTCCTCTTCTCAGTACGGATGTAGGCATTCAGAGCTCGCTCATTCTCCAACTGCTTTGTCAGCTTCTGGATTTTCAATTCCTGCTCGTTGAACTTTTCCCGGTAAGAATCCCGTTCTTCTCGCAATTGCGACCAAGACCTCTTTAATGTCTCATAATCAGTGGGTATCTGAGGAGGAAGGACAGTTGGAGGAACACCATCTTTGTCAGGAGACTCAAGAATGACGGGTCTGACAGCTTCATACAGCATACCTAACTTCTGAGCATGGATGCGAACCCATTTGTAGTAGGCTTCCATAGGTAAAGAAGTCTTTGGCCCCAACTCTTGTGGGTCATCTTTGTGAACTTTGTCCCACGCCTTGATGAACCTACGACGCAGCTCGTCACTATCCACCTGAAACTCAAAACTGATGTGAGGCACCAACATCTCATGGGGCCCTGCTCTTCTTGCTCTTCCAAACTGACGGAGCGCTAGACATGGATTGTAAGAGATTCCTCCTTGGGTACCAATCAGAGGAACGTTAGGGTATTCCCCGCATCGATCAATAATAGCTATCTCATCCAAACCTCTGCAAGTCCAAATGATGTCTTTGTCGGTGAGAGACATTAACCTATGAGCCCAACCTCTTCCTTCTTGGTTCTTCAGTACGAACTTAGGGAGGTGCGAAATAAACCACCTCACCAACAAAGGGATACAACACCATAGGGTTCCTCGTCTTTGGGTAGTACGAGCATGAAGTTGTTGCAAGATGTCACCCAAGAGAGTGGGCACGGGATTCTGAGACATAAAGATCCTTATGGCAGTGACATTGATGAAGTTGTCAGGATTAGGAAACAAGACTAACCCATAGATTAAGAGAGCCAAGATGTCTTCATATGCCCTAAAGTCCAGGTCATTCCAAAAACTGTTAGCTTTACTAATCAGAAACTTGGCCAAGAAACCCTTAACTCCGCTTCTAGTTACCCAGTTGTCCATTACCTCTTGATGTGTCAAGGGAAGAGCTGCAGCAACATCCTCAAGCCTGAGGGTCTTTTCCCAACCAGTAAAGGGAGTCTGATCCAAGATAGGGATACCAAGCAAATCAGAGAACTCTTCCAGGGTAGGGACCAGCTGGAAGTCTTGAAAGGTGAAGCACTGGTACAGAGGGTCATAGAACTGGGTCAGAACACTCATCAACTGTTGATCCCGCTTTGCAGTGACTAAACTGAGAAGAGAACCATGCCTCTGAATGAAGGAAGTGGTATTTGGAATTCTGCTAACCAACTCTTCGAGCAACTCAGGTGAGTGAACAAAGTTGAACCGGATAGTATTCCTTCGCACAGGCATCATGGTCCTACAAAACAGACCAAAGGTGAAACCCTCTTGTCTTTGAAATGGTCAGTCCTTATGCAGGATGCATGCAATGCTCATGATGTTATGATGTTATGATAAAGCGTACCACAAACAGATACAAAGGCAAACATGGTAAGGCACACAAGTCACACAAGGCAAGCCCCTAAAGTTTAGGCCAGCATGAGGTCTAGGTACTACCCTCTTTCAGTTTGTTGGTTCATACCTGTCCTATCAAAGTAACCGGGTTCTTAGAGGATCCCAATATCATTGACTACCCTCAATCGGTCATAACTCCAGCATCGCAATCTTTTCTTGCGGCCAGAACCATCACGAGAGTTTAGCCTCAATGGGCGTAGCATACTGCTACTGTTCTAATGGCCAAGTTGTGTCATTTAAGGTTCTAAGGTTGTTGGTGCTTAATGACTTCTCAGAAGACCCATATTCTCCTCGTTGCAACACAAGGGATATCAGTACAGACCAAGGTGCCACACCAACGTAGCCACTGTTTCACCCATGTCGGTCTATGCCGGACAGGTCCCTCACAGCTTATGCTACCTAAACAGGGTATCCCCAGATCCGGGTTAGGATCTATGTAACTCCCATGCAACCCACAATAGTAAAGCAAGCAAGTCAATACAATTGAAAACACAGTTATGAACTACCCTAAGGTACACCTCACTTTAAGTTCATCCCCAACAGAGTCGCCAGTTATGTGATCGGTGGATCTGGAACTGACTGTTTAACGCTGGTTCGCGAAATGTCGCGGAAGCAAGAGTCGCCACCGTCTTTTATTTTCTCCAAATGGAAAGGACAAAAGCACAGAAAAATTCCTTAAAGAGATTGCTCTCGGTTCGGGATGTAGATTATAGAAAGGGAAGGTGTTAGCACCCTTTCTATCCATGGTTATCCATGGGCTCTTAGATACTTGCTCACTTGTGTTTTCAAAAATGGTTTGTTTGCTTTTCAACTGTGGGTTTTAAAAAAGTTTCTTTGAAAATTTCAGTTCGACTCTTGTATCGGTCCTCAAGAGTGTTTGAAAAAATGCTTTCGAAATCTTTTTGAAAATGTGTTGGTGTGAAAAGTATTTTTGAATTTGTTTTGAAATTTAGAGCAAGTATCTAGAGTCGTCTACCTACCCTAAGGAATTCGTCTGTGTAAATGTCCTTTAAAGTAGTGCCATCCCACCATTGAGAGGTAGGTAGCACCACCATTGGAGGTGTTCGGGTCAATTCGAAGGTTCGGGACATGGTGATCACCAGAGCAATGGGAAGACACCTTAGAAGCTACCCTCATGCCAGGTTCTCGGATCATGAGGACTTACTAAGACATCCTCTACTCGACGATCACCTTTCGAGGCAAGGCAACAGTGAGGCGTACCCTAGGGGTGGTGTGTGACTTGTGTGTCATGTTCATTTGCATTTATCTTGTTCATGTCAAAGTGATCTAAGCGTTTGTTTTTATTTTAGGCCATTCATTCTTGCATGCATTTATTTAATAGTTAAAAATTGCGAGAAAGGTAAAGTTCTAAACTATTACAACAGGCGCGGGTCCACATCGCAAAAATTTCCAGGACCCGATTTGACAGAAAGTAAATAAAGAAATAAAGTAAAGTGCGAAAGATTAAATTTATACGGCTTTGGAAGAGGTACATAAATAATTAAAAGAAAAAAGAAATAAATACGCGAATTAAATTAAAATTAGAAACGAGGGCGTTGGACCCTTTTTAATGAAATTAAATTATTAGCAAACTAATTAAATTAAAGAAAAAGAAATTATTTTTTGTTTTTTTTGTATTTATGAGAATTTAATGCAATTAAAAACCTAATTCTACAATTTTTTATTTATTAAGAAAATATGACAATTATCTAAAATTAAGCCTAATTAATTAATTGCAACTTGATTTATAAAAATAACTAATTAAGAATTAATAATTAATATAGTAAAATAAAAAGGATGAAAAACGCTAGAAACCCTAATTCTACCAATTTTAGGTTTTATTGAAAAATGTTAAGATTAATCCTAGATTTAAAACTAAGTTAATTAATGAATTTTATTTACAAAAAATATTAATTAAATAAATATATTTTAATTTTGTCCTTTCTGATTTTTTTTGTGTTTTTTATATTTAATGTGAAAATAATTAATTAAAGAATTAAATAAAAAAAAACTAATTAAAACAAAAAAAAATAGAAAAAATATAAGAAAAGGAATTAGGAATGCAAACCATGGGGGTTTGTCCCCAAATAGGAGGTTTTGCTTAGCAATTTGGGCCCATTTGTCTAAGGCCTTGTCTGACTTTTTGACTAGCATGGAGCTCCGTTGACTAGTGTCCACCATGTTCTTCAGATCATGGCCTTCTGATCGTTTCCATTGGCCAAGTGGCAAGCTAGATTTGAGAGATGCATGGTGGTCTACAATACTGAAACTGCACAGAAATATTAGTGGAAAAATAATATGGAAAGGGTGAGGGACCTGGGGCTCGAACCCAGGTCCTAGAGATTACCATGCATACGCCTGACCAACTGCTCCATTTGAATTCTTTGTATATTAAATAACAAATAAATATGATAAAACAAAACAAATGCTAGTGGATTTTTTAGCGCGCAAATTTGAACAGACCAATCCACGCTGGCCACATAATCATCTCCTTCCTTGGCTTGTTTTTTTTCCTGAAAATAAAAAGGAATGGGCAACGGTTTTGAACCATCCCCAAAAGCAACATTATGAAAAATAGCGATTAGGCCGTCCGGCCACATAAATTAGGCACGATGGGGGATTTTGAACCGTCCAAGCATGCTGAGTTCGTTCATGGTGTTGAGAGGTTCCAATTTTACAGCATTTAAGAACCCCTAATTCAAAGCTCAAAAAACCCTAAAAAACAACAATGGCAGATTCGCGTATAGCACATGAAAACTCAATTGGATTATACAGTTAGCTTCAGAATTAGATAATGAACATGAATCAAATATTAAAAATTGCTAAAGATGCATGAATCAAGATGCAAGAATGTCAAATATTTTCTGTACAGGTCACGATGATTCTCACGTTTCTTGGTGTTAGAGCTTATGGTTTTGATCCAAATTCCTTCCTTGAAGCCTCAGCAAGCCAATGGAATAGTTGTTTGATCTTGAAAAACCCTAAAACCTAGTTTTCAGTTTTCAAGTTTTAAGCATAAAACTCAAGTGTGGTTTTCTGTGTATGGCGCAGCTTGGCGTCTTTTTGCACGAGGGTTAGCTTGCCTATATATGTATGAATGATTTAGGTTAAGAAAATTGATCCAAGAATCCTTGAATTGATGATACAATATTTGATTTTCCATGCTATTATTTTCAAATCTTTTCATGCACATTTAGTCCAAATCATGTTCAATCACCAAGATACTTTCCAAATCTGATTATACACAAAATCTTGAGATTATTTTATGCACAAAAAGATTCAAAAAGTTAGGTTTAGTATTTTTTACCTATTTATTTTAATTAAATGAATTATTAATGATTAAAAATCCAAATAAATAAATAAAAAATGATAAAAACTTCCCTTTGGGCCACATGGTCGTGCACATGCCTTGGATGATGAATTGTGGAAGAAAAAGAGGCCCATTAGCATTTTTAGGTCATTTGAAGCAATGTTGACTTTTCAAAATATCCAAAAATTTCCCAACTTCCACAAGGCATAACTTGCTTAATTTTTAAGCTTTGCTCATGTTCTTGGACATTTTGGAAAGGTCTTTGAGTCCTCTAACCAATGCCTTTGGTCCCATGTCATTTTGATTTAACAATCTCAAGTTATGGCCTTTGACTTAAAGTCCCTTTTTGTTGACTTTTGAAAATGACCTATAATGTTGAAATTGATAACTTTTTGTGAGAGCATTTCTTGGACTTGAAGTATGAAGAGGAGTTGTAGGAAATGTCTTTATCTTCAAAATGAGCTTTGGATGGAATTTTTATGATAATCCATGTGAAAGTTATGCCCTGGTCAATTTACAGTTGACTTTTTCAATTGTCCAAATATGGAAACTTTTGCATCTTGAGACTTTTTGAGCCAAGCTTTGAGAATCATGATCAAGCATTGATCAAATGATGTTTGTGGCTTCAAAATGAGATGTTGATCAAAAATTTGGACTTTTGACTGTCAAATGACCATTTTGCCCCTACAGTTGACTGTAGTGCAATTAGGGTTTTTGACTGTGCAATTTTGTGCTGTAAGTCTTGAAACTTGATAGGAGGATGCTTGACCATATTTGTAGGCATGTGGGACTTGATTGGACCCTTGGAAACTTCATTTTCTTTGTCAGAACCAAAACCCTAATTTTGACTGTTAGGAGGTCCTTGAACTGTGCAACCCTTGGGGAGATTTTGAAGCTTTGACTTGGCAAATTTTGAAGAATATGGGAGGGCAAATTTTGGGGTACAACAGATAGCATTGTCTAAAGGAAGATAGCATAGAACGATTCCTTTTTTCGAGTAGGTAAATGGTTCTTAAATACTTGCTCTTTCAAAAAACAAACACTTTCCACACTTACACTCCTTTTCGAACAAAGTTTTCAAAAACACTTCATTACACTCTTGAGGATAGAAACAAGAGTTAAATCGAAGTTTCAAACAAAAACTTTTTCAAACCCACAAGCACAAAGAAAGCAATTTTGAAAACAATATGAGCAAGTACCTAAGAGCCCGTGGATAACCACGGATAGAAAGGGTGCTGACACCTTCCCTTTCTATAATCTACCCCCCGAACCCGAGAAATATCTCGAAAAAAGGAATTTTTCTGTGCTTTTTTCCTTTCCTTGTTGGATAAAATAAAAGTCGGTGGCGACTCTTGCTTACCGCGACATTTTGCAAAAACAAACGCAAAACGCAAACCAACATTCCAAAAAACAGTCAGTTCTTCCCACCGTATCACAGAACTGGCGACTCTGCTGGGGACTTAATAAGTGGGGTGTACCTTAGGAATAGTTCATATTGTTTTCAATTGCTTGACTTGTATGCTTTATATTTGTGGGCTTGCATCGGAGTTACTATAGATCCTAACCCGGATCTGGGGGACACCCTTTAGGTAAGTAGCAATAAACTGTGAGGGAATTGTACATCGTAGACCGATAAGGTTGAAGCAGTAGCTACGTTGGTGTGGCACTTTAGTATGTACCGATATCCCTTGTGGCTCAACGAGGATAATATGGGTCTTCTAAGGGGTCATTAAGCACCAACTGACCTTAGAACCTTTTAAATTGACCAACTTGGCCATAGAACGATAGCAGTATGCTACACTCATTGAGACTAAACTCTCGCGATGATTCCGGCCGCAAGAAAAGGTTGCTAAACTGGAATTATGACCGATGTAGGGTAGTCAGTGATATTGAGATCCTCTAGAACCCGGTTACTATTTTTAGGACAGGTTTGAACCAACTGAACTGAAAGAGGGTAGTACCTAGACCCTTTGCCAGCCTGAAATCTAAGGGCTCTCTGTGTGACTTGTGTGCCTTTACCATGTTTGCTATTTGTGGATACTTGTGGTGTGATTTCTATCATGACAACATAACATTGCATGCATCTTGCATTGGACTAACCTATTTCAAAGACAGGAGGGATTCATCTTTGTTCTGTTTTGTAGGCCATGGCACCCATGCATAGAAATACCATCCAGATCAACTTTGTCCAGGTTCCCACTCTACTTAAAGAATTGGTTGCAAAGATGCCAGATACTACTTCCTTCATCAGAAGACATGGGCACCTTCTTGGTTTGGTCACCTCCAAGATGGATGAACATATGATGAGAGTCTTAGTCCAGTTCTTTGATCCACTGTACCATTGCTTTACTTTTTTGGACTACCAGTTGGTCCCTACCTTGGAAGAGTTCTCTAATCTACTGGGTATCTCTATTCTAGAGAAGACCCCGTTTACAGGTTGGGAGAAGATCCTTGGGCCAGAAGAGATTGCTTCAGCCCTTCATTTGACAAAGGCTGAGGTAATGTCAAACTGGGAAACTCGTAGTGGAGAAAAAAGCTTTTTGACTAAATTCTTGGTTGGTAAAGCTAATCAGTTCTGGGACAGTCTAGACTTCCAGGCATTTGAAGATATTATGGCTTTTCTAATATATGGTTTGGTATTGTTTCCTAACTCGGATTCATTTGTTGACGTGAATGCGGTAAAGATCTTCATATCCAGTAACCCAGTGCCCAATCTCTTGGGTGACATTCTTCATTCTCTTTTTGCCCGTACTGCTCAGAGGCGGGGAACCCTTATGTGCTATGCTCCGTTGTTGGCGAGGTGGTTTATTTCTCACCTCCCCAAATCAGTCTTAAAGAACAAGGAAGGCATGGGCTGGGCCTACAGGATTAAGTCTCTCTCTCATAATGACATCATTTGGACTATTAAGGGCATGGACGAGGTGGCTATTATTGATCGCTGTGGGAAATACCCCAATGTTCCACTGATAGGAACCAATGGAGGGATTACTTATAACCCGTGTTTGGCCCTACGTCAATTTGGGAGAGCTAGAAGGGAAGGACCCCATGAGTTGCTGATGCCTAGTATTGTCTTTGATTTCCAAGGAGATAGTGACGAGCAACGCCGCAGATTCATAAGAGCTTAGGATAGAGTTCACAGGTCTGATCCGCACGAGCTGGGTGTGAAGACTTCTCTACCAATGGAGCCATATCTCCAATGGGTTCGTATATGTGCCCAAAAGTTGGGAATGCGCTACGAAGCTGTCTTACCTATCATTGTTGAAGTTGCTGATGAAGAGGGGGTTCCTCCTACCATTCTACACCCTTACATGCCTACTGACATTGGGGCATTGAAGAGGTCCTGGATGCAGCTGAGGGAAGAACGGGATGCTTACCGAGAAAAGTATCACGAGCAAGAGCAGAAGATTCAGAAGTTGACTAGGCAGCTGGAGAACAAGCGGATCCTCAATGACTATGTCCGCATCGACAAGAAGCGACCATGGGAGCATTGATTGTCTTTTGATTATTTCTAGTTTTGGTTTACTTTTTAGCTTTTCTTTCTTGTAACCCTTAAAGGCATCTGTTAAACAATTGATTTTAAAGTTTATCTAATAAAAGTGTGTTTCGTTTTATTTACGAATTTGAATCCCTAAAAGTCTTTGAAATCATTATCATACGCATATCATTCCCATGCACCTCATAACAGGTACCCTTACAGGTTTTCTCATCTCCTTCGCTGTTTATTTCAGCATCATGTCTTCTGAACCATCAACCGAACAAGCAATCAAGGCTCTACAGGCTCAAAACGCCCAGTTCCAAGAATTGTTCATGAATCTGGCTAAGGGTCAGCAAGATCTGAAGGCCCTTATCCTGAAAGAGAAGAAGAAGAATAAGAAGAAGAAGAAGAAGAAGACGGTCCTATTCAATATGGGTCGCAGATTCGGAAATGATTTGCGAGAAGAGGTTGATTTGAACCCCTCATCTGGAGGGAAAGATAATCAGGAAGAAAGGAGGGCTCCTAGCCCTGTGGTTTCAGACAACGAGACAGACTTTGATGAAGACCAGTATCCTCCTGCTGAGGATAGATACAAGCAACTGGAAGACCGGTTGAATGCGATGGAAGTTTAGAAGGTGCCTGGTCTGGACTTTGGTGATCTGGGTCTGTCATCTGGGGTGGTGATCCCCCACAAGTTCAAAGCACCAACCTTTGCTAAGTACGACGGGGTTTCTTGCCCAAAATTGCACCTCCGTTCATATGTTAGGAAGATTCAGCCATACACCACTGACAAGAACCTCTGGATCTACTTCTTTCAAGACAGTCTTTCAGGGACTCAGCTTGAATGGTTTTACCAGTTGGAAGGAGCTAGTATCCGAAATTGGGAGGACTTGGTTGCTGCTTTCTACAAGCAGTACCAATATAATGCCGACCTCGCTCCTACGCGTACCCAACTCTAGGGTATGTCTATGGGTGCGGGCGAAGGTTTCAAAGATTATGCTCAGAAGTGGAGGGACCTCGCTGGAAGAGTGCAACCACCCTTGGCTGATAGGGAGCTAGTTGATATGTTTCTGGGGACCTTGTCTGGTCCGTATTTCAACCATCTGATTGGAAGTTCATCGTCCGGGTTTACAGAGCTGATTATGATCGGGGAAAGGATTAAAGCTGGTATCAAATCCGGTAAAATACAGAAGGGTGCTTCATCAGGCACCGAGAAGAAGCCTTTTAAGAAGGAGTCCAGTGCTGTGTATAGTTCAAAAAGTCAGAATAGACCTGAACGCTGCCAAGCTGTTAATGCGGTGGTTATTTCAAGACCTGTTGGTGCTCCTCAGCACAACAATCAGCCAAGGGCCGAGAGACCGTGAATACAATTCACTCAGCTCAACATGACTTTATCCCAAATTCTGCCGCAGTTATTAAAAACCAACTTGGTAACTCCGAGGGAGGCCCCAAAGAGTCCCAACACAACATCACCAAAGTACAACCCTAATGCCCGCTGTGCTTTTCACTCTGATAGCCCGGGGCATGATACGGGTGACTGATGGGTCTTGAAGAACAAGGTACAAGACCTGATTGATGCTAAGGAGATCGAGTTCGGAGCACCAGAAAAGCCTAAACAAGACGCAGGGGTGAATTCTATCGGGGATGACGATAATGAAGAGTTTGATATTGACAGTTGGATATACCCAACTGCCGATGGTGGATTAAGCAACTGGATAGTGAAGGATTATATGCTTGTTTCAGTTATCACCCAGTAATGAGACTTTTGTTTTGAATTTGTAACAGACAATGTTTTAAACTTTAGGGCCCGGTGTCTTACCTGGGGCACCGTGGCTTCATTTGTGAGGGCTTTATGTGTGTCATCTACATATATCATTAATAAAAGCATTGGACATTTTCTTGCATTTCAAATTTTGCGCTCCTTGTTTTTCTTTTATTACATATTAAAAAACAGCTATTTTACACACACTCACATATACAGGTCTACATCCACTCTGGATCTCACTGGTAACGACTCTGCTACTGCCAGTTATGACTTTGAAAGTCTGATCAACTTAGCCGAAGACGAAGGTGAAAATGATTGCGAAGTGCCTGGTGAACTTGCTAGACTATTACTTCAGGAAGAGAGGGTTATTCAGCCGCATGAACAACCCGTGGAATCAGTGAATCTGGGTACAAAGATAGACAAGAAAGAGGTCAAGATCGGTGCAAATCTGGAAGCTAGTGTTAAGCAACGGTTGATTCAGATGCTGCGTGATTATGTTGAGATCTTTGCCTAGTCTTAGGAAGATATGCCTGGGTTGGATACCAATATTATGGTTCACCGATTTCCTGCCAAAGAACACTGTCCTCCAGTGAAACAGAAAGTTCTTCGAATGTGCCCAGAGATGTCTGAGAAAATCAAGGCTAAAGTTATGAAACAGTTTGACGCCGGTTTTCTAGAAGTTACTTCCTACCCTCAGTGGGTGGCCAACATGGTTCCTGTGCCGAAGAAGGATGGTAAGGTTCGAATGTGTGTCGACTATAGGGATCTGAACAGGGCAAGTCCCAAGGATGATTTCCCTCTGCCTCATATCGATGTTCTGGTTGACAATACCGCACAGCATAAGGTCTTCTCCTTTATGGATGGTTTCTCCGATTATAATCAGATTAAAATGGCTCCCGAGGACATGGAGAAGACAACCTTTGTTACTCAATGGGGTACCTTTAGCTACAAGGTCATGCCTTTTGGATTGAAGAATGCTGGGGCAACGTATCAACGTGCTATGTTCACCTTGTTCCGTGACATGATCCATCATGAGATTGAGGTATACGTCAACGATATGATTGCAAGATCCCAAACTGAAGAAGAACATATGGACCACCTTCAGAAATTGTTTGACATGTTGAAGTTGTACAAGCGAAGGTTAAACCCGAACAAGTGCGCCTTCGGGGTGAGATCTGGTAAGCTGCTGGATTTCATCGTAAGTGATAAAGGTATTTAAGTGGATCCTGCAAAGGTGAAGGCTATACAGGAAATGCCAGCTCCCCGAACAGAGAAAGAAGTCAGAGGCTTTCTGGGACGACTGAACTATATTGCCCGATTCATCTCGCACCTGACTGCTACTTGTGAGTCAATCTTCAAATTACTAAAGAAAGATCAAGTGGTAAGATGGAACGATGAATGTCAGGCCGCTTTCGAAAGGATCAAAGAGTATCTCCAAGAGCCACCCATTATGATGCCTCCAGTTGAAGGGAGACCTCTGATCTTATACTTGACAGTACTCGACAACTCAATGGGGTGCGTGCTGGGGTAGCATGACGAGTCTGGCCGAAAAGAGCATGTTATTTATTACCTTAGCAAAAAGTTTACCGACTGCGAGACTCAATACTCGTTGCTTGAGAAAACTTGTTGCGCTTTGGCATGGGCTGCTTGCCGGCTGAGACAGTATATGCTGACTCACACTACTCTATTGATATCAAAAATGGATCCAATCAAGTATATCTTCGAGAAGCCTGCCTTGTCCAGAAGAATAGCAAGATGGAAAATGATCTTGACTGAGTATGACATTCAATACACAACTCAAAAGGCAATCAAAGGAAGTGTGTTGGCAGACCATTTGGCACATCAGGCAGTGGATGATTACCAGTCTATGAACTTTGAATTCCCGGACGAGAGTATCATGATAGTAACTGACTGTGAGACACCTGGATCGGATGAAGGACCTAAGAAAGGATCTCGATGGTCTATGTACTTTGATGGAGCTTCAAACACTTTGGGTAATGGCATTGGAGCCGTGATCATATCTCCTAAAGGCTCTCATACTCCGTTTACCGCCCGACTATGTTTCAACTGCACCAACAATATGGCGGAGTATGAAGCATGCATCATGGGTCTCTGAGCAGCAATTGACCTAAGGATTAAGTTTCTGAGTGTCTTCGGAGATTCCGCTCTCGTGATCAGTCAGATCAAAGGCGAGTGGGATACGAAACACCCAAATCTTATTCCTTACAAGGAGTATGTATTGACATTGCTTCCCCACTTCGAAGAGATAACATTTGAACACTTCCCTAGAGAGGAGAATCAGTTGGCGGACGCGTTGGCTACGATGTCTTCTATGTTCAAAGTTAATTTGGACAACGAAGCTCCCCGGATTATCATTGAAAGATTGGACGAACCTGCACATTGCTGTGACATTGAGACTGAAGAGGTAGCAGAAAAACCCTGGTTTCATGAGGTGAAGAGGTATCTTGAAGCTCAAGAATACCCCGAGGGTGCATCTGTTAATGACAAGAAGTTTTTGAGAAGGTTCACGGTAAAGTTCTTCATCAGCAATGGCATTCTTTACAAGCGTAACCATGATTCAACCTTACTGCGTTGTGTGGATAAGAATGAAGCAGAAAGGATCATGGCAGAGTTACATGAAGGTACTTTCGGAACCCATTCCAATGGACACACCATGGCAAAGAAAATCCTCCGGGCTGGATATTATTAGTCCACTATGGAAGCCGACTGTTATCAGCATTCTCGGACCTGTCACAAGTGCCAAGTCTATGCTGATAAGGTGCACATACCTCCAATACCTCTGAATGTCTTGACGACACCTTGGCCTTTTGCAATGTGGGGCATTGATATGATCGGCGAGATCAGACCTACAACATACAATGGGCATCGTTTCATCATGGTAGCAATTGATTACTTTACGAAGTGGGTGGAAGCAGCTTCCTTTGCTACAGTAACCAAGAACGCCGTGGCACGGTTCATTCGGCACAACCTGATCTGTCGATATGGTGTACCAGAGAGGATCATTACGGACAATGGTACCAATCTCAACAATAAAATGATCACCGAGCTCTGCAAGCAGTTCAAGATACAGCATCACAACTCTTCTCCTTACCGGCCGAAGATGAATGGGGCTGTAGAAGCGGCTAATAAGAACATTAAGAAGATTGTGCAGAAGATGACAGTGACATACAAAGATTGGCACGAGATGTTACCATTTGCTCTTCATGGGTACCGTACCTCAGCGCGGACGTCAACATGGGCAACACTCTATTCCTTGGTATATGGCATGGAAGCAGTCTTGCCCATTGAAGTTCAGATACCCTCTCTCCGAATCATGAAGGTTGCAGGTTTGAGTAAAGACGACTGGATCCAGACCCGGCTTGATCAGCTGAACTTAATCGACAAAAAGAGACTTACTGCTATTTGTCATGGTCAGACGTACCAAAAACAGATGATCAAGGCATTTAACAAGAAAGTTAGGCGACAAGAGTATCAAGTTGGGGATCTGGTGATCAAGCGCATTATCTTACCTCAAGGTGATTCCAGGGGCAAATGGACTCCTACTTACGAAGGGCCATTTATGGTTAAGAACATTTTCTCAGGAGGAGCTATGATTCTAACCACCATAGACGGTGACGACCTTCCTCACCCCGTCAATGCAGACATAGTGAAAAGATACTACGCATAATCAAAGACCCGCTAGGTCGATTGGCCTAGGCAAAAATAAGGGCTTCCCGGCGAACCAAAAGGGTTCGGGCAAAAATAAGGGATGAAAATGAAAAAAATCTGTACACCCGGCAAGTTGAAAACCTGAAAAGGCGGCTTGGGCAAAAAAGGGTATCCCGGTGGATTGAAAACCCGAAAGGGCAGTCCAGGAAAAAGTTAGGGATCAAAACGTAACACTATTTCTCATTGAATCACCTTGCATCCAGACTTCGGTATCGACTATCAAGCTCGGACGACACTAATCAATCTGATCTACCTTCAACCAGTAGCAAAGTGATGAGATGCTCGAGGATATAAATGCAATAGCAGAGTTGGAACCCAGTGGGATCATTCACATAGCTGTTTTGTTTAGTTTTTCACAAATTGTGTAAATTCTATTATTTGGCGGCGTTCTCTTACTAGGACGTCAGCCTCTTGTACAAAAACGCCTATTTACAGGCCAAACTTTAAAATCAATACAACTCAATTTCAGAGAAATTTCAAACTGTTTTTTCCGTTTTCTGTTTTGTTTTGCAAAGAACGTCCAATGTTCATTTTTGATATATGCATTTGACATTAATTGCTGCTCATAAAAATTTACATGCGAAATAAAAGACGATTACTGGTAATATCAGAAACAGGGGCAATAAGAATTATCCAAGCTGTGCGGATGCTTTATCCACTAGGTACAAGGTAAATTCAACTGAAGAACATAGCCAAGGTACTTTTACTCCCCGCAGAGTAAGACAGTAATGATAGCTCTCCCCAGCTGAGACGTGCGACTGTGAATGAATCGGTAATATTCTCCCTCAAGCAGAGTTTATCTACCATCAACACTAAAAAGGCTTAATATCCCCGACGGTCTTAATATTCCCCAACGGAGTATAAGAATATTCCCCGGTAGAATACAAGATATCCCCAGTGGAGTTAAAATTTTCCCAGCGCAGTCTGAAAAAGCTTCCCTAGTGGAGTTGAAGAATCATCCCAGTAGACTCTGGAAGTTCGTCCCCGGCGGAGTATAAAATAGATATCCCCAGCCGAGTTCAAAGGAAGATTGTCCCCAGTAAAGCTCAAAGGATTATCCCCATTATAGTCTAAAAGGTTATCCCCAGTGAAGTCACAACTGAAATAAATATCCCCAGCAAAGTTCTTTCCTTTCACAACCAAGAAATTCAATTCCCAGCAGGATTCGATACCACCAGCAATGGTAATTCATCCCCAGCAGAATTTATCGGTGGAATCCTCAGCAGAACATCTCTTCCCCCACAGAGTAATCTCCTCATCAGTTTATTCCCCAACGGAGTTATCCTCTCCTGCCGGTTTATTCTCGCAATCATCTTTGTTCGCCATCCCCAGCAGAAACGAAGAATTCAACTCTATTCTCCAGCAGCTATCCGAGATTTATTTTCCCCAGCTAAAACATTACATTTCCATACATCATGATACATGCATATATGCATCATACAACACAATCTCATTTATTTTGAGAACATCATTGCTTGACCTATATCATGCATTGCATATGACTGACCTTTACCTTTCAGGAAGGAGGCAGTTAAGTTCTCAGCTATGTCGAAGACCTGAATGGTTCTTAAATCTCAACTGAATTATCCTCGGTTGAATTTCAGATAAGGTTCTCAATCTCGACAATTTCCCCCCGTCGAAGTGTGGACAAGTTCTACAATCTCAACAGAATTATACTTCGTTGAAGACCAGACAGTTCCTAGATCTTGATGAAGATGTTTCCCTCAGTCGAAGACCTGACTAGTTCTTAAATCTCAACTGAATTATCCTCGGTTGAATTTCAGATAAGGTTCTCAATCTCGACAATTTTCCTCCGTCAAAGTGTGGACGAGTTCTACAATCTCAACAGAATTATACTCCGTTGAAGACCAGACAGTTCCTAGATCTTGATGAAGATGTTTCCCTCAGTCGAAGACCTGATCGGTTCTTAAATCTCAACTGAATTATCCTCGGTTGAATTTCATATAAGGTTCTCAATCTCGACAATTTTCCTCTGTCGAAGTGTGGACGAGTTCTACAATCTCAACAGAATTATACTCCGTTGAAGACCAGACAGTTCCTAGATCTTGATGAAGATGTTTCCCTCAGTCGAAGACCTGACCGGTTCTTAAATCTCAACTGAATTATCCTCGGTTGAATTTCATATAAGGTTCTCAATCTCGACAATTTTCCTCTGTCAAAGTGTGGACGAGTTCTACAATCTCAACAGAATTATACTCTGTTGAAGACCAGACAATCCTAGATCTTGATGAAGATGTTTCCCTCAGTCAAAGACCTGACCGGTTCTTAATCTTAACTGAATTATCCTCGGTTGAATTTCAGATAAGGTTCTCAATCTCGACAATTTCCTCCGTCGTAGTGTGGACAAGTTCTAAAATCTCAACAGAATTATACTCCGTTGAAGACCAGACAGTCCTAGATCTTGATGAAGATGTTTCCCTCAGTCGAAGACCTGACCGGTTCTTAATCTCAACAGAATTATCCTCGGTTAAATTACAAATAAGGTTCTCAATCTCGACAATTTTCCTCCGTCGAAGTGTGGACGAGTTCTAAAATCTCAACAGAATTATCCTCTGTTGAAGACCAGACAGTCCTAGATCTTGATGAAGATGTTTCCCCCCAGTTGAATTATGGACAAGTTCTTAAACTCAGCAGAGGCATTCTCTCAGTTGAAGCACATGCAAGTTCCTAAATCTCAACAAAAACCAGGCTTCCCCAGCGGAATCTTCCACAACAACAGGTATGCAAGTTCTCGCTAAGGAATCTCTTATGCGATCGACACTCATGCAGATGGCATCTTTAAGCCCATCCTCCCGCCAGAAATCTCCAAATGGAATTTGTAAGCCCATTCCCGACATCACAAGGCTGATACCACTTCATGCGAGTGCAAATTTCTGGGCACTCTAGTGTTCAATCATCTTTCACCTTCGGATCACGAAAGGCACGAAAGCCAATCTACATCCTCAAGTCTAAGAAGATTGAACAGGGGCAGCTGTTGTACCCCAAAATTTGCCCTCTCATATTTCTCCAAACATTGCAAGAAAAATCTCCAAGTGGCTCAAGATTGCTCAAGAGTTGGACAGTCAAGCTATCTCCTAAGGCAGTCAACCCTAAATTAGGGTTTTGTGTTGCATCAATATCCTTGAGTACAAATGACCTCAAGTGCTCCCCAAATATCCTAATATACTCTCAAGATCATCCATGTCAAATTTCAAGCCTTGAAGATGAAGTTTGCTCAGTCAATTGCTCAAAGGGTCCAAAAATCGACTGTGCTAGGGCAAAAGTCAACTGTGACCTATAAACAGTCAAACTTCAAGATTTTTTTGTCAACATTCTCATTTTGAAGGATACTTCATCATTTGATCAAGGGTTGATCATGATTCATCAAGGATTCTTCAAAATTCATCAAGACTCAAAAGTTGCTAAATTAGGGTTTTGTAGGAAAAGTCAACTCAACTTTGACCAAGCATAAATTTCTCATAATTTATGATAAATGACCCATACAAAACTAATTTTGAAGAGGATGAAATTTCCTAGAATCCATCTTCATACCCCAAGATCAAAAAATGCACTCACAAGAAGTTATGAATTTGGACATTATAGGTCATTTTTGAAAGTCAACAAAAACACCTTTTTTGCCAAAACTTATAACTTGAGCATGGAATATCAAAATGAGATGAGACCAAAAGGGTTGGTTATAGGACATCCCAAGCTTTCTATAAAGTCGAGGAACACCTCCAAAAGTTCAAAATTGAAGAAGTTATGCATTGTTGAAGTTGGGCATTTTTGCAAAATTGCCAAAAGTCAACTATCCCCAAAACTTCAAATTTTGTCAAATGGACCCATTATTTTCCACTTAATTTTAGCTTGCATCATTGTCCACGTGTCCTAGCTTCAGCCATGAGCCCATATCTTATTTTTATTATTTTATTTGATTTTTTATTGAATTATTTCATTTTAAATCATATAAAATCCAAACTTTGATTACCTAAGATCTTTTTGGTTATTTCAGGTCTTAATTATCATCATGATCATCATTAAAATTCGTATCAAGCATATCATGTACAAAAAGATGGAGATTTGGAAAATTTGGAAAGGTTTAAAGGGTGAATCAAATCAAATCCCAAAGCATTGATGGGAGAAGACTCAAGCCATAATTCTTACCCTAGCATATTGTACCATACATAAGCAAGCCACAAGAATCGAAATAGAGGTTGGAGGCTGCAAGAACAGGCAATACAAAAGTTGCAAAATTCACTAAAAAGTGTGAAATCAAAATCATACTTATATGTGTTTTCAGAAGCAGAGACCAATCCCAATCGATTCCTGGGTGATCACACAACCTTCCTGGATCAAAAGCACGCGTCCTCTGGCCTTCAAAAGCATTGTAAGTGTCACGATAATCACCTTGGTTCTTGAATTCGTGATTCATCATTCTTGCATCATTTGAATAAATCATTGGCATATTTATACTCCTCACAACATTTGCAAACGTTTGGCAATATCCAATTGCGTTTTTCTGGCCTAAATAAGGAACCCCCATAGCTAGGGTTCTTCGTTTGTATTTTGGGGTTTTCTTTTTCAGGAAAAATCAGGACTCAAGAAGGGCATAGTGTTGATCAGGGAGCCAAGGCGAATTCAACCATGATTTTGGAATTGATTTATGAGGTCTAGGGAAGATTTTAGAGAAATCTTGCGCATTTAGCTGCGGATCCAAATCCGCAGGTAAAAATACAGTAATGGAAGGACAGGGACGAAGAGCTGGCATGCTCTGATTGGCCCGTTCAAATGTTTTTGCGCGCATTTTTATTTTCTGACCAATAATTGCTTTTTTTGATATATTATAATTGTTATGTAATATATTAACAAATGAAGAAAAATGGCGTAGTGGCAAGGCAAGATGGCAATCACCATCAGGACTTAGGTTCGAACCCCAGGTCCTCCACTTCTTTGATAATTTTGCTTTTCAGGTAATCAAGTGCACATCCAAGCATATGGCATACCATGCGCCCTCGTCTATCCAACAACCAGATGGCCTGAAGGCCAAATCTGATGGCCAAGCGCGGAAGGTCTATGTGGAGCCCAGTCAACACACGCATATGGAATCAAAAAAGTCAAACAAGGCCAGATCCAAATGGGCCTCAGGATTGCTAATCACACCCAAATTTCAGGCCCATACCTCTTTTCTCTTATATTTACTTATTTTGTTTTACTTAATTATTTTATTATTTTTCTTTCTTAATTACTAACCAATTAAAAATCCTTTTCTTTATAAAATAAAACCACAAAAATATTTTCTTTGTAAAATCAAATTTTAATTTTAATTTTTATTAACAAACACTAATTAAATTAATGTAGGTTCTTAATTAGAATAACTTTAACATTTTTGTGAATAATTAAAATTGACTAGACATAATTAGGTTTTAATTACTAACTTAATTATTTTATTTTTCTTTCTTTAAATAATCAAAAACCCAAAAATAATTTATTTTTTATTTTCAGTAATTAATTTAATTAATTTAATTTGGTAATTAATTTAGAATTTATTTCTTTCTTAAAATAAAAACTACAAAAAATCTTTCTTTAAACCAAAAGGGTCAAAACCCTAGAACTTTGCGCTCGATTTAATTTCCCGCATGTGATTTATTTTCTTTATTCAATATTGTACTTGCTCCGGTTTGTAATAGTTAATAGGACCTTTATTTATTCTTTATCGCTTTATTTATTTTTAAAGGGTTTGTCTTTGGCGATGTAAATACCCGATGCCTTGTAATTTAAATTCCGCAATTTATTTTCCGCAAATTATAACTGTTAGATGTTTGATAATAAGGATGCATGATAAGACTGATTGTTTTAACCTAAAATCAACTTAGATCACCTTTAACATGTACAAAGATAAAAATAAACTGAAAACGACACACTCGCACATGCGCACTCTTAGGGTACACCCCACTTGGTTGCCTTCATACACGGTCATTGAGTATAGGTCACTTTAGAGGTCGTCCTCTTGTCTAAAGATCATAGTCGCCTCGAAACGGTTTCCTCAGATATGATTGCCTCAAACAAATGATCTAAGACATTAGGGTTACCACTAAGGCGTCCTAACATTGCTTTAGTGACCGTAAGTCCCGCATTCGAATTGACCCTCAAACTCCAACGACGGTGCTACCTACTCATCAATAGTAGGATAGCATTGTCTAAAGGAAGATAGCATAGAATGATTCCTTTTTTCGAGTAGGTAGATGGTTCTTAAATACTTGCTCTTTCAGAAAACAAAAACTTTTCACACTTACACTCCTTTTCGAACAAAGTTTTCAAAAACACTTCATTACACTCTTGAGGATAGAAACAAGAGTTAAATCGAAGTTTCAAACAAAATTTTTTTGAAACCCACAAGCACAAAGAAAGCAATTTTGAAAACAATATGAGCAAGTACCTAAGAGCCCGTGGATAACCACGGATAGAAAGGGTGCTAACACCTTCCCTTTCTATAATCTACCCCCCGAACCCGAGAAATATCTCGAAAAAAGGAATTTTTTGTGCTTTTTTCCTTTCCTTGTTGGATAAAATAAAAGTCGGTGGCGACTGTTGCTTACCGCGACATTTTGCGAAAACAAACGCAAAACGCAAACCAGCATTCCAAAAAACAGTCAGCTCTTCCCACCGTATCACACTCAGGTTTAAGAAGATTGAACAGGGGAAGTTGTTGTACCCTAAAATTTTCCCTCCCATATTTCTCAAAATATTGCAAGAAAAATCTCCAAGTGGCTCAAGGTTGCTCAAGAGTTGGTCAGACAAGCTATCTCCTAAGGCAGTCTACCCCAAATTAGGGTTTTGTATTGCATCAAGACCTTTGAGTTCAAATGACCCCAAGTGCTCACCAATGTCCTAATATGTCCTCAAGATCATCCATGTCAAATTTCAGGCCTTGCAGAGGAAGTTTGCTCAGTCAATTGCTCAAAAGGTCCAAAAGTCGACCGTGCTAGGGCAAAAGTCAACTGTGACCCAAATACAGTCAAACTTCAAGATTTTTTGTCAACATCCTCATTTTGAAGGATATTTAATCATTTTGTCAAGGGTTTATCATGATTCATCAAGGATTTCTCAAAATTCATCAAGATTCAAAAGTTGCTAAATTAGGGTTTTGTAGGAAAAGTCAACCCAACTTTGACCAAGCATAACTTTCTCATATTTTATGAGAAATGACCCATCAAAAGCTCATTTTGAAGAGGATGAAATTCCCTACAATCCATCTTCATACCCCAAGTTAAAAAAATGCACTCACAAAAAGTTATGAATTTGGACATTATAGGTCATTTTGAAAAGTCAACAAAAACACTTTTTTCCAAAACTTATAACTTGAGCATGGAATATCAAAATGCGATGAGACCAAAAGGGTTAATTAGAGGACATATCAATATTTCTACAAAGTCCAATAACACTTCCAAAAGTTCAAAATTGAAGAAGTTATGCATTGTTGAAGTTGGACCTTTTTGCAAAATTGCCAAAAGTTAACTATCCCCAAAACTTCATATTTTGCCAAATGGGCCCATTCTTTTCCACTTGATTTGAGTTTGCATTATTTCCCACGTGCCCTAGCTCCAGCCATGTGTCCATATCACATTTTTATTATTTAATTTGATTTTTATTTGAATTAATTCATTTTAAATCAAATAAAATCATATAAAATCTAAAGCATTGATAACACATGATTTTTTTGGCTATTTCAGGCTCCAAATACAACTATCATGGCAATTGAATTCGTATCAAGGTCTTTATGCACAAGAATATATGATTTGGATCAAATTTGGAAAGGTTTTCATGGAAGATCAAATCAAATATGCAATCATCAATATGGAGAGATTTGGACAAAGCTTGTTAACCTAATCTAATGTGCAATACATAAGGAAGCTAGAGGCACGAAAATCAGGGTTAGAGAGCATTGGTAGAGGCATAACCAAAGTTGAAAAAAAAAAAAAAGCTTGAGATTAAAATCAAGGTTAGAGACATTTTCAAGACTTGAGAGTTGTCTCAATCGATTGTTGGCCATCTCTGGAAGCTAGTACAATCCTAACCACGCGTTTTCAAGCATCCTAAAGCACTGTAAGTACATCACGGATTCGCTTCCTTCTTGAAATCGTAAATCATTATTCTGACATCCATTGAGTAAAACGATGACATATTTGTGATCACAAGAACATTTGCAAACTTTTGGCATCATTTAATTTCATTTATCTAACATGTATTGCAAACCACCATAGTTAGGGTTTCTTGGACGTTTTTGGGAGTTTTCGTTTCAGGTGAAATTGAGCTACATGATGGACATGGTTGCGTCCAGGGGGTTGAGACGAACTCAACCCTAGCCTTAGAAATTATTTTCAAATCCTGAGGAGGATTTTTGAATGATGCTGAGTTTTTAGTTGTGAATGAAAATCCGCAGGTAAATTTACAGGGTTTTGAGGAAGTGGACGAAGAGCTGTCACTCGTCCATTGGGCCATTCAAAAATTGCGCACGCTTTTGTTTTGTTTTTTCTGGCATTTTATTCGTTTTTTATATATATTATATTGTTTGTGTTAATATTAACAAAACAACAACACGCCCCAGCGGTTGCCATGTAAGCCTTAAAGCGTTCCAAGGCTGGAGGTCAGGGGTTTGATCCCTGCCTCTAGCAAATTGCCTTTTCTCAAATATTTTCAGGAGATCACATGCATGGTCAAGCCAGATTCACACCATATTCCCTCACCAATCCAAGCGCCAAATGGCCAATGGCCAGATCTGATGGTCAGTGATTGGAGGTCCATCAAAAGCCAAGTCAACGTGCCTACACTGGATCCAAAAAGTCCACACGGACCAGCTGCTAATGGGCCAAGGAAATTGCTTCCAACACCTCCTAATCATGTCCATTTCTTCTACTTTTTTTTTTTTGTTTATTTAATTTAATTGTGTTATTTTAATTAATTACTAACCAATCATAATATTTCCTTTTTATCAAAAATCATCAAAAAATATTTTTATCCAATAAATTTCAGAATTCTTTTTTTAATAAATACTAATTAATTAATTTAGGTTTTAATTCTAGGAAACTTTAATTTATTTTTTGTAAATATCTAAAATTAATTAGAAATCATTAGGTTTTAATTCATTTAATTATTTTATTTTCTTTCTTAAAATAACAAAACCCCAAAAATATGTCTTTAATTATTTTTCATTTAATTCATTTAATTTCTAATTTAGCATTTAATTTAGAATTCAATTTCTTTTCTTAAATAAAAACAACAAAAAGATGGCATTTTCTTTCAAAAGGGTCAAAACCCTAATTCGCGTTCAATTTAATTTCGTGTCGCGCTCTATTTATTTTTATCCATATTGATGTATCTGTTTCCGGTTTGTAATAGTTAAGTAGGACATTTTTATTTATTTACCGCTTTATTTTATTTTATTTTCAAATGGTTGCTTTTGGCGATGTAAATACCCGACGCCTTGTAATTTAATTTCCACAATTTACATTCCGCAAACTATATAACTGTTAGATGTTTGATAATAGGGTTTGCATGACAAGACTGAATGTTTAATCTTAAAAATAATTGAAAACGATACACTCGCACATGCGCACTCCTAGGATACACCCCACTTGGTTGCCTTCGTACACGGTCATTGAGTATAGGTCGTTTTAGAGGTCGTCCTCTTGTCTAAAAGATCATAGTTGCCTCGATACGGTTGCCTCGGATATTGTTGCCTCAAACAAATTATCTAAGACATTAGGGTTACCGCTAAGGCGTCCTAACATTGCTTTGGTGACCGTATGTCCCTCATTCGAATTGACCCTTAAACTCCAACGACGGTGCTACCCACTCATTAATAGTGGGATAGCATTGTTTAAAGGAAATTAGCATAGAACGATTCCTTTTTCGAGTAGGTAGATAGTTCTTAGGTACTTGCTCATTCAAAACAAAACAAAATTTTCACACTTACACTCTTTTACGAACAAGTTTTCAAAAACACTTCATTACACTCTTGAAGACGGACGCAAGAGTTAAATCAAAGTTAAAACAAAAACTTTTCAAAACCCACAAGCACAAAGAAAACATTTTGAAAATGATGAGCAAGTACCTAAGAGCCCGTAGATAACTACGGATATAAAGGATGCTAATAACTTCCCTTTCTATAATCTAACCCCGTACTCAGAATATCTCAAAAAAGGAATTTTTCTGTGCTTTTTTCCTTTCCTTGTTGGATAAAATAAAAGTCGGTGGCGACTCTTGCTTACCGCGACATTTTGTGAAAACAAACGCAAAACGCAAACCAGCATTCCAAAAACAGTCAGTTCTTCCCACCGTATCACACAGTCTATCTGGGACTCAACTAGAGTGTTTCTATCAGCTAGAGGGGACCAATATTCATAACCGGGAAGACCTAGTTGCGGCCTTCTACAAGCAGTATTAGTATAATGCAGACCTTGCTCCCACCCGTACACAACTCCAAAGTATGTCTATGGGTTCAAGCAAGGGTTTTAAAGACTACGCTCAGAAGTGGAGAGACCTAGCAGGAAGAGTCCAACCCCCTCTGTCTGATAGGGAGTTGGTGGATATGTTTTTAGGTACTCTATATGGCCCGTTTTTCAACCAACTGATTGGAAGCTCCTCAGCTGGTTTTACTGAGCTGATCCTAATTGGAGAAAGAGTGGAAGCTGGTATTAGAAGTGGAAAGATTCAAAAGGAGGCCTCTTCAAGTGCAGGAAAGAGACCTTATGTGGGAAAGAAAGAGGTCAGTGTTGTTTACAGTCAAATAAATCAGGCCAGAACCAAATGTCGTCCAACGGTAAGGGTTGTAATGATATCCAAGCCTGCAGCTACTCAACAACAGAAAAATCAACCCAGAGCAGAGAGGCCTATGAGATAGTTTACCCTGATCAATATGACTTTGTCTCAAGTCTTACCACACTTATTGAAATCCAATCTGGTAACTTTGAGGGAAGCTCCCAAGAATCCCAACACCACATCTCCTTGCTACAACCCAAATGCTCGATGTGCCTACCATTCAGAAAGTCCAGGCCATGATGAAAATGACTGTTAGGCTTAAAGAATAAGGTGCAGGGTCTGACCGAGGAAAAGGAGATTGAATTTTGTGCTTCTGAGATTCCCAATGTTATAACTGCTCTCATGCCCAAGCACGTTCGTGGTGTTAATGTTGTTGATAATGATATGTTCGTTACTTCTGTTGAGGAACTTGTTACTCCTTTCATGACCGTTAAGTGGAACTTGTTGCAAGCCAATTTATTTCCGGGTTGTGGTGAAAATTGCCATTTGTGTTCATCTCTATTGACTGGTTGTTGTTTGTTGAAAGCAGGTGTCCAGTGCCTGATGGATGATAAAGAGATCTTATTTGAGAAGACTCCCATCACAATTGTTTCTTGTAAGGATGTTTTGATTATAACCATTTCCGCCAATCCTCCCAGGGTCTCCACCAAAAGACCCGTCAAGATTACATCTGCTCCGAAGTTGGCTCCTTTGATCATTACTATGCCAGAGCCAATCCCATACTCCTCGGACAAGGTTGTTCCCTGGAACTATGGGGCTGACGTCTATTACCACATCGTCAAGCAAGACCTGTTGGCTGCTAAAGACCAAGTCTATGAAAATACTGATCCCGACAATGGCAACATCGTTGGGACCAGCAAAATAACAGGAAGTGGAAAAGTGTTCTCCCTTGAGATTTCTCCTCCAAAAGCCGTTACTATTCCTGTGATAATTCCTATTGTCGTTCCTGCTGATACTACCACCACAATTTCTGTGATTACCCCCGTTGCCACCCCTATCATCGAGTCGGCCGAGACTCGGGGCAAAGACATATTGATTGAGCCTGTCCAGACAAAGGCGCATTCAGAATCTATTCCAGAGGCTTCCAAGAAGGAAATGGAAGAAATCTTGAAGATAATAAAAAAGAGAGACTACAATGTGGCCGAACAGCTGGGGCAAACCCCTTCTAATATTTCTATGTTAGCCTTACTATTATGCTCCGAAGCTCATACAAAAGCTTTGGTGAAATTCCTCAAGACCGCCCATGTGCCACAAGAATAAAAAGTATATTGTAAAAAAAGGTATTTTTGGTGTCAAATATTAATAAAGATAAAAAATGTATTATTTCTATATTTTTTCCCTAAGTATTTAATAAAATATGTATAAGTATATATTATATATATTTAATATGCTAAATATGTACAAAAAATAAAATATTAATTATTTACAAAAATGTATATTTTAGAAAATGTTTTCAAAATGTAAATAAAAAAATAATAACTAAAAATAAATATTTTTTTGTATTATTTTTAGGGTTTTAAAATGAAAAGGAAATATATTTATTTACATACATATATTTTAATAAAGCAAATAAATGCCAAATAAATGTAAAAAAATGTGGAAAAATATTTTTGGAGTTTTTTATGCTTGAGCCAGAAATATAAAATCAGAATCAAAAAGAAAAATGCAAAAATGTCAAATATTTCACATAATGGGCCAGGGGGTGTAAATGGAAAAAAGGGGTGCAAAAAGCAAGCTGACTCAGGCCCAGCCCAAACCAACTCTGTCTTCAACCTCCAGCTCTGTTTGAACAACAAAAAACGCGCGTTTTCCTTGCTTCATACAAACTCCTGATTCCTTGATTTTTAGCCAAAACTCATAACACAAACAATGTAGAGCATCAAACCACGATTTCAAACATATAAAATACTTGACCTAACTCTAAGAAACCAGGGAGAATTTCATCACCCCCAATTTCTGACCTAGTTTTTCTTCAATGTTCATGGCTAAAATTCTCACAGCATGCTTAATATAAATGAACAGTGAACACATGTATGGCTTCAGGGCTATGAGTAGAGCATGTTTCATTCACAAACCTAAGCTTAATCATGCCTGGATAGAGAGATATAAGTCCATAGATTACCTGTTTCAGCTTGACTTGAACAGAGCAAAGTAGCAACTTTCAATGGAGTTTGAGCTTTTGTTGAGCTTGCCTGAAGTCCAAGGATGCTTCCCAAATGCCTAGCTTGCTTTGAAACCACCTGTATCGTGCTGTAGAAGTTCACCTGCACAGCTTGAAAGTGAAAATGGAAAACGAGGTTAGGGGTGTTACAGCTTGAGTTTAAGGCTTGGAATAGCTTCAATGGATGGTATGGAATGTGTTTGAACAAGTTTTAGCCAAAGCGCACGAGTGGAATTGATTATGGAACTCAAGTTGCAGCGGATACCCTATTTCTGCAGCAAGGTGGTGTTTTGGTGTATTAGGAGGTATGAGGGGTGGTTTAGTCGTGTTTTAGGTCAGTTGGGATGTGTGGAAGATGAGTACAAGGTTGGCTTAAGCTTGTGTTTGCAGGAAATCAAAGTTGGATCTGTTTTGCCATCTTTCTTGTTTTTGAAGTAAGAAAACTCAAGTTGCAATGCAGGCCTGTGTACCCTATGCCTCTATGCTGCAACATTTGCTCTTGATAAATGGGATTTATGCACAAAGCTTTGCCTCAAAGATCTGGCTTGTACCTCAAGGATTTGGAACTTGACATAAAGTATCACTTTTCAAAAATGGCAATTTTGCTTTTTCCAATTAAGGGTTAATTTAGCATGTATTGTCCAAATGAATGAAATAAAGCCTTAACACAATGGTTAGGCATTAAATTATTGAGTGTGAAGAGGTTTAGAGGCCTGCAAGCTATCACAAACCCTGCTGATTTGAAAAATGCAATTGTTATGAACATGCTTTGGCCATGAACAAAAGTGAGTTTTGGCCAACTTTGCAAATTCGATTCTCTCTAACCACAAAGGTGTTTGAGAAGTTCTTGGACAATTTTGAAAGCTTGGAATGTGTACTATAATCCATATTTGTAATGCAAATTGAAACTCCAAGTGGAACCATGTGAAAAATGGCCAAGAAGTTGGACAAAAATCCTGCCTAGAATAGGGCAAAATTTCTCTAAGTTAAAAATGTTTTGTACCATTGTTCCAAAAATCATAACTTGAGATACAAGCTTCCTTTGAGAAAACTTTGTGAATAAAAGTTGTATATTTTGCAATGGACTACAACTTTCATGTTTCAAGGTTTGTTTGAATACATTTGCATCTTGGTGAAAAAATGGGACAAAGTTAGGAAACAAATAAGAAAATTTCATAACTTAGAAAATTTTCTAAGTTATGAAATTTTTTCATTTTAAACCCTAATTTGCAATTTTGGGTTTCTTGATGAAAAAGTTTCATGATTTGGTATGTTTTGATGAAAAATGAATCTTGACACTTGATTTGGACCAAAAAGTCAAAGTTTGACTTTTCAGTATACAGTCAAATTTTGATCAGTTGACTGAAAATTTCATCTGTCAATCCTATGCATTTGAGATCTTCTGAACTTGTTGAATGGGTCAAGATAATGCCATTGAGTTCTTGAGTTCATATGTGAGCTTAGTTTACCCTTGGTTAGGTCAAACAGTCAAAAATTGCCTTTGTGCAGTCAAAACCCTAAAAATGATCATTTTGCCCTTTTGGTGATCTGATCAAATTTCTTGTGGAATTGTGATCCAAACTTGATCAAATGGTTCATATGAGTTCATTATGTTGATGTGGTTCAAAATTTATGAGGTTTGACTGTTAATTGGCCAAAGTTGACTTTTTCCCCAATACAGTTGATTTTCAGGTCAACTGTCCAATTGACTGGGCAAAGATTGGAATCAAGGCTTGAAACTTGGTATGGATAAACTTGTGAGTCCAACATGAAGCATGAAAGTCACTTTGGGAATTTTAGGTCAAAACATCCTTGTGCCAACTCAAACCCTAATTTGGGTCAACAGTGCAAGGAGGGGTCTTGAGCAGAGTAAACCCTAACTTGATCTTGAGTTCCAAGAGTCTTGTGGTGAGAAAATGTTAATGAAATGAGAGGGGAAATTTTGGGCTACAACAATCCCTATCAAAGTTGGTTCCCAAACCTTTGAATCCACCTTTTACATGATGGATATCAGACCATCTTATTCTTGTTTGTTGGGTCGCCCTTGGATCCACGGGGCTGGAGCTGTTACTTCCACTCTACATCAGATGTTGAAGTACCCAGTAAAGGGAAAGATCGTCACAGTACGTGGTGAGGAGGAGTACATGGTAAGAAACCTGAACTCTTTCAGATATGTGGAAATGGACGGCGAGTTCATCGAGACTCCTTGGAAGAATTTTGAAGGGGTGCCTCAGACCATGGTTGCAATCGAGACTGTTACCAGTATGCCGAAGATCACCAGACCTCCATTGAAGATGGCTTCACTTAAGGATGTCAAGGCAGTCATTGAAGAAGGTGGGTGTACCATTTGGGGCCATCTCCCTAACATTCCATACAAATCTGATAAGTTTGGCTTGGGTTTCACTTCAGGGGCTCAAATGGTTATTCGTCGTGATCACGCCGGAGGACCTCCCATACGCATCAACAATCATGGGATCAACGCTTTAGAATACATTGATGGTGACTATGACATGGACAGCTGGATCTTCCCTACTACCAACGGTGGATCCAGTAATTGGACGGCTAAAGACTTTGTGCCGATTACTTTTATTCAGGAGTAATTGTCTTTTTGTTTTTCTGGTTATATAATAAATAAAAAATATAAACTCTATGGCCATGTGCTTTACCCGGGGCACAATGGTTTATTTGTGAGGGTTATCATGTTTCAATATCATATGTCATTAATAAAAGCATTGGACGTTTTTTGCATACAAATTTTGTGCTCTCTATCTTTCTTTTTTGCTTTATTTTATCAATGCAACTATGCTCTTACACACACTCATGCATCAAACTGCAAAACCATATAGATCCATATCCACTATGGATCCCATTGATAACGGTTCTACTATTACCAGTTATGACTTTGAAAATCTGATCAATTAAGCCAAGAACGAAGGTGAGGAAGATAGTGAGGTACCAGGAGAACTTGCTAGACTGTTACAACAGGAAGAAAGGGCTATACAGCCTCATGAAGAGCCGGTTGAGATAGTGAATCTGGGTACAGAAGAGGACATAAAAGAAGTCAAGATAAGTGCAAACTTGGAGCATGGTGTCAAAAAGCGGTTGATTCAGATGTTGCGTGATTATGTTGAGATCTTTTCTTGGTCATATGAGGACATGCCAGGACTAGACACTGATATTGTGGTTCACCACCTTCCGACAAAAGAGGATGGCCCTCCAGTAAAGCAGAAGGTTCTTCGTATGCGTCCTGAAATGTCAGAGAAGATCAAGGAAGAAGTTATGAAACAGTTCAACACTGAGTTCTTAGTTATTACCTCCTATCCACAATGGGTTGCTAACATAGTTCTGGTGCCTAAGAAGGACGGCACGGTACGTATGTGTGTGGACTATAGAGACTTGAACAGGGAAAGCCCCAAGGATGACTTTCCGCTTCCCCGCATTGATGTTATGGTTGACAACACCGCACAACATAAGATCTTCTCCTTCATGGATGGGTTCTCTGGTTACAATCAGATCAAGATGGCACCCGAAGACATGGAGAAGACAACCTTCGTCACACAGTGGGGCACTTTCTGTTACAAGGTAATGCCATTTGGTTTGAAGAATACAGGGGAAACCTATCAGCGAGCCATGGTAGCTTTGTTCCATGATATGATTCACCATGAGATAGAGGTCTATGTTGACGACATGATAGCCAGATCTCAAACGGAAGAAGAACACCTTGATCACTTGCAAAAGTTGTTCGATAGGTTGAAGACGTACAAGTTGAGATTAAATCCGAACAAGTGCAACTTTGGAGTAAGGTCTGGTAAACTCCTAGGTTTCATTATCAGTGACAAGGGTATTCAGGTAGACCCTGCAAAGGTAAAAGCTATAAAAGAAATGTCGGCTCCTCGCACTGAGAAGGAAGTTAGAGGTTTCTTGGGACGCCTAAACTACATTTCCAGGTTCATTTCCCATCTAACTGCTACTTGTGAGCCAATCTTCAAACTCCTGAAGAAAGATCAAGTGGTAAAGTGGAATGACGAATGCCAGACTGCCTTTGACAAAATCAAGGAATACCTACAAGAGCCTCCAATTCTCATGCCTTCTATCAAAGGAAGACCTTTGATAATGTACTTAACAGTGTTAGATAATTCAATAGGGTGTGTGCTGGGGCAGCATGACGAGTCTGGTCAAAAAGAGCATTCAATATACTACCTTAGCAAAAAGTTTACCGACTGTAAAACAAGATACTCACTGCTCAAGAAAACTTGTTGCGCTTTGGCATAGGCTGCTCGCTGACTGAGACAGTATATGTTGACTCATACTATTTTATTGATATCTAAGATGGACCCGATCAAGTACATCTTCGAGAAGCCCGCTCTCTCCAGAAGAATAGCGAGATGGAAAATGATCCTGACCGAATACGATATTCAATATACAACCCAGGAAGCAATCAAGGGAAGTGTATTAGCTGATCATTTAGCCCATCAGGCCATGGGCGACTACCAGTCCATGAATTTTGAGTTCCCGAACGAGAGCATCATGTTAGTAACTGATTGTGAAGAACCTGGACCGGATGAAGGACCTGAGAAAGGATCCCAATGGACTATGGTTTTTGACAGAGCTTCCAACACACTTGGCAATGGTATCGGTGTTGTAATCATATCTCCTGAGGGATGCCATACTCCTTTCATGGCCAGACTATGTTTCAACTGTGCCAACAATATGGCTGAGTATGAAGCATGCATCATGGGTCTCAAAGCTGTTATCAACCTGAGGATCAAGCTCTTAAGCATTTTCGGAGATTCGGCCTTGGTAATAAGTCAAATCAAAGGAGAGTGGGACACGAAACACTCTAATCTCATCCCCTACAGAGAACATGTGCTGACATTGCTCCCACACTTTGAAGAAGTCACCTTTGAACATATTCCACGAGAGGAGAACCAGTTAGCGGATGCGCTAGCTACTATGTCATCCATGTTCAAGGTCATATGGGACAACAAAGCTCCTCAGATCACTATTGAGAGATTGGATGAACCAGCATATTGCTGTGAGATCGATACTGAAGGGGTAACTGACAAACCTTGGTTCCATGAAGTGAAAAGGTATCTCGAGGCTCAATAATATCCCGAGGGGGCATCTTTCAATGATAAAAAGTTTCTGAGAAGGTTCTCTGCAAAGTTCTTCCTCAGTAATGGAATCCTCTACAAGCGCAACCACGACTCTACTTTACTTTGGTGTGTAGAAAAAAGTGAAGCAGGGAGGATTATGGCAGATTTACATGAAAGTACCTTTGGCACCTATTCTAGTGGACACACCATGGCTAAAAAGATCCTACGAGCAGGATACTACTGGTCCACTATGGAAGCAGACTGTTATCAGCATTCTCGGACTTACCACAAATTCCATATCTATGCTGATAAAATACATGTACCTCCAGTTCCCTTGAACGTCTTGACTGCTCCTTGGCCTTTTGCAATGTGGGGCATCGATATGATCAGAGAAATCAGACCTACCGCTTCAAACAGGCACCGCTTTATTCTAGTCACCATTGATTACTTCACGAAGTGGGTTGAGGCTGCCTCTTTTGCTACTGTTACCAAGAGTGTTATGGTGCAGTTCATCAAGCACAACCTTGTATGTCGGTATGGTGTTCCAGAAAGAATAATCACAGACAATGGTATGAATCTCAATAATACTATGATCACCGAACTCTGTAAATAATTCAAGATCCACCATCATAATTCTTCCCCTTACCGGCCAAAGATGAATGGCGTTGTGGAGGCTGCTAATAAGAACATTAAGAAAATCATACAGAAAATGACGGTGACATACAAAAACTAGCATGAGATGTTACCATTTGCTCTTCATGGATACCACACCTTAGCACGTATGTCAATAGGGGCAACACCTTACTCTCTGGCGTATAGTATGGAGGTAGTCCTACCTTTCAAGGTCCAGATGCCTTCTTTGAGAAACATGAAGGATGCAGGTTTGGACGAAGATGATTGGATCCAGACTCGACTTGACCAACTAAATCTGATTGATGAGAAAAGTGTAGCGGCTATTTGTCATGGTCAGATGTACCAGAACCGTATGATCAAGGCTTTTAACAAAAAGGTCAAACGTCAGGTATATCAAGTGGGTGATCTAGTAATCAAGAGCATCATACTGCCATAAGGTGATTTCAGGGGAAAATGGACTCCCACATACGAAGGGCCATTTGTAATCAAAAATATATTTTCTGGTGGAGCCATGATTCTAACCACCATGGATGGTGACGACCTTCCTCACCCTGTGAATGCGAACATAGTTAAAAAATACTATGCATGAATAAAGACCCGCTAGGTTGACTGGCCTAGGCAAAAATAAGGGCATCCGGCAAACCAAAAAGGGTTCGGGAGAATTAGGGATAAACACAAAATATCTGTACACCCGGCAATTCGAAAACCTGAAAAGGCGGCTTGGACAAAAAAGGGTATCCCAATGGACTGAAAACCCGAAAGGGAGGTCCAGGAAAAAGTTAGAGATTTAAAGCGTATAACTATGTCTCGTTGGATCACCTTGCCGTCAGACTTCAGTATCAACTATCAAGCTCAAATGGTACCAATCGATCCAGTCAACTTTGGACAAGTAGCAAAGTGATGAGACACTCAAGGACATAGGGGCAATAGCATAATTGAAATTCAATGGGATTATTACACATAGCTGTTTCTCTTTGTACACTATTTTGTATAGTTTTCATTTTCACGACGACATTCTCCTACTAGAATGCTAGTCTCTTTGTACAAAAAATTCCTTTTATAGGAAAAACATCAAAATCAATACAAATTATTTCTTTGAAAGTACAAAACTTTTCGTTTTTATGTTTTGTTTTACAAAAAATGTCCAATGATTATTTTTGACATATGCATTTGAATATGATTACTGTTTACAAATACTTACATAAAAAACAGAAAGACATTTGCTAATGACTTTAAGGAACGGGACCAAGTCTAAAAAGCCATTTGCAGTCTCCACATATATGTTCTCCAGTAGGTACAAAGGCAGAGATGTCCTACTGCAAAGTCACCGCTACATTTCCAACATATGTCCTAGTGATATCTATATCCACATAGAGTGAAAACAACCAAAGTTTTGATCTCTTCTTCCCTAAAGCAGGAATTACCTCCTCCAGCAAAGTTCCCTAAGAGAGCTGAAATCCAGCTAAGTTTTTATAACCTCGAACAATTTATAAAGCCTTATCCCCGGTAGAGTTTATTTCTCTAGCTGCGAAAGTTTATCCACCAACATAGTTTATTTCTCTACATGGGTAAAATCTCCCAACAAAGCATCTCCTTCCCCATGGAGTCATTCTCAAGCAGAAGTCAAAGATCCCCGGCAGAGTACCCTCAAATGGAAGGAGGAAATCCCCGACAAATCATCTCTGTTCGTCATCCTCAGTGGAAATGAAGGATTCAGCTCCCTAATACTCTCCAGCAGCAGTCAAGGATTTATTTTCCCAAACTAGGAAATTCGCAACAGCATTCCATGTTCATACATCATGGCAGTCGCATACATATTGCATACAACACAATCTCATTTATTTTGAGAACATCATTACCTAATGCATTTCATGCATCATGACATTTCATACATCTAACTCCTTACCTTTTTCAGGAAAGATCAACAGACAAATGTCACCATCAATTTGCAACAAGTTCCAGAATAGTTCCTGAAATAAGACAGGGTAACTATCTGAAGTAACAAGCTCACATCATTGCTGAAGCCCGGATTCCGATCGGATAACAGTCAATCTATAATTCAAGACGTTGTGAAGCCTGGATCCGACCAAATAACAATATAAGTTGCTGCGAAGCCTGGAATCCGACCAGATAGTAGTTTACAACACTGTGAAGCCTCGACCCGACCAGATAACAGTTCAAGCCATTGTGAAGCCTGGATTTCGACCAGATAACAGTTAAAGACGCTGTAAATCCTGGAGTCCGACCAGATAGAAGTTTATTACTAGGAAGCCTGGGACCGACCAGATGATAGTATAACTTATGACACTGAAGCCTGGATACGACCAGATAACGACATACCTCAAATAACAATTCAATGTCTACAATTATTGCGAAGCCTGGAACCGACCAGATAGCAGTTAATTTCATATTCCCCAATAAGTCATTGTGAAGCTTGGAATACGACCAGATAACAATCAGCTTTATCATCCTTAGTGAGTCGCTGTGAAGCCTAGATCCCGACCAGATAACAACTCGCTTTTGTCTCTCCATTCAAGAGATAACTCCCCAGTAGAGTAATGGACAACCGAAGCTCCTAGACTCTATTCCCCAAAAACATTCCCCAGCGGACTCCTCCTCATACAGCAGGAACATGAATCCCCACAAAGATACTTCTTATGAAGTCAGCATCTACTTTAGACGACATCTTTAAAGCCCATCTCTGACGACTCTCTGTCATATTCCTTGGATGGAATCTTTAAGCCCATCTCCGACAGTCTTCTGTCATCTCTTCCAAATGGCATCTGTAAGCCCATTCCCGATATTATTCACCAATAGTATCACTTCAGACGAGTGCAAATTTCTGGGCACTCTAGTGTTCAATCATCTTCACCTTCAGATCACGAAAGGCATACAAGCCAATCTACATCCTCAGGTTTAAGAAGATTGAACAAGGGTAGCTGTTGTACCCCAAAATTTTCCCTCCCATATTTTCCCAAGATTTTTCCCTCACATGGTGGTTACAAACACTTGGTTAAAGAAAGAGGAAATTTTTGAATATTAGCAAAGTGCCTTTTGATTGTCAGTTCAATAATGTCCTCCGATTGGCAGTTAAACAGTGCCCTTCAATTGGTATAACAACAAGTTTCGACTGAGCCCTTAAAAACCTTCAATACAAGCTTGACCCACTAGTCTTCGGTTGGAAATTTAACACCCTTCGATCAAGCTTTGCTCCGCAAATCTTCGATTGAGCTTTGTTTTCCTTTGAAACGGATCCCTTAGATTCAGAAAGAAGGGGAGCTCCTTTTGGCTTCCTTCGTTTGAAGCACCTCTGGCTTCTTTCGTTTGGAACTATCTCTGGGCCTCCTTCGTTTTAAGCACCTTTGGTTTCTTTCACACAGACCCCCATTGGGACAAATGGACTGCATGCCTACCTGCACAAGGCAGAAATTTTCTTCACACCTATAAGGCAAACACCTGTTACATGCATGCCTATACAAGGCAGGAACTTCTTTCATGCTAAGTTTTGACAACCCAATTTCTACACTATGGCTTTCCAAAAGTCCATTCGAAGGACACATATTGCTAGCCATTCGAAGAGGCTGAATCAGAGCCATTCGAAGAAGCATGCAGAAGGCCCATTCGAAGGCTACACATGAGGCCCATTTGAAAAAAGGAAACATGAGGTCTATTCGAGAAAAGGAAATTTAAGGCCCAATCGAAGGATGAAAACTGAAGGCATTCGAAGGAGCCAAAATGCCCACATACATTCAAATTTCAAAAAAGGACAAGATCTCATGTTTTTGGCCAATGTTACAAAGCCTCATTCATTGATTTCAAACACATAATCAAGGCTGTTTAAACCTTTGCCTTCTTGTCCCCTCTACCCCCTCTATATAAAGAAATCACAAGTGTTACATCACAGACGGAGATTGTCTAGAAAAAAGAAAATACTCACACCACCATATAAAGGATCAAAATTCTAACTAATTTCCTTTGCAGGCACCCTCAATCCAGACGAAGGCTATATTTGTGTTCCTGAGATTCCCAAGAATCTGTTCCAAGCCAAGCCACGCTCAAATTCATAAATTGAAGTATCTCCAGTTGGTAAGGATTTACCCAAATCGAAACTACATTTCTAAGCCTTTTAAATACATATTATTGGTATATATGTGCTACTAATACCATTTGTGTTTATATGAGCATATCATACGCAAGTTAACATGTAAGAATAAAATCGCGCCATCAAAAGGCATGACATGACATGCCTTTCGAAACTCATGGCATAGCCCATTTCAAGTCAAAATAATCTTAGGCCTGAGGACAGAAGATTCAAATTAGGGAGAAGGACCTGAGTTCGATACCCAGGTCCTACATCTTTATTTTTTGTCAGCATTTGCCTTGCAGGTTCCATTCGAAGAACAACTCCCTCCTTGGATCGAAAAAGGCAACATCCCTCCTGGATCAAAAATCCCATCCCCTTCACATAATCGAAAGACAACATCCTTCATGAATCTAAATGGAATGACTCTCTCTGGATCAAAGCTTCTCTTTTCTCCTTGGATCGAAGGATGTCCTTTTTATATCTTATTTTTGTTCTTTTTGTTATTTCTTTATTGATCCTTTTATTTAAATTGACTTTAAATCAAAATCACAAAAAAAATATTAGGCTAGTGTTTTTTCTAATTAAATTAATTTTGTAAATAAATAAATAAATTATTTTAACCTCTTTCTTGAAATTAAAGCTAATTAAACATAGGTTATATTTTCTTAAAATAAAAACAAAACAAAAAGATTTTTCACCTTAGGATTTTTCAAACATCTTTTCTACTTCGCACATTTACCTATTTTCATATTTTTCATATTATTGTATCTGCCTACTGGATGTAATAGATTAAAACTAAGACATTTGCTGCTTTATCCCCCTCATTCTTGTACAGTGTAAATCCCCTCCCAAAAGCATTGTGATAGCGTAGATTTAAATTCCTGCACTTTAATATTATGTAATATATATTAACTTCTAGTAATTAGGTGTGTATAGAAAGATTAATAATCAAATGCTAGCAAACTTAACAAAAAGATAAATAACTGAATTGAACACAATTGCACACAAGCACCTCTAGGGTATCCCACTTTGGTTCCCTTTAAGAAATAAAACAGTCATGAGGCAGGAACGCTTTAGCAAAGACCCATAAATCAAAAAAGATCATAGTCCCTCTATGACCCTACAGTTACCTTTCGGTAAATGATCTAGTCCCTAAAAGAAAATTGCTAAAGCGTCTCCACAAGTTGCCTTCGTGACTATAAAACGTCCATTCGATTGTCCCTCAAACATCCGACGACAAAGCTACCTACTCTCTAATAGTAGGATAGCATTTCCTAAAGGAAAAGAGGAAAAGAATGACCTTTTTCAAGTAATAAAGTAGATAGCTATTAGAAGTTTGCTCAAACATTTTGCACTTACACAAAAAACTGTTTTTCAAAAACAATTTCAAAACACTTTGTATACTTTCTCCACTAGCCCGAGAAACATTATAAAGTTCGCTGTACTAAGGCGTTTTCAAAATATTTTCAAACACAAAGCACAAAGGTATTTTAAAAAATGAGCAAACCTCTAAGTGCCCCTGGAAAACCACGGATGGAAAGGGTGTTAACACCTTCTCTTTCCATAATCTACCCCCTTACTCAGAAAACTCTCGAAAAGATCTTTTTCTGTTCTTTTCACCCTTTCCTTTGTTGGATAAAAGAAAAGACGGTGGCGACTCTTGCTTACCGCAACATTTGCGAATACAAACGTAAAACCAGTATATTAACAGTCGGTTCTGCCACTGTATCACAATAAGCTTTTTAGGCTTGGTTAGTTATTATAGAAGAATTATTGAAGGTTTTTCTAAGTTAGCACTCTCACTAGCTTAACTGACTCGTAAAGGAAGAGCATTTGTGAGGGATATACAATGTGAAGAGAGCTTTGTTGAGCTAAAGAAGAAACTAATGACGACTCTGGTTTTAATATTACCTAATCCTGAAGAATTGTTTGTAGTGTATTGTGATGCTTCTAAATTGGGTTTAGATGGTGTGCTTATGCAGAATGATAAAGTAGTAGCTTATGCGTCGAGACAAATAAGGATTCATGAAAGAAATTATCCTACTCACAATCTTGAATTAGTTGCGGTGGTGTTTGTACTAAATATTTGGAGACATTACCTTTATGGCTCAAGGTTTCAAGTATTTAGTGATCATAAGAGCTTAAAGTATTTGTTTGATCATAAAGAATTGAATATGAGGCAGCGCATGTGGTTAGAACTGTTGAAAGATTACGACTTTGACTTAAAATATCATCCTGGTAAGCTAATGTTGTAGTGGATTCCTTAAGTAGGAAACCATTACATATGTATGCTATGATGGTTAGATAATTAGAATTGATCGAACAATTTAGAGACATGAGTTTAGTCTGTGAAGTGACACCGCAAAGTGTGATGTTAGGGATGTTGAAGATTAACAATGATTTCTTGGATAATATTAAAGTGGCTCAGAAATTAGATGTGAAATTGGTAGACTTGGTGGTTGGGAGCAACCAGTCTAAAGATAGCGATTTTAAAATAGATGCCCAAGGTGTGTTGAGATTCCGAGACAAAATTTATATTCCTAATGACGCGGAGATGAAAAAGATGATTCCGGAAGAAAGTCATATAAGTAGTTTGAGTATTCATCTGGGAGATACTAAAATATATCACGACTTGAAGAAGTTATTTTGGCGGTCTAGATTGAAACAAGATGTGGTGCGGTTCGTGTATGTGTGTTTGACTTGTCTGAAGTCGAAAGTAAAATATCAGAAACCTGCAGGATTATTGAAACCATTAGAGGTTCCAGAATGGAAGTGGGATAGCATATCAATGGACTTTGTGATGGGGTTGCCAAATACTCCGAGGGGACATGATACAATTTGGGTGATTGTTGATAGACTAACAAAATCAGCTCATTTCATTCCGATTAATATCAGTTTTCTTGTGCCTAAGTTGGCGAAAATTTATATACGTATAATTGTGAAGCTACACGGTGTTCCGTCAAGTGTTGTATTCGATAGATATCTGAGATTTACTTCTGATTTTTGGAAGAGTCTGTAAGATACGTTGGGTTCTAAGTTGAGGTTGAGTTCTGTGTATCCTCCACAGACAGATCGTCAGACAGAGAGAACTATTCAGTCGTTAGAGGATTTGTTGAGAGCTTGTGTTCTTGAGGAGGGAGGTATCTAGAATAGTTATCTTCCACTGATTGAGTTCACTTATAACAATAGTTTTCATTCTAGTATCGGTATGGCACCTTTCGAGGCATTGTATGGTCGGAGGTGCATAACACCTTTGTATTGGTATGGCATTGATTTCATTGAATTATTTTATTTAAATTAATTAAATGATGTGATGTATTTGTGCACATTAGTGAATCTTTTGTTGTGTTGTGATGCATATGTTAGAAATTAGAGGCCTTAGAAATTATTGGAGTTAAGATGATAGGGGTGTATGCCCAAAAGTGTAGAAACATGAAGTGTAGAGAGATAAATAGTTATTAACATTATTTGGATTAAAATATTAGATCTAATACTATAGTGTAATAATTAAATAAATATTATTAGTATAATAATAGAATTATTATTTATTTAATTGGGAAGGGCAATGTTGGTATTATGATTTAAGGGTCCTAAGGTTAATGTTGGAATAAAAGAGAGTTGAGAATAGAGAAGAGAAAAGCAACGTAGAAAAACAGAGAAGATCGTAGAAGAGAGAAGAAGAGGAAGAGGCTAAGGCAAGATATTTTACTGTAGGAATCAAGAACCGGAAAAATCCAAGGTAAGGGTGAGATTATAATACTATAATAGGTTGTATAATGATGGGCTATGATAGTGTTTAGATTTCATGATTGTGTTCTTGATTTCTCTTTATTTTGCTTTATTGGGGTTTTTCTCTTTGATTAATTTTATGTGTAATTGGTGAAATTGGATGATGTAAATTGAATGGAATTAATAGGAAATATTGGTGAATAATTAGTATGATTAAAAAATACCGTTTTGATTGAAAAAATAGAAGTTTGAGTTTTGAAACAATGAAAATCGTACTTTTGAAGAATTACAGATTTTGAGTTCTGCAACAGTGGTAATTGGTTATTGGTCTGGAAGTAACTGGTTACCGTGTGCAAATTTTGGGTGCAAAAGATAAAATATAGAAGGTGTAACTGGTTACTAGCCTGATGGTAACTGGTTACCCAGCGAGAGAAAAGCGTGATAATTTTGAGTTTCAGGGGTGTAACCGGTTACTGGCCTAGTGATAACCGGATACCACTGAAACTGTCAGATTTTTAAAATTTGTAAATTGCATTACTTTCGCCTCGGGTGTTCGTTTGACGCGCCGTTTGGACCAATAGAAAGATAACATTATTTTCTATCCTATAAAAATAAATTGGAATACAATAGCTAATTATTTTACCAACATTGATGCTTATCTGTGTATATTCCTGAGTAATGTGTCATGGTTTATGTTACAATTGAATAAGATGATGTTTTATGAATGATGTGATTGTTTGCATGATGTATTTCATGATAATGATGATCATGATGATGGCCTATATTGGCGTGATATTGATGAGTATGAATATCAATGTTAATTACGTTGTTGCATGTTGGTGTCGCATGCATTTATGATAAGATGACCTGTATTGGCGAGAGATGACATGTATTGGCGAGAGATGACCTGTATTGGCTTAATGATGTTGTTGCCCTAAGTTGGCATTATGATGAGGGCTTATGCCCTGTTAGTACCACACGCATTTGAGTCAGTGCCGGTCTCATTGCATTACATTATTATTAATAGTTTGATGTTTTTGGATGTCGGAGAAGTATGGATTATATGATTATGGATGTTATGTGTTGTTTGCGTAATTGATTGTATATTGATGTACCTTGTGGTACGATGAATGAAGAAAAGATGTGAGGTAAAGAAGTATAATTATGCGTACTTAAATTGCTATTTACTCGTTATTATGTTTCCTTTTATATTGTCATGATATCTCACTCCTTCTGTTTGAATGTTGCCTCTACGTGGGTAACATACAGATAACCAGAAGTAGTCCGAGTTGTGGAGTCTAGAAGAGGTTGTTCTTCTTATTTTTGAGTAGGCGTTAGTGCTCTGATACGTAACACCAGAGGGTGGGGGTGGGGTGAATGCTTGCTTATTTTTTTTATTTCGTAGTTCCCTTAACCTCCAGCGGACCTTTCATTTCATTGACAAGACTTCTCCCAATGTTGTATGGAGTAAGTTTCCTTGGTCCTCGAGTATTCCTCCATCTAGATTTTTTCTGCTTTGGAGATTGGACCATAACAAGATAACAACAAATGATAATCTGAGTAAGAGAGGCTTAAATGGCCCTTCTAGATGCTCTCTTTGATATAGTATCCTTAAAACCTCATATAATTTGTTTTAGATTGCCAATTTGCTTGTAATTTATGGAATTTGTTAGCTGGCATCTACAAGATCCAATTCATCATCAATAACATCAGGTCTTGTTGGAGATTGTAGGATATGGATTGGTCCCTTCAAATTCATACGTTTACATCTGTTACTATTATAAACATTATCAATGCTATTTGAAAGATGCGCAACTCTGTCAGGTTTGAAGACAAGCATATAACTGGAGGAACTGCATCCCTAATATCTTTGCATGAGCTTTTCTTATTTGGAGCATTAATAACAGAGTATATGATTCTTCGATGAGAAGCTTTTGCATTATGAAAGCCTTCAAGATCAACATTTACCCTAAGTTAAATATAATTTATATTAAATTTTATCTTAGAAAAAAATAGCCTTTTGTCGTAGTTTCTAGTAAACTAGATTCAGGGAATTTATGGTTAAATAATCGGGACCCCAGATATTAAAGCATGCTCTGCTCTGCCTTGCCGTATCTTATTATGCAGTCAACTTCTCGTGTAGCGCCTTATCTCCTCTCACCTTCCCTTCTTTCATTATTTTCTTTTAAGTTTATGATTCGAACTCTCTCACAACTATCCATTTATATTTTAAAAGAAAATATAAATAAATAATTGTTAGATTCAAACTCTAGACCAACAATCTCTTAAATCAATAAATAATGGTCAACTAAGCTATCTTATTTTTACAACAATATACTACCAAATACCTACTCTAATTTTTTTAACTTAATTTAATTTTTTTTATCACAACAAAATCAATGCATTTTATTTATCATTTGATATTCAATATAATAAAGAATTGATAATAATGAATTAGTCGAGATTAAGAATTAATTATCCTTATGATAGAGTGAGCAACTATATTAATTTAATATTTGACAAATTTTACCTCAAAATTTATTTTATTTAATAAACTTGTGACAAAATATTAAAAGAAATGTTGTTATCATTTTTTTAATAAAGTTACCAGAAAATACAAACAACTAATTTATTAGTATATGACTTCTAAAGAACTCTTTCAATGTCTATTTTCTTCTTCTCCAACAATTCGGGGGAGCATCCGCACTACTATTTGGCTTCAGCAAATTATATCTTACAAATTTATAATTTAAATATATTTATTTTATTTTACAATTTGTTTTAGTCATGAATATCTTGGATTTTTAGTATGTCTGATCAGAGTGTCTCTTTTGATTCTGACGGGAATTAGAGTCAGATGCATGTTTCGGATATCGTTGTCATTATAAATGTTGAAGTCTAGATCATGTAGTTAGACGAGAATGTGAGATTTATGTATATCACGATTATCAGATATATATAATTCATGGCGATCCGTCAGAAAAAGGATATGTTTTCTGACCAACTTCAGAGGGATTAACCAGAATATGTTTTCTGCAAGAACATATAACACCCATCGTGGGGATCGATAAAACTGACTCGAACCTCAAGATCAATCTGCTACCCTCGATAGCAGTAGGAATTGTGAAGAAGATGCCGAAGATGATGATAAAGAGATCACATGTGTAAAATTGCCTTGGTGTTAAAAACATGGATCCCACGAGTGGTTCAAGACCACTTAAATGGGATTTCTTTTGGTGATGACCTATTTGTTCTACTTCTCGTTTTATGAGAGTTTTCATCTCAAAATAATTATCTTGATATTGATGTAACACCTCAATTTTTAACAACGCCAGTGTATGTTTTTTTGTTAAAACAACAACACACTAGAAACCATTCACAATTTTACTTTAAAAATAATATAATCAGAGTAAAAGTTTTCTTGTTTAAAATATTTTCCAAAAATACAATCAGAGACTTGCCATAAGTTGTGAAATATTTTCACCACTAAAAACATATGTTCTTTTGAAGTGTTTGACATTAAACAATGATCAAAACATCTTACACAATAAACATTCATGTTGTATCCACATACTTCACAATAGAAGGAAAAGACACCACTCTGAGACATAAGCCTGAAATGATCTTGAACTCTAAGCCAAAGATGAATTGGTACCAAAAACCCACGAAAAATATCGAGCCTCAGTCATTTTGATCACCAGAAGGATTCATCGTCTTGCTAAGTCTTCACGACACAATGATACTCAATCATAATAAACTTCTAAGAGTTTGGGGCATAATCCCAATCCACAATAATAGTAGAGGATCATAATCTAAAAATATCATATATGAAAGAATACACCAGTGTGAGCACAACATGATATATAACAATCACAAGATTTATTTCAACACATAGAGAAATGCACCCATGGCCTAATGCAGATTCTACATATGTGATAACACCGCAACTGACTTATCACAAGAATATGATTATGGAATTAACCATTTACATAGAGTCGTAGGGAAACTCATACTAATTTTGTGGTTACAACTGGCGCGCATATGGTACAAATCCCATTGATGACTCGTAGGGCAACTCCTACTAGCATCAACTCAATAAATATCACATGATAAAAGGTGGGTTCATTCTCGTTAATCACACCCCCGTGAAGACCACAACTGGCCCACATGTACTATGAGATGTATGAGCATATACATGTATCACAATATATATATATATATATATATATATATATATATATATATATATATATATATATATATATATATATATATATATATATATATATATATATATATATATATATATATATATATATATATATATATATATATATATATATATATATATATATATATATATATATATATATATATATATGCAAATGCAACATAGTCATTTCTCATTAGCCAAATCATATATTTATTTAAAATCATATGAAAGTATATTCATAAGTTTAGCATCACAATGCAAACCACACATCCCTATTAGGGGTATCACACAAGTGTGGAACCTTATTTTGCAACTGTAGAAAGATCATAAAGCTTATTCAACATGTTATAGTCACCCAAATTCTCAAGAACAAATCTTATTTTCCATCTAAGTGTTTCACAATATCTTAAACTCTCTATATATGAATCACATAAGTCTAAGGCTTTTAGAAGTGATTCATAATCCCTTTATATATCTCCAAGGATTACCCAAATTTTAAGAACACACTCTTATGAATTTACCATTGCCTCTCTAAGATTACCACTAGAATTCTCAAACTCTTCTATTTGTCTTCAGCTCTAAAGTTATGAAGATTGTGATGGCAAGCGTGCAAGAGATACATATTTATAATTATTGAAATCCAACATATTCATAACAAGCCCAAAAAATAACCCATAAACTAACAAATCCACAGACTAAAACAACAATGCCAAACACATGTAAACCGAGAAAACTAGATCCAATCTCTAATGAATCGAACCTCCCTACAGACTCATACACATTATCGCACTGTTGTCACTAGATACGCCATTCCAGATCCACCGCGAGCCTCACTTTGTGTTATTTTGTCTTTGTCAATTTTCAGGATGATTTTTGGTTTTTGCAATCTCAAAATATTTTTCTTTTTTTTCATTATTAAAGTTTTGAGGCATACTTCAAATAATCTCTGCCTTGTCTTAAAATCATGGTGATGCCAATTTATTCATCATCCACCTTTCTCCTCTCTACCAATTTAACATATATTGAACCAATTTTATCAAGTTCAAGCCTCGCTTGAACCTTGATCTTGCCACTTGCATTCATTTTCTCCCAACCATCTTTTTCGGCTTTAGTAGTCTAAAAGTGGACAAGTATAGTTATTCAACAATATTTGACTCCAAATACTTTCGGATGCCTCCCTAAAGGTCCATGTTTATGAATTTTGCAATTCTCCAACCACATTTAAAGCATAACAACAAAGCCTAGATAATCATCCCTTTGAGATGGTATAATTTCCCTCCTTACATTATCATGAGTTTAATGGTAATCATAGGCATGTGTAATCGTTCCTTCACTACTACTAGTATCCATAGTAGGAACCTCACATCAAACTAAGCCTTATTCACCATATTTTCTAAAGCTTCATCCCAATGTATTTGCTTTTATTATTGTTATGTGACTCACTGAAAGTAATTCATATGCGGTTGATGAACACCGATCCTCCAGGTTTGACTTCCAATAGCTCATAATGTTTCCTACCTCTTTGATAACCATTTAAGACACAATCCATAACTTTACCATCAAGCTAAATTATCTTGATTGGATCAATAAAAAAAGTTTTAATGACCTTCAAAACATATTAGGTTAAAATATTCCTACTTCAAACCTCCACAAGTATTTGAAAGTCTATTCTTGTAAATGAGGAACTGCCAACTAGGTAAGCTGATTTACAATCGACCTTACCCTAGAAAGACAATGAATATTAAAAAACCACATGTGTTTTTATCCCTTGTCTATTGCAAAATATATAAACCATATATATTAAATTCTTTAGCAATGATCACTTCACCATGCGAAATATTCAACATCCCAATGTTCAACTATAGGGCAATAGCATAAATCATCAAACATACTTATGTATATCATTTTTTCATGAGATATGTAACATACCTTTATTTGTAAATAAGAAACTCACACTCATTGAACATTTTAAGTCTGACCGTACTAATACCATGAACCTTGTAAGTCTTATTGTCGCCAAGGATAACTATTTCATCTTGCTCCATCTTTAAATTTTTAAAGTATTATTTACTTGGACACATGTGATAAAAGCAACATGCTGAAGCAACTAGGAAAAAAATGAAGTCACCATCAAATATTTATTTATCCCACACAAGGGAAAGGAAAACATCAAAAAAACCCTGAGAAGAGAGAAATCAAGGTCTCGCGACCAAGAGAAAGAGTACGGGAATCAATTACGCAAGGGGAAGGTATTAACACCCCTCAAGTCTGTGGTACTCTGCGGGATCCACTCTTGTTGTTATAATAAAATGGTGTGTTTATCTAATAATAATAAGCTAAGGGAAGGTGCATGAATGCAAATTATATACAAAAAGAAAATGGTTTTATTAGTTGTGTCAGACGCAGTTACGAACTTTTGGGCCTATATATCCTCTTCATGCAATGAAAGATCAGGGCACTTGTAGTTCACCTAAAAAGGTGTTTTGAGTTGTTGATGTTTTTTGGGCGGATAATGTTACATTCACACTCTAGCAGTTGACATATTGCAACCTGACCTTTGGGGACTTACGCGTCGTATTGCGCAGAGTGGAAATAACACATCCTTTTTGTGAAGATTTTCAAAAAGAAAAGTCCGAAGGCAAAAAAGTTTGAATTGGTTTATATTTTTTACCTTGAAAAAGAATTTGGTGATTTGAACCACATTAAAGACTATGATTGAAAGGAAGTACAAGGATGCAAATACATCCCCTCATTACTCTACCTCAATACTTAAGGCTCATGACACATGGTTCGCATCTTTATTGTTAAGTATTTTTTTAATTTTGATTAAGAAAAAAGTTTTAGTTTTAAAATGGAAAAGGGGAAAGAAAAAATCTAAGGGAGACTAAAGTCCTAATGTTGTCAGGTATGATGGACTTAAAGTTAATTTTGAAGGGAGAAAATTATATCCTAAAATTATCATGCTTGGATTCAATCCTAATGTCTAATCAACATAAAACGGTCAAAAATGAATTTAATAGTCTCATGGAACTTCCTAAGATATCATGGTAATCACAAAAGTAATCAACAATTAATTTAAAATACATGAATTAAAATTTTATTCTATTATTTTTTTCATTTTATTATGTAAAGAAAACTAACAAACTAGTGAAAAATATATCACAAATCAATTGATAAAAAAATGGAAAGCAAACATACAAATAGAAAAAGTAAAGAATGAAACAGTGGAGGTGAGAAGTTGAAATTGGGTGGTGGTGTAACAGCCTGGGCGCTAGTGCCCAAGGAGCAAGGCCCAAGGAGGACTTTTGTTGTTGTTATCAAACAAGGCTTTACACAAATAAAATGGTGGTGATGGGATAAGGGAAATGGCGCAGAGGCCCAAGGTCCAACACAAGGGTTTGTTATTTTTTGTCCAGCTTTTTCAGGTTTCAAACAAAAGGAAGAAATGGGCCAAAAATTCTCGGTCCAATTCATTATTTGTTGTCAATTTGAAGAAAAAAAGAGAAAATTGGAAAGGGGATAATTCATAGATTTAGGGTTTTGGCTTGTGACGGTTAAGCTTGTTCGTGAAATAAAATTTCAGAGTTTCTTCCCCTCTCAAACAAACGCCACGAACGGCCTTCACCACTTAAAATTCTCCGATCCGCCACTGTGGCCACGCCGTCCATCGCTCTACTCAGTCTCTCTGTTTTGTCCGTCTTTATCTCGTCTTGTCTTCTCTGTATAGTCATGAATGAAGGTTGAAACTATGTTATTTGTTGATTCAAAAATAACTCAGAGAGAACTTCACAGTAGAAGCAGGGAGATGAATCTCAGAAGTTTTGATGAGTTTTTTCAACTTTTTATGTGTATTGTGAGTGAATCATTTTCTGTGAGTTTTTGTAAAATCTGAATCGTGTGTGTATTTAGCTGTGAATTGTTGGGTTATATAGGAAGAATAGAGTGAAGGTAGAAGAGGAATTTGAGGTGGGAATTAGGATAAGAATGAAAAGGAATAATCTCTGATTTTGTGGAGTGGAGTGAGTTGTGACATTATGATATTTTTTTTGTTGTACTGATATTTTGTAAAATTCTGATGAGCTGGCAATTCTTTTTTCCTGATTTTTTTGGGTACTATTTCTGATTAAAATTGTGAACTGGTGTTTTTGGCTATTGTGATGTGCATGGCAGTTTGCTTATGGGCCTGGTTTTGAATACTGGTTTTCTACAAGGGAGTTTTGGATTTATGTTTGGAAGCAAGGCATGGTTATGAGGACTTGATGAATAATTTAAGTTTAGGCTTAGCAATTGATACATGGACTTTGACTTATTTGTGTATTTTTTGTATGATGTAATGTTTTGGAATTTTGTAACATGAGATTATGATAATGTTTTGTAATGGAAATATGCCTTTATGAACTTATATGAAACATCGCGACAATGGTTTTGAATGATTTATGACAAACCTTGATGTTTGTATTTGAATAATGGAACTTAGAACTTTTGAATGATGAATGGATGATATTGAACTTGAATAGAATAATAGTGCATGTAACACGGTGGGAGAACTGACTTGAGTGTTTTGCGTTTTATCACAATTGTTGCGGATAACAAGAGTCGCCATCGATTTTTCGTTTATCCTATAAGAAAAGGGTGAAAAGAACAGGAAAGACCTTTGAGATTATTTTCTTGAGTTCGGGGGTAGGTTATGAAAAGGAAAGATGTTAGCATCCTTTTCATCTGTAGTTATCTATAGACTCTTAGTTTCTTGCTAGATCACTTCCTTTTGTTTGAAAATGTGTTTGTGGTGTGGGTTTGAAAATATTTTGAAAAAATGTTGTTGTACCCCAAAATTTTCCCTCTCCTTTTATCAACATTTCTCATCACAAGACTCTTGGAATTCAAGATCAAGCTAGGGTTTGCTCTGCTCAAGACACCTCCTTGCACTGTTGACCTAAATTAGGGTTTGAGTTTTCACAGGGATTTTTTGACATACAATTCCCAAAGTGACTTTCATACTTCATGTTGGACTCATAAGTTTGTCCATACCAAGTTTCAAGCCTTGAATCAAATTTTTGCCCAGTCAATTGGACAGTTGACCTAGAAATCATTTGTATTGGAGAAAAAGTCAATTGTGGCCAATTTACAGTCAACCCTCATGAATTTTGACCCACATCAACATTATGAACTCATATGAACCATTTGATCAAGTTTGGACCATAATTCTATAAGAAATTTGGTCAGATCACCAAAAGGGCAAAATGGTCATTTTTAGGGTTTTGACTGAACAAAGGCATTTTTTGACTGTTTGACCTAGACAATGGAAATTAAGCTCAACCATGGACTCAATGACTCAATGGCATCATCTTGACTTATCCAACAAATTCAAAAGATCTCAAATGCATGGGATTGACAGATGAATTTTTCAGTCAACTGATCAAAATTTGACTGTACACTGAAAAGTCAAACATTGACTTTTTGATCAAAATCAAGTGCCAAGGATCATTTTTCATCAAGATATGTCAAATTATGAAACTTGTTCATCAAGAAACCCAAAATTGCAAATTAGGGTTTGAAATTGAAAATTTTCATAACTTAGAAATTTTCAAAGTTATGAAATTTTCTTAATTTTTCCTAACTTTACCCCACATTTTCACCATGATGCAAATGGATTCAAACAAAACTTACAACATGAAAGTTGTAGTCCTCCACAAATTATACAACTTTGATTCACAAAGTTTTCTCAAAAGAAGCTTGGATCTCAAGTTATGAGTTTTGGAACAAGGGTCCCTAAAACTTTTAACTTAGAGAAATTTTGCCCTAGTTTAGGCAGGATTTTGCCCTATCTTCTTGGCCATTTTTCACATAGTTAAACTTGGAGTATCAAGTTGCATTTCAAATATGGATTATAGTACTTGTTGTAAGCTTTCCAAATTGTCCAAGAACTCCTCAAACAAATTTGTGGTTAGGGAGAATCGAATGCTTGAAGTTGGCAAAAACTCACTTTGATCCATGGCATTTTCATGTTGACACAAGTTGCAAAATCTGTCCAAACTTGCTTTGTACTTGATTACAGGTCTCTAAACCCTTCCACACTCAAAAATTAAATGCAAATACAATGGACATTGGTCTTATTCTGAGCAATGGAGCTTGGCACAGTGAATAAATCCATTTATGGCATAAAGGTTGCAATACCATTTCCATAAAGCATACTTTTTGCAATTTTGTATTTCTTGAGCCTTGGACCTCTCTCTTTGCAGCAAACAAGTTCCACAAACTCAGGCAAAGGTACAAGAAACTTGTGCATGCTTGGAGATAGCCTATACAGGCCTACCTCATATCACTTCACACTTTTCTTTCAAAACAAGTCAACTTGCCAAAATCACATATCTTGAGCATCTGATATAACCAAAGTTTGTAAGCATTCCAAACAGGTTTTGCACATTGCCTTGAGTCAGAAACACGATCCATCCATCCCTCAAACACTCTTGAACATCAAAACACATTCCTCTTGCAAAACAGGGAAAGTGCTGCAACTTGAGTGCCATAGCTCATTTGGCTCGTGCGTTTTGCCCCTTTCCACTTCAAACACCTTCCATTCAACTCACTCAAGCTATCCCAAACCTCCATTGCCAACTGTAACTCCATTTACAGTGTTCACCATTTTCGTTTCAAGCTTATGCAGGTTGAGTTCTAGAGGCTGATTCAGGGACATTCAAGGCAAGCTAGCTATTGGAAAAGATCAAGTGAAGTTCAGGCAAGCTACCAGACACCTCAAAACTTGTTGAGAAGCACTGCATTTCCCTACTCGAATCCAACTGAAACAGGTTTTTCATCACTTTCTATCTCTCTATTTAGGAACATTTAGCCTTAGGTTTGTGAATGAAAAATGTAGTATTCAATGCCATGAAGTTGTACATATGCTCAGTTTTCATTTATATTAAGTGTGCTAGGAGAATTTCATCCATGAATATGCTGAAAAAGTTAGGTCAGATTTTGGGGCCAGAGAAATTCTCTCTGGTCTTTGAGAGTTAGGATTAATGCTTTATATGGTTAGAATCGTATTAAAATTCTCTACAAGTTTGATGTTGTGAGTTTTGGCAAAAGATCACGTTTTCAGGATGTTCAAGTTTGTATAACAGGCGCGCGTTTTTTGTCTGAAGGAAGAAGATGAAGTTGGTTTGGGCTGGGCCTGGCCAGTTTTGCTTCTAACACCCATTTTTTCAGTTTCACACCCCCTGGCTCAATTTCTTATATTTTGACATTTTTACATTTTTATTTTCTTTTCTGACTTTGTTTATTTATTTCCAAATATAAAAAATGCTCCAAAAATATTTTCATAATTTTTTACATTTATTGGCATTTTATTTGATTTTTTTTTCTAATATAGAAAACATATTAAATACTTTTTTATATTATTAAGACTTGAAAAATATTTACAATTTTTATTTTTATTTTTATTTCTTATTTTTATTCACACTGAAAATATTATTTAAAATATCATTTATTTTTGTACATATTTTATTTCATATTATACATATTTAATATATATATATATATATATATATATATATATATATATATATATATATATATATATATATATATATATATATATATATATATATATATATATATATATATATATATATATATATATATATATATATATATATATATATATATATATATATATATATATATATATATATATATATATATATATATATATATATATATATTATTTTATTTTATTAAATACTTAGAATAAAAATACAAAAATATTACATTTTTATTTTTATTATTATCTATACTAATAAATACCCTTTTTTAAGTATATTTCATTTTTACACATATTAACATATTTTTTGTATATAAATAGTATATAATATTTGTTTTAAAGTAAATTAGGGTTTACCCTTGAATAATTAAAATTAATCTCTTTTTATTTTCTTTATACTTTTTTACATTGAAAATACTTTACATACATAAGCAAATAAAAACTTCTTTTTGCATAATACATTTTATTTAATATTTATTTATTTTGTTTATTTAAATATTGTACATTTAAATATTTATGCATTGTAATTCAATTTGGATGTAATAGTAACTAGGGTTTATATTTCTTGTTAAATACCCCCCTATTCAAAAATTGTACCCCCATCCCCATAATCATGTTGTAATAGCTTAGAATTTAAATTCTCGCACTTTTACGCTTTCAAATATGCCATGATTAGAGAATTAGGGTTTTTATGCCAAAATCAAATTAAAAAATAGTTTGACCTAATCAAAGACAAAATGCATGAAAAACAAACACAATGCACACTTGCACCCCTAGGGTTACAATCCACTTGTTGCCTTTAAAAATGGGTCATGGTATGCATGTTGGGTACTTTGGCAAAAAAAAAACAAAACAAAAGATCATAGTCCCTCGATGACACTATCTTGGTTTCCTAAACAAAAATGATCAAGTCCCTCAAAAATTGCCAAAGATACTTGACACAATTTCTATCATGGTCTATACGACGACCCGCGCGTGTCCCGTTTAACATCCTAACACAAGGTTGTTCACCAAATGCAATGGTGAAACAACACTGTTAAAAGGGTTAAAAACATAAGAAAGATCTTTGAGTAAAATAGGGTAGATAACACTTAGTTACTTGATCAAAAGCTTGCAAAACATCCTTGCTATTTTCAAACATACTTCACAACACAATTTCAAAACAAACTTTCAAACATTGAAATCTTTTCCAAAGACAAAAATACATTTGTATACATTCAAACAAGAATCATTACAAAGGTTGCCACAATGATGGCCTCTTTTCAAAACATCTTTCAAAACCACACACAAAGCACCATTCCAAACAATTGAAGAGCACCATTTCAAACAATTTAAAAGCAAAGCAAGTGATCTAAACAAGTAACTAAGAGCCCATGGATAACCATGGATGAAAAGGGTGCTTGTACCTTCCCTTTTCATAATCTACTCCCCGAACCCAAGAAAACATCTCAAAGGTCTTTCCTGTGCTTTTTGACCTTTCCTTAGGATAAAATAAAAAGTCGGTGGCGACTCTTGCTAAACTGAAACATTTGCGAACACAAACGCAAAACCTCAAGTCAGTTCTCCCATCGTATCCCAGAACTGGAGACTCTGCTGGGGAATAATCACTAAAAGTGGAGTAACCTTATGATTTAGATCACCTTTGCATGATTATCTTGTTTTCCTTGATTGCTTTACATTTGGTTCTATTGTTTGGGTTTGAAATCCTCTACCCGGATTTGGGAAACATTAATAGGTAAATAGCAATACATTGTGGAAACTGTGTGGGGTATACCGACATGGTTGAATCAATAGCTATATTAGTGTGACATATTTGTGGGTACCGGTAGCCTTTGAGTCAATCAAAGAGAATACGGGGCCGCTGAGTGATGTCATGAAGCACTAATGAACTCTTAGAACCTTACTTGATCATCTTAGCCTTTTTTAGGGGTAGTGAGATGACCGGCTTTGGTGCAGTCCGAAGTTGGTAGATACTCGATACTACTCTCATTGAGGTTTGTTTTCTTGGAATATTTTGGTCGCCAGTTAAGTGGCTAAGCCAAAACAATGAACACAGAAAATAATCCAATGATATTGAGCTCCTTAGAACCCGGTTACTATTTATAGGACAGGTTGAGCCAACTAACTTCAAGAGGGTACTTACCTACGAAACCTCATGCAAGCCTGAAACTAGGATCTTGTGTGACTTATTTGTACATGTGCTTGTGCATACATCATGAACATCATAAAGCATCATATGCATCCACTAACCATTTCAAGGGTTTGGATCTTCATCTTTGTTCTTGTTTTGTAGGTCATGGAATCTCTTCGCAGGAAAACAATACGAGTCAACCTTGTGAGAATCCCTCCTCAACTCAAGGAGCTTACTTCTAAGATTCCAGAGAATTCTCCTTTCAGTGAAAGACATGGTAGACTTCTCAACTTGGTCAACTCCAACATTGAAGAAGACATGGTGAAAGTTCTCTTCCAGTTCTTTGACCCCCTACACCACTGTTTCACATTCCCTGATTACCAACTAGTACCTACTTTGGAGGAATTTTCTCAACTCCTGAGAATTCATATTCTTTATCAACTACCCTACAACGGTACGGAAAAAGAACCAAAGCCTGAAGATGTTGCTCAAGCATTACACTTGCAACCATCTGATATCAAAGGTCATTGGGAAACCAGAAGTGGTGTCAAGGGTTTCTTGGCAAAGTTTCTGTTTGAGAAGGCACAAGACTGCTGGAATTATCTGGATTTACAAGCTTTTAAAGAGATTGTGGCAATCCTCATCTATGGGTTGGTCTTATTCCCAAACCCCGATCAGCTTATAGATGTGAACACTGTCAATATTTTCATATCTCGAAATCCTGTGCCTACATTGCTTGGGGACATCCTGCACTCATTTTACACACGAACAATGAGGAAAAGAGGTGTTATCATGTGTTGTACTCCTCTTCTAGAAAGCTGGTTTATTTCTCAGCTTCCCCAGTCAGTTTTGAAGAATGAGCAGGGTTTAAGGTGGTCACAACGATTGATGACCCTCACACATTCTGGTGTTCATTGGTGTTCTCGGTCCAGAGAAAATGTCATCATCATTGATCGTTGTGGGGAATTCCCTAATGTCCCACTACTTGGCATTAGGGGAGGCATTACCTACAACCCCTGTTTAGCTCTAAGGCAGTTTGGATATGCCCGGAGGGATGGCCCTCATGATATGCTGATTCCTGGCCTAGTTTTTGACTTCGACAACGACGCTCCAGGACTTCGACAAAGGTTTATCCGAGCTTGGAGGATGCCCAACAAAGTGGATAGTAAGACACTGGGGCACAAGAATTCCATCCCCCTTGAGCCTTACCTCGAGTGGGTACGAACCCGCGTCCAGAATCTTATGATGCCATACCCTCACATTCTCCCCGTGATCAAAGAGCCTGTTATGGAAGGAGAGGTTCCATACACCCTCCTACATCCAGATATGCCAACATCATTGGAAGAATTGCAAAAGAGTTAGATCCAACTCAAAGAATTGCAAAATGTCCACATACATTCAAATTTCAAAAAAGGACAAGATCCCATGTTTTTTACCAACGTTACAAATTCTAATTCATTGCTTTCAAACACATAATCAAGGTTGTTTAAACCTTTGCCTTTTTGTCCCCTCTACCTCCTCTATATAAAGAAATCACAAGTGTTGCATCACAAACGAAGATTGCCTAGAAAAAAGAGAATACTCACACCATCATATAAAGGATCAAAATTCTAACTAGTTTCCTTTACAGGCACCCTCAATCCAGACAAAGGCTATATTTGTGTTCCTGAGATTCCCAAGAATCTGTTCCAAGCCAAGCCATGCTCAGATTCATAAATTGAAGCATCTCCAGTTGGTAAGGATTTACCCAAATCGAAACTACATTTCTAAGCCTTTTAAATACATATTATTGGTATATATGTGCTGCTAATACCATTTGTGATTATATGAGCATATCATACGCAAGTTAACATGCAGGAATAAAATCACGCCATCAAAAGGAATGATATGATCTGCCTTTCGAAACTCATGGCATAGCCCGTTTCAAGTCAAAATAAGCTTAGGCCTGAGGACAGAAGATTCAAATTAGGGAGAAGAACTTGGGTTCAATACCCAGGTCCTGCATCTTTATTTTTTGTCAGCATTTGCCTTGGAGTATCCATTCGAAGAACAACTTCCTCCTTGGGTCGAAAAAGGCAACATCCCTCCTTGATCAAAAATCCCACCCCCTTCACAGAATCGAAAGGCAACATCCTTCATAAATCTAAAGGGCATGACTCTCTCTGGATCAAAGCTTCTCTTTTCTCCTTGGATCGAAGGATGTCTGTGATGCGGTGGGAGAACTGACTTGAGGTTTTGTGTTTGTGTTCACAAATGTTGCGGTTTATCAAGAGTCGCCACCGACTTTTCTTTTATCCAAAAGGAAAGGTAAAAAAGCACAGGAAAGACCTTTGAGATTGTTTTTGGGTTCGGGGGGTAGATTATGAAAAGGGAAGGAGCTAGTACCCTTTTCATCCATGGTTTTCCATGGGCTCTTAGTTACTTGTTTTAGATCACTTGCTTTTGCTTTACAATTGTTTGAAATGGTGCTTTGTGTGGTTTTGAAAGTATTTTGAAAAGAGGCCATCGTTTAGGCAATCTTTGTAATGATTCTTGTTTGTAAGAATGTATACAAAGATGTTTGTCTTTTGAAAAATGTTTCAATGTTTTGAAAGTTGTTTGGAAATGTTTTGAAAATGTGCGTGTGATGTTTTTGAAAATAGCAAGGATTGTTTTTGAAATGATCAAGTAACTAGAAGCTTCTACCTACTCAAAAGTCTTTCCTATACATTTTTATTCCTTTGATATTGTTAGTCTACCATTGTTTTTGGTAGATAACCCTATCTTTGGATGTTAAACGGGACGGGTGTGGGTCATCGTATGACCATGATAACAATATTGCCAAGTATCTTTAGCAAGTTTTGAGGGACTAAGATCATTTGTTTTTAGGCAACTTGTCTAGCGTCATCGAGGGACTATGATCTTTTTGTTTGTATTGTTTTGCCAAGATACCTAGCATGCATACCATGGCCATGTTTTTAAGGCAACCAAGTAGATGAAACCCTAGGGGTGCATGTGTGTAATGTGTTGTCATTTTTCATGCATTTTTGTCTTGTATTAGGTCATGCTATTTGTTTGATTTTTGTCTTATCATACAAACCCTAATTTACTAAACATGCGTATAATACGATAAATTGCGTAAAGTAAATCTAAACCATTACAACAATATTATGGGAGGGGGATACAAGTTTTGAATGGGGGATATTGCTCAAAATAAAACCCTAATTCACTATTACAACCCAATTGAATTTATTGTACAATAAATAAATAAGCAAGTATTTAAATATGCAATAAAATGTAAATATGCAAAATGTTTTTTGTATTTATTTTATGTATGCAAAAATAAGTTATTTAAGTCTAAAATAAGAAAAAAATATTGTGATTATTTTTGAAAGGGTGAAAAACCCTAATTTTTGTTTAAAAGAAAATATATTCTATATTATTCATTTTATTCATTTTTGTTCAAGAAAAATAATAAATAATATTATGTACAAAATGTTAAAAAATTAAAATATGCATAAAAATAATATTTTAAGTGTATGAAATAATAAAAATAAAAATATATGATATTTTTAAATTATTTACAAGTTATTTTAATAAAATGATTTCTATTAACTAAAATAAAACTATTTTATATATGGAAAAAAAAAATTAAAATAAAATAAAAAATTGCAAAAAATTAAGAAAATATTTTTGGGATTTTTTAATGTTCAGAAAAAAATATTAAAGTCAATAAACATAAAAGAAAAATGAAAAAAATGCAAAATATAGAAAATGGGTCAAGGGGGTGCAAAAAGGAAACACGAGGTTGCAAAAAGAAACATGCCCAAGGCACCAGGCCCAGACAACCTTCATCCCTGACCTCCAGCTTCGTCCCAAACGCGCGCTTCAGTGTTCAAATCCTGTTCTTGCTCATGCTTGCATAAAATCAAAAATTCATAACACAAAAAAGATAGCTCATGAACTCACGATTCCAATGATATAAAGAATATGACCTAACTCTAAAAGACCAAGGAGAATTTTAATGGCCCTAATTTCTGACCTAGTTTTTTCATGAACTTCAACAATCAAATACTCTTAGCTCAGTTAATATAAATGGAAACTATGCATATGTACAGCTCAAGCATGTTAAGGACTACATTTTTGCTTCACAAACCTAAGCTTAAGGATGCCTAAATATACAGATAGAAACTTGACAAATACCTTGTTCAGTTGAGTTTGGATATGGAAATGTGGGGACTTTGAGTGAGGCCTGAAGATCGTGTGAGCTTCCTTGAAATTCCCTCAAGCTTCTCCAATGCTCAGCTTGCCTTGTAGATGCTTGAATCTCCCTGTAGAAGTCAACCTGCAAACCTTCAAAAATGAAAATGGTGATCCTTGAAACAGAGGTTACAATTGCAAGAGAAGGGCCTGGACAATTTAGGTGTGATGTAGGGAATGTGTTTGAAGTGTTTCAAAGCAAAACGCACGAGCCAATATTGATTTGGCTTGAGATTTGCAGAAGTTGCCCTGTTTGGGCAGAAAATGGTGTTTTTTGTGTTTGAGGGTGTTTAGGATGTTAGCAATTCATGCTTAGGCTTGTTACAAGGTTCTTAGGTCGTTTGAAATGATACAAAGTCTTGCCTTTATCAGATACACAAGCTTACTTGACTTTTGCAAGTTTGCTTGCTTTTGAAGAAAAGGTGAAGTGACAAAGCCATAGGTCTGTACAAGCTTGCTTGTTAGCTGCATAGAGTTGGTGTACTTTGCCTGATGTTTGTGTATTTTGTTTGCAACAATAGATCAGGTCCATGGCTCAAGAAATGCAAAGTTTGCAAAAGTATGCTTTATGAAAATGGTATTGAGAGCTTTATGCCATAAATGGAATAATTCATTGTGCAATGCTTCAAAATTCAGAACAAGACCATTATCCAATGTGTTTGCATTTAATTATGGAGTTTAGAAGGGATTAGGACCTGTAAAACCAAGTACAATCATGTTTGAAACTGATTTGCAATTTGTAACATTGTGAAAATGCCTTGCACAAAAGTGATAAATTGCCATTTTCATTTCTTCGATTCTCCCTAACCATAAATGATCTTGGAGATTTCTTAGACATTTTGGAAATCTTGTAACATTCTATACAATCCATCTTTGAAATGCAACTTGAGATACCTCTTGGAACTAGGTGAAAAGTGGCCATGAAATTAGGTCAAAAATCTGCCTAAACTAGGGCAAAATTTCACTAAGTTAAAAGTTTTATAGACCCTTATTCACAAAATCATAACTTGAGATCCAAGCATCTTTTTGGAAAACTTTGTGAATAAAAGTTGTAGATTTCTTGGAGGACTACAACTTTTATGTTGGAAGTTTTGTTTGAATCCAATTGCATCATGATGAAAAAGTTGTGCAAAGTTGGGAAAAAATAAGAAATTTTCATAACTTAGAAAATTTCTAAGTTATGAAATTTTTTCAAATTAAACCCTAATTTGCAATTTTTGGTTTCTTGATCAAAAAGTTTCACATTTTGACATATCTTGATGAATTATGACCCTTGGCACTTGATTTTGACCAAAAAGTCAAAGTTTGACTTTTCAGTGTATAGTTGATTTTTGATCAGTTGACTGCAAAATTCATTTGTCAATCCTATGCATTTGAGATCTTTTGAACTATGTGATTAAGTAAAGATGATGCTATTTAGTCCTTGAAATCATGATTGAACCCAATTGGTTATTGGCTAGGTTAAAAAATCAGAAATTGCCCTTTCTCAATCAAAACCCTAATTTTGACCATTTTGCCCTTTTGATGATCTGATCAAATTTCTTGAGGAGTTATGGTCCAAACTTGATAAAATGGTACATAGGAGCCTATAATGTTTTTGTGGATAAAAAATTATGAAGTTTGACTGTAAATTGGCCATTGTTGACTTTTTCTCCAATACAGTTGATTTTTAGGTCAACTGTCCAATTGACTGGGCAAAAATATGATTCAAGGCTTGAAACTTGGTAAGGGAAATATTAGGGGTCCAAGATGGTATATGAAAGTCACATTAAGCATTGATGGTCCAAAAATCCTTGTGCAAACTCAAACCCTAATTTCAGGCTATCAGTGCAAGGAGATGTCTTGAGCTGAGCAAACCCTAATCTTGTCTGGAGTCCCAAGAGTCTTGTGAGGACAATCTTGAAAAATGAGAGGGAAAATTTTGGGGTACAACAGCTACCCCTGTTCAATCTTCTTTAACTTGAAGAGTTAGATTGGCGAATTTTGTCGTTCGTGACTCGAAGGTAAAAGATGATTGGACACTAGAGTGCCCATAAATTTGCACTCGTCAAAATATAGTTGAGGAAATGGGCTTAAAGATGCCATTTGGAGATGATAGGATCTTGTTGGAGATGGGCTTAAAGATGCCATCCAAGAATGTTTGCTGAGTTGTAATTTGTAAGTCAAGAGAATAAGTATCAGAATGGTATCCGTGTCTGGAACGTATCTGTACTGTATCTGGGGACTAGATCTGAATGTTGAGGTCTGAATGAGAAATAGAATAGTATCCGTGTCTGGAGCGTCTCTGAGTTGGGGAAAAATCAGAATAGGTGACATAATGGCAACCGTGTCTAGAGTGTATTCGTACTGTATCTGAATGTTGAGGTCTGAATGAGTATCAGAATAACTTCCGTGTCTAGAGTGTATCTGAACTGTATCTGGGATCTGAATTTGAATAAGGGTCATAATGGCATCCGTGTCTGGAGTGTATCTGAACTTGAAAATGATAGTTGAATCTGAATGAGAAATAGAATGGCTTCCGTGTCTGGAGCGTATCCAATCTGTATCTGATAGTTGAAATCTGAATAAGTATCAGGATGGCATCCGTATCTGGAGCGTATCTGAACTGTATCTGAAATCTGAATCTGAATGAGCAACAGAATGACTTCCTTGTCTGGAGTGTATCTGTATTGTATCATGATTGTATACTGTTAATGGTAGCTTGTTAATCTTATCCTGAAAAGGGTAAAATGTTAGCTGAAACACAAAGTTATGTTGCATGAAATGTATGATGCAATAAATGTGTTTTATCAATGTTTATGATATATGAATGTAATGTATGCACATGTAAGCCGATTAGCTGTAATGTTGAGGAAAATAAATCCTTGACGGCCGGGGATAATGAAATCCTTGACTGCTGTCGGGGAAAATAAATCCTTGACCCTGTTGGAGATTCAAAATCTTTGATTGCTGAGGATGAGGAATCCTTGGTGATTGTTGGAGATTAAAAATCTTGACAACTTCTGTGGGGATATGAGGATCCTTCATGTCTTGAAGTTGGAGTATTGACAAAATCTGTTGTGAGAGTAATGCCAAACTGCTTGAGAAATCTGCTTGGAGAATCCAAAGAATTTGATGACTTCTACTAGGGATGACACAATGGGAATCCTTACTCGGCTGGGGAATAGGGAAAACTCTGATGATTTCTGCGGGGAATTAAGAATGAGAATCTTCATTCTGTTGAGGAGTGATGAAAACTCTGGTGACTTCATTGGGGAAATGAGAATGAGAATCTTCAATCTGCAGGGGAGTAAAAACTATGACAAATTCATGCTGGGGATTAATGAAGACTCTCTGGGGAAGAGTTTACTGCTGGGAGTAAGTTCAAGAGTTTTCGGTTGTCTGCCACTCTATTGGGAAGTTCCCTAGGTTGGGGAGAGACAAAAGTTAAATGTTATCTGGTTAATTTCCAGGCTTCAAGATAACTTGCTGGGGAATTGGATGGTTTCCGCTGGGGATTAGAAGTCTTGACTCGACGGGGGAAGAAGGTTTCAGCTCCACTGGGGATCTGTAACTCAAAGTTTTTGCTCCGCTGGGGATTGGGGGTATGAAGTTTTAACTCTGATGGGAATTAAGGGTTTCAAATTATAACTCCGCTGGGGATATGTATTTCAAGGTTTTAGCTCCGCTGAGGATCTAGATGATGTACTGCAGGGGATTTCTTTTGGAATAGCCTAAAGACGTTTTCCTATCCTTTCAGCCTGTCAGTAATTTTTCTTTTCCATCCTGTTTATTTGTAAACAGTAATTATGTTCAAATGCATATGTTCATCAATGAATCATTGGGCGTTTTTGCAAATAAAAACACAAGTGTAAAAGAAAAAATCAAATAGTTTTCTGTACTTTGAAAGGGACATCTTTGTATTTACTTTGAATAAGTGTTTTGTACAAAGGAGACAGGCATCCTAGTAAGAGGATGGTGTCACAAAAGTAAGAAAAATTTTATACAAAGAAAGATAGCTATGTGTGTAAAAATCCCATGGGGTTCCCATTCCGCTATAGCCTTCGTGACTCCGAATATCTTGTCCATTTGTTGCTTCGTCCGAAGATGATTGGATCGATCAGAAGCTCAAAGTTTGTCAGTGAAGAGATTGTCCATAAAGTGATCCGACGAGACATAGTCATACACTTTAATTCCCTAACTTTTGCCTGGACCGCCCTTTCGGGTTTTCAGTCCACCGGGAAACCTTTTTTGCCCAAGTCGCCCTTTTGGGTTTTCAACTTGCCGGGTGTACATATTTTTTTGTTTATCCCTAATTTTTGCCTGAACCGCCCTTTCGGGTTTTAGATTCACCGGGATGCCCTTTTTTTGCCTAGGTGTGTCAACCTAGCGGGTCATTTATGCGTAGTATCTTTTGACTATGTCTGCGTTCACAGGGTGCGGCAGGTCGTCGTCGTCCATAGTGGTTAAAATCATTGCCCCACCAGAAAAGATGTTCTTGATTACAAATGGTCCTTCGTAGGTAGGAGTCCATTTTCCCCTGGGATCACTTTGTGGCAAGATAATACGCTTGATTACAAGATCCTCGACTTGATATGTTTGGCGTCTGACTTTCTTGTTGAAAGCCTTGATCATCCGTTTTTTATACGTCTGACTGTGGCAAATAGCAGTAAGTCGTTTCTCATTAATCAAGTTTAACTGATCAAGCCGGGTCTGAATCCAATCGTCTTCACTCAAACCATCATCCTTCATGATTCTCAAGGAGGGAATCTGAACCTCGATAGGTAAAACAGCTTCCATGCCATATACCAAGGAATAGGGTGTTACCCCAGTTGATGTGCGTGCCGTGGTACGGTACCCGTGAAGAGAAAACGGTAGCATTTCATGCCAGTCCTTGTAGGTGACTGTCATCTTTTATATGATCTTTTTGATATTTTTGTTAGCAGCTTCGACTGCACCATTCATCATTGGTCGATAGGGGGATGAATTGTGGTGTTGAATCTTGAACTTCTCGCACAAGGCGGTGATCATAGTATTGTTAAGGTTTGTACCATTATCAGTGATAATCCTTTCGGGGATACCATACCGGCAAATAAGATTCTGCTTGATGAAGCGGGCAACAACCTTCTTTGTAACGGATGCAAAGGAAGCTGCTTCGACCCACTTGGTGAAGTAGTCAATGGCCACCAGAATGAAGCGGTGTCCATTGGATGTTGTAGGCTTGATCCCTCCAATCATGTCGATTCCCCACATAGCGAATGGCCAAGGAGCTGTTAAGACATTTAGAGGAACTGGAGGCACGTGTACCTTGTCGGCATAGATTTGACATTTATGACAAGTGCGGGAATGTTGATAGCAGTCAGCTTCCATGGTAGACTAGTAATAGCCTGCCCGTAGAATCTTCTTAGCCATCGTATGCCCGCTAGAGTGAGTGCCGAAAGTGCCCTCATACAGTTCAGCCATAATTCTTTCAGATTCAGCTTTGTCCACACAACGGAGTAGAACAGAATCATGATTACGCTTGTATAGGATGCCATTGCTCAAGAAGAATTTTGTCGAGAATCTCCTTAAGAACTTTTTGTCGTTGACTTAAGCTCCTTCAGGGTATTCTTGAGCCTCGAGATACCTTTTGACTTCGTGAAACCACAGCTGGTCCACTACTTCCTCGATATTAATCTCGTGACAATGTGCAGGTTCGTCCATCCGCTCAATGGAGATTTGGGGAGCCTCATTATCCCAATTAAGTTTAAACATGGATGACATTGTAGCTAGAGCATCTGCTAGCTGATTTTCTTCTCGCGGGAAGTGCTCGAAGGTGATCTGCTCGAAATATGGTAACAATGTCAAGACATGTTCTTTGTAAGGGATGAGGTTTGGATGTTTAGTATCCCACTCTTCTTTGATCTGACTGATGACCAAAACTGAGTCCCCAAAGACATCTAAGGATTTGATTCCCAAGTCTATGGCAGCCTTGAGTCCAAAGATGCACGCTTCATACTCTGCCATGTTGTTCGTACAGTTGAAGCAAAGTCTGGAGGTGAAAGGTGTATCGCAACCTTCTGGGGAAATGAGTACCGCGCCGATACCGTTGCCAAGTGCATTGGAGGCCTCATCAAAGTACAGGGTCCATTGGGATCCTTGTTCAGGTCCGTCATATGGTCTGAAATCTTCAATGTTGTCCAATGTCATAAAGTCTTCGTCAGGGAAGTCGAACCTCATGGATTGGTAATCTTCGACAGCTTGATGGGCTAGATGATCAGCTAGCACACTCCCCTTTATAGATTTTTGGCTCGTGTATTGTATATCGTATTCCGTTAGGATCATCTTCCATCTAGCTATTCTTCCAGATAGAGCAGGCTTCTCAAAGATGTACTTGATCGGATCCATCTTAGATATCAGCAAAGTGGTATGAGTCAACATATACTGCCTTAGCCGGCGAGCAGCCCATACCAAAGCGCAACAAGTTTTCTCGAGCAGTGAGTATCGGGTCTCACAGTCGGTAAACTTTTTGCTAAGGTAATAAATGGCATGCTCTTTTCGGCCAGACCCGTCATATTGACCCAGTATGCACCCCATTGAATTCTCTAGGACGGTCAGATACATGATTAGCGGTCTTCCCTCGACGGGTGGCATCAAGATAGGAGGTTCTAGCAAATACTCCTTGATTTTATCGAAAGCAATTTGGCAGTCATCATTCCATTTAACTATCTGATCTTTCTTCAACAGCTTGAAGATTGGTTCACAGGTAGATGTTTGGTGAGAAATGAACCTTGCAATGTAGTTTAGGCGTCCCAAGAAACCTCTGACCTCCTTCTCAGTGCGAGGATCACACATTTCTTGTATAGCTTTGACTTTGGTAGGATCAACCTCGATGCCTTTGTTGCTGACAATGAAACCTAAGAGTTTACCGGACCTGACTCCAAATGTACACTTGTTAGGGTTCAGTCTGAGTTGTACTCCTTCAACCTGACAAACAGCTTTTGCAAGTGATAAAGGTGTTCTTCTTTAGTTTGTGATCGGGCTATCATGTCATCTACGTAGACCTCTATCTCATGATGTATCATATCATGAAACAAAGCTACCATGGCGCGTTGATAGGTTGCCCCGACATTCTTCAGTCTGAATGGCATCACTTTGTAGCATAACGTACCCCACTGTGTAACAAAAGTAGTTTTCTCCATGTCCTCAGGTGCCATTTTGATCTGGTTATAGCCTGAGAATCCATCCATGAAAGAAAATACTTTGTGTTGAGCTGTGTTGTCGACCAGGATGTCGATGTGCGGAAGTGGAAAGTCATCTTTAGGGCTGGCCCTGTTTAAGTCTCTGTAATCCACGTACATTCTGACTTTGTCGTCTTTCTTAGGCATGGGCACAATGTTAGCAACCCATTGTGGATAGGAAGTAACAGCAAGAAATCTAGCATTGAACTGCTTTATAACTTCTGCTTTAATCTTTTAAGACATGTCAGGTCTCATGCGGCGGACCTTTTGTTTAACTGGTGGACAGTCTTCTCTTGTGGGGAGACGATGTACCATAATGTTTGTATCGAGTCCCGGCATGTCTTCGTATGACCAGGCGAAGATCTCAACATAATCATGTAGTAGCTGAATTAGGCGCTCTTTGACACTCGGCTCTAGATCGGCACCTATCTTGATTTCCTTTTTGTCGTCCTCAGTTCCCAAGTTGATTGTATCCAACTGCTCTTCATGAGGCTGAATTGCTCTTTCCTCTTGCTGTAGAAGTCTGGCCAATTCCCTTGGCACCTCACAATCTTCCTCACCTTCGTATTCGGCTTGGTTGATCAGATCTTCAGAGTCACTGAAGGTTATAGCAGTATCGTTACCCATGGGTTCCGGAATGAAAAGGTACCTGCATTTGTGAGTGTGGGTGTGTGTAAGGACATAGCCATCTTAAAACAACAAAATGTAAAAAGAAAGACAATGAGCATAAGAGGTTTAAATATGAAAAGCGTACATGATTTATTAAAATGACATATGAAATGAAAATAAGAACCCTTACAAATGGACCTATGTGCATCGGGTAAGACACACGGTTGAAAAAGTACAAATTGTTTGTGAATTATTACAGTCCAACATAAATGGAAAAAGATAAATTACTGCGGTATGAAAGTAATCGAAACAAATTCTTTTGCTTCCCAATTGCACAGTCCTCCGCCAACAGTAGGGAAAATCCAGTCTTCCAAGTTGCCCTCTTCTTCACTGTCCTCTAGCGTATTAACCCCTCGATGGCTGATCTTCACAGGTGGCCCTCCGGCACGGGAGCAGCGCACGGCCTTCTAACCAGTCGAAGTGAACCCCAAGCCGCATTTGTCTGATTTGAAGGGGAAGTTGGGAAGCTGCCCCCAGATTGTGGATCCGCCTTCTTCCACAACTGCCCTAGCATCCTTGAGAGACGACATTCGAGGTGGTGGTCTTGTGATCACAGGAGTTGAGGACACTGTCTTAGTCGCCGCTATTTCCTGAGAAACTTCCTCAAAGTGTTGGAAAGGGGTTCCTATGAATTCGCCATCCAATTCTACATAACGAAAAGAATTAAGATGATTGATCATGTATTCCTCTTTGCCATGAACAGTTATAATTTTCCCCTGGACAGGGTACTTGAGCATTTGATGCAGGGTAGAAGTGACAGCTCTAGCATGGTGGATCCAAGGTCTTCCCAGCAGGCAAGAATAGGAAGGACGGATGTCCATCACGTAGAATGTGGAGTTGAAGGTTTCAGTTCCCACCTTGATCGGGATGTCCACCTCCCCGTGGACCATCCTTTTAGAACCATCAAAGGCTCTGACAATTATATTGTTGGGTTTCAGGGTTAAGCCTTCACAATCTAACCTATCCAAGGCTTTCTTCGGCAAGACATTTAGAGATGACCCAGTATCAACCAAGATGTGTGCTAGGGTTATCCCTCTGCATTCCACCGAGACATGTAAAGCATCATTATGTTTTCTCCCTTTGGAGGTCAAGTCTGCATCGAAGAATCCCAGGCCATTATCAACTGTTAAGCTGGCCACACATTCCTAGAATTGATCAGCGGAGGTTTCTTGTGGTATGTGGGCCGTCTTCAAAAACTTGACCAAAGCTTTAGCATGAGCTTCTGAACAAAGCAACAGGGCCAACATGGAGATCTTTGAGGGGGTTTGCCCCAGTTGTTCCACCATATTATAATCACTTTTCTTGATTATTTTCAAAATTTCCTCCATTTCTTTTTGAGAGGTTTCAGGAATAACAAGTGGCTGAGCCTTCGTCAAGACAGGCTCCTCTTGAACATTCTTTCCTTTTTTCTCAGCATCGGAAACAGGGATGGGAATTGCATTGTCATTGTTGGCGGTTACACTTATAGGTACAATCACAGGAGTAATCTTCGGGATGGCCGCGGGTCTAAAGACTGCTGTTGGAGGAGCAATCTCTGGAGAAAAGATCCTCCCACTACGAGTAATTTTGCTTGTTCCAGCAATGTTACTGATGTCGGGATTATCTTCCTCAGAGCTTTCTTCTTCAATGGTCTGTTCAATCTGTTTGACACCATGATAGTAGATTTCTCCACCATAGTTCCATGATACCATTTTGTCAGTTTTGTACGGGGTTGGCCCGGGAATTGTTATCTTTAAAGGAGTAGTCATAGGAGTTGATGTAATCCTAACGGGTTTTTTAGGAACTCTGGAAGAATTGGCGTATATGGTTATTATCGAAACTTCTGGAACTGGAATGGGTGAGACAAGAGCTTTCTCAAACAAAATTTCCTTGTTATCAATCAATTGTTGGATTCCATTATTCAAAAGAGGACAGTCAAATAGAGAGGATAGGCAAGTATGGCAATCTTGGTCACACCCTGGGAACACCTCAGCCTTCAACAAATTCAACTTAATGGTTAGGAGAGGAGTTAACAATTCATCCATAGCAAAAACAAATAGATATTCTTCCACAACATTGGCATTGTGCCCATGCCTAGGCATCGGTGCGGAGATAACATTCGGCTTTTCGGGAGCTTCAAATTCAACTTCCTTTGCATCAATCAAATCCTGAATCTTGTTCTTCAGGGCCCAACAGTTGTTGGTGTCGTGCCCTGGACTTTCTGAGTGGTACGCGCATCTGGCGTTGGGATGGTAATGTGGAGATGAAGTGTTAGGATTTTTAGGGGCCTCCTTTAGCATGGCCAGGTTCAAATTCAAGAGATGTGGTAAGACTTGAGAAGGAGTCATGTTTATCTTGGTGAATTGCCTTACAGGCCTTTCCACCCTTTGCTGGTTATTCCTCGGCTGATCATTTCTTGGCTGATTGTTTCTCGGTTGGTCTGATGTTGACTTCTGAATCATAATGGCCCCCACTGTTGGTCTTCATTCGGATCTTCCCTGATTCCTCTGGGCATAGACAACAGGCACTTCCTTCTTTCCAGTGAAGGGCTTTTTTGCAGCAGCAGAGGTAGATGCATCTTTCTGAATTTTCCCGCTTCTAATACCGGCTTCCACCCTTTCGCCAGTTAGAATCAACTCAGTGAAACCTGCAGAGGAGCTTGCAATCAGGTGATTAAAGAAAGGACCTGACATAGTCCCCAAGAACATGTCCACCAGCTCTCTTTCAGATAAAGGTGGTTGCACCCTTCCAGCCAAATCCCTCCATTTTTGGGCGTAGTCTTTAAAGCCCTCATTGGTAGCCATAGCCATACTCTGTAGATGAGTACGGGTTGGCGCCAAGTCAGCGTTATATTGATACTATTTATAGAATGCGGCTGCCAAATCTTCCCAATTATGCACATCAGACCTCTCCAACTGGTAAAACCAATCCAGCTGCGTCCCTGATAAACTGTTCTGGAAATAGTGGACCCACAGATCTTTGTCAGAAGAATGTGGTTGAATTTTCCTGACATAAGATCGTAGGTGCATCTTTGGGCAAGACACCCCATCATACTTAGCAAACAGTGGCACTTTAAATTTAGGAGGGATTACAATTCCAGAAACCAACCCTAACTCCTCAAAATCCAGCCCAGGTACTCTTTGCACTTCCATAAAAGCTAGACGTTCTTCTAAGTTCTTGTATTTGTCATCGGCCGGAGGATACTGTTGTTCAGAGTAATCCTCATCTTCTTCTTCCTCTACTTCAGAATCAGATGGCACATCAGTTCCTTTACCTTTTCCTTCCCCCTCTTCAGATGTTGATGGGAATTCCAAAGTCCGTCTGGCTTGTCCTTCAAACCTTCTGCCCAAGATAGCCACACCATCTCTCTTCTTCTTCTTTTTCTCTTTTTCCTTCTCTAGTAGAGTCTTGAGCTCCTCCTGCCCCTTGGCCAAGGTCAAGAGTAGCTGTTGAAATTGTGAATTCTGAGCTTGCAAATCTTTGACCGTTTGTTCAATATCCATCTTGCTGAAATAAACAGCAGAGAGATGAGGAAACTTGGTGTGAAGACCTGCTTATGCATATGATGAATGATATGTATTCATGTAATGCATTCAAGGATTCAGAAATTCAAATTTGTTTTAAAAAAAAAAGAAACACACGTCATATTAATAAGATAGAATTTGTTAGTACATCAATGCCCCATGGGCAAAATAATACAAAATTCTAAGGTAAAAAGACGTTGCGCATCCTCTTTGGTGCAATGTAGGTGTTGAGAGTATGCTCTTCGTGAAGTTGACGAGTGAGTTCCAAAACCTTCTTCTCACTTGTGTAGAATTGGGCTTCAAAAGTATCGCGCTCTCCCTTGAGCTGTATCCAACTCCTTTGTAAATCTTCTAGTGATGTTGGCATGTCAGGATGTAGGAGGGTGTATGGAACCTCTCCTTCCATAACAGGCTCTATAATCACAGGGAAAATGTAGGGGTAAGGCATCATAAGACTTTGGGCGCGGGTTCGTAACCACTTGAGGTAAGGCTCAAGAGGGATGTAATTCTTGTGTCCCAAGGTCTTACTGTCCACCTTGTTGGGCATCCTCCAAGCTCGGATGAACCTTTGTTGGAGTCTCTGGTTGTCGTTGTCGAAGTCGAAAACCAAACCTTGAATCAGCATATCATGTGGGCCATCCCTTCGGACATAACCAAACTATCTCAGAGCAGAGCAAGGGTTGTAGGTGATACCTCCCCTAATGCCTAGTAGAGGGACATTAGGGAATTCCCCACAACGGTCAATGATGATGACATTCTCTTTTGATCGAGAACACCAATGAATGTCTGAATGTGTAAGAGTCATCAATCGTTGTGACCACCTCAAACCTTGCTCATTCTTCAAAACTGATTGGGGAAGATGAGAAATAAACCATCTTTCCAGTAGAGGAGTGAAACACATGAGAACACCTCTTTTCCTCATTGTTCGAGTGTGAAAAGAGTGGAGGATATCCCCTAGCAATGTAGGCACTGGGTTGCGAGTCATGAAGATTTTGATAGCACTCACATCTATAAGTTGATCAGGGTTAGGGAACAAGACCATCCCATAGATGAGAAGAGCTACAATCTCCTCAAAATCTTGCAAGTCTAGAGAATTCCAACAACTTTGGGCCTTCTCAAACAGAAACTTTGACAAGAAGCCTTTGACACCACTTCTAGTTTCCCAATGTGTTGTGACATCAGATGAGTGCAAGTGTAAGGCTTGAGCAATCTCTTCTGGCTTTAGATCTCTTTCCGTACCGTTGAAGGGTAGTTGATTGAGAATAGGAATCCTCAGGAGTTGAGAAAATTCCTCCAAAGTGGGCACAAGTTGGTAGTCAGGAAATGTGAAGCAATGATGCAAAGGGTCAAAGAACTGGAAGAGAACTTTCAGCATATCCTCCTCAGTGTTGGTGGTGACCAAGTTGAGTAGACGACCATGTCTCTCGATGAATGGAGAATTCTCAGGAATCCTTGAAGCTAGCTCCTTGAGTTGTGGAGGAATTCTTACAAGGTTGACTTGGATTGTTTTCCTGCGAAGTGAATCCATAACCTATAAAACAGGAACAAAGATGAAAATCCAAGATCCTTGAAATGGTTAGTGGATGCATATGATGCTTCATGATGTCCATGATGTTATGCACAAGTATATATGTATAAACAAATCACACAAGTTCCTAGTTTAGGCTTGCATGGGGTTTCATAGGTAAGTACCCTCTTGAAGTTTAGTTGGCTCAACCTGTCCTAGAAATAGTAACCGGGTTCTAAGGAGCTCAATATCACTGGATTGTTTCCTTGTTCATTGTTTCAATTCAGCCTCTTTACCGACGATCGAAATATTCCAAGGAACCAACCCTCAATGAGTGTAGTATCGAGTATCTACCAACTTCGGACTGCACCAAAGCCGGTCATCTCACTACATCCTAAAAAGGCCAAGTTGGTCAAGTAAAGGTTCTAAAAGTCCATTAGTGCTTCATGACATCACTCAGCGGCCCCGTATTCTCTTTTATTGACTAAAAGGATACCGGTACCCACAAATATGTCGCACTAATATAGTTATTACTTAGACCATGTCGATATACCCCGTACAGTTTCCAAAATGTATTCCTATTTACCTATGAATGTTTCCCAAATCCGGGTAGAGGATTCAAACCCAAACAATAGAACCAAAGTGTAAAGCAAACAAGTCAAGCAAGATAAGCATGTAAAGGTGATCTAAAACCCTAAGGTAACCCCACTTTTACTTATAGTCCCCAGCAGAGTCGCCAGTTCTGTGATGCGGTGGGAGAACTGACTTGAGGTTTTGCGTTTGTGTTTGCAAATGTTGCGGTTTAGCAAGAGTCGCCACCGACTTTTCTTTTATCCAAAAGGAAAGGTAAAAAAGCACAGGAAATACCTTTGAGATTGTTTTTGGGTTCGGGGGGTAGATTATGAAAAGGGAAGGTGCTAGCACCCTTTTCATCCATGGTTTTCCATGGGCTCTTAGTTACTTGTTTTAGATCACTTGCTTTTGCTTTACAATTTTTTGAAATGGTGCTTTGTATGGTTTTGAAAGTATTTTGAAAAGAGGCCATCGTTTAGGCAATCTTTGTAATGATTCTTGTTTGTAAAAATGTATATAAAGATGTTTGTCTTTTGAAAAATGTTTCAATATTTTGAAAGTTGTTTGGAAATGTGCGTGTGATGTTTTTGAAAATAGCAAGGATTGTTTTTGAAATGATCAAGTAACTAGAAGCTTCTACCTACTCAAAAGTCTTTCCTATACATTTTTATTCCTTTGATATTGTTAGTCTACCATTGTTTTTGGTAGATAACCCTATCTTTGGATGTTAAACGGGACGGGCGTGGGTCATCGTATGACCATGATAACAATATTGCCAAGTATCTTTAGCAAGTTTTGAGGGACTAAGATCATTTGTTTTTAGGCAACTTCTCTAGCGTCATCGAGGGACTATGATCTTTTTGTTTGTATTGTTTTGCCAAGATACCTAGCATGCATACCATGGCCACGTTTTTAAGGCAACCAAGTAGATGAAACCCTAGGGGTGCTTGTGTGTAATGTGTTGTCATTTTTCATGCATTTTTATCTTGTATTATGTCATGCTATTTGTTTGATTTTTGTCTTATCATACAAACCCTAATTTACTAAACATGCGTATAATACGATAAATTGCATAAAGTAAATCTAAACTATTACAACAATATTATGGGAGGGGGGATACAAGTTTTGAATGGGGGATATTGCTCAAAATAAAACCCTAATTCACTATTACAACCCAATTGAATTTATTGTACAATAAATAAATAAGCAAGTATTTAAATATGCAATAAAATGTAAATATGCAAAATGTTTTTTTATTTATTTTATGTATGCAAAAATAAGTTATTTAAGTCTAAAATAAGAAAAAATATTGTGATTATTTTTTAAAGGGTGAAAAACCCTAATTTTTGTTTAAAAGAAAATATATTCTATATTATTCATTTTATTCATTTTTGTTCAAGAAAAATAATAAATAATATTATGTACAAAATGTTAAAAAATTAAAATATGCATAAAAATAATATTTTAAGTGTATGAATAATAAAAATAAAAATATATGATATTTTAAATTATTTACAAGTTATTTTAATAAAATGATTTCTATTAACTAAAATAAAACTATTTTATATATGGAAAAAAAAATAATAAAAAATAAAAAAATACAAAAAATTAAGAAAATATCTTTGGGATTTTTTAATGTTCAGAAAAAAATATTAAAGTCAATAAACATAAAAGAAAAATGAAAAAAATGAAAAATATAGAAAATGGGCCAAGGGGGTGCCAAAAGGAAACAGGGGGGTGCAAAAAGAAACAGGCCCAGGGCGCCAGGCCTAGACAGCCTTCATCCCTGACCTCCAGCTTCGTCCCAAATGCACGCTTCAGTGTTTAAATCCTGTTCTTGCTCATGCTTGCATAAAATCAAAAATTCATAACACAAAAAAGATAGCTCATGAACTCACGATTCCAATGATATAAAGAACATGACCTAACTCTAAAAGACCAAAGAGAATTTTAATGGCCCTAATTTCTGACCTAGTTTTTTCATGAACTTCAAAAATCAAATACTCTTAGCTCAGTTAATATAAATGGAAACTATGCATATGTACAGCTCAAGCATGTTAAGGACTACATTTTTGCTTCACAAACCTAAGCTTAAGGATGCCTAAATAGAGAGATAAAAACTTGACAAATACCTTGTTTAGTTGAGTTTGGATATGGCAATGTGGGGACTTTGAGTGAGGCCTGAAGATCGTGTGAGCTTTCTTGAAGTTCCCTCAAGCTTCTCCAATGCTCAGCTTGGCTTGTAGATGCTTGAATCTCCCTGTAGAAGTCAACCTGTAAACCTTCAAAAATGAAAATGGTGATCCTTGAAATAGGGGTTACAGTTGCAAGACAAGGGCCTGGACAGTTTAGGTGTGATGTAGGGAATGTGTTTGAAGTGTTTCAAAGCAAAACGCACGAGCCAATATTAATTTGGCTTGAGATTTGCAGAAGTTGCCCTGTTTGGGCAGAAAATGGTATTTTTTGTGTTTGAGGGTGTTTAGGATGTTAGAAATTCGTGCTTAGGCTTGTTACAAGGTTCTGAGGTCGTTTGAAATGATACAAAGTCTTGCCTTTATCAGATACACAAGCTTACTTGACTTTTGCAAGTTTGCTTGCTTTTGAAGAAAAGGTGAAGTGACAAAGCCAAAGGTCTGTACAGGCTTGCTTGTTAGCTGCATAGGATTGGTGTACTTTGCCTGATGTTTGTGGATTTTGTTTGCAACAATATATCAGGTCCATGGCTCAAGAAATTCAAAGTTTGCAAAAGTATGCTTTATGAAAATGGTATTGAGAGCTTTATGCCATAAATGGAATAATACATTGTGCAATGCTCAAAAGTCAGAACAAGACCATTATCAAACGTGTTTGCATTTAATTATGGAGTGTAGAAGGTATTAGGACCTGTAAAACCAAGTACAAGCATGTTTGAAACTGATTTTCAATTTGTAACATTGTGAAAATGCCTTGCATAAAAGTCATAAATTGTCATTTTCATTTCTTCGATTCTCCCTAACCATAAATGATCTTGGAGTGTTCTTGGATATTTTGGAAATCTTGTAACATAATCTACAATCCATATTTGAAATGCAACTTAAGATACCTCTTGAAACTAGGTGAAAAGTTTCCATGAAGTTAGGTCAAAAATCTGCCTAAACTAGGGCAAAATTTCACTAAGTTAAAAGTTTTATGGACCCTTATTCACAAAATCATAACTTGAGATCCAAGCATCTTTTGGGAAAACTTTGTGAATCAAAGTTTTAGATTTCACCGAGGACTACAACTTTCATGTTTTAATTTTTGTTTGAATCCAATTGAATCATGATGAAAAATTTGTGGAAAGTTGGGAAAAAATAAGAAATTTTCATAACTTAGAAATTTTCTAAGTTATGAAAAATTTTCAAATTAAACCCTAATTTGCAATTTTAGGTTTCTTGATCAACAAGTTTCACATTTTGACATATCTTGATGAATTATGACCCTTGGCACTTGATTTTGACCAAAAAGTCAAAGTTTGACTTTTCAGAGTACAGTTGATTTTTGATCAGTTGACTGCAAAATTCATTTGTCAATCCTATGCATTTGAGATCTTTTGAACTATGTGATTAAGTAAATATGATTCTATTGAGTCCTTGAAATCATGCTTGAACCCAATTGGTCATTGGCTAGGTTAAAAAATCAGAAATTTCCCTTTCTCAGTCAAAACCCTAATTTTGACCATTTTGCCCTTTTGATGATCTGATCAAATTTCTTGAGGAGTTATGGTCCAAACTTGATCAAATGGTACATAGGAGCATAGAATGTTGTTTTGGATCAAAAATTATGAAGTTTGACTATAAATTGGTCATGGTTGACTTTTTCCCCAATACAGCTGATTTTTAGGTCAACTGGGGCAAAAATGTGATTCAAGGCTTGAAACTTGGTAAGGGCAATCTTAGGGGTCCAAGATGGTGTATGAAAGTCACATTAAGCATTGATGGTCCAAAAATCCTTATGCAAACTCAAACCCTAATTTCAGGCTATCAGTGCAAGAAGATGTCTTGAGCTGAGCAAACCCTAATCCTGTCTGGAGTCCCAAGAGTCTTGTGAGGAAAATCTTGATAAAATGAGAGGGAAAATTTTGGGGTACAACAGTGTCCTTTTTATATCTTATTTTTGTTCTTTTTGTTATTTCTTTATTGATCCTTTTATTTAAATTGACTTTAAATCAAAATCACACAAAAAAAAAAACATTAGGCTAGTGTCTTTTCTAATTAAATTAATTTTGTAAATAAATAAATTAATTATTTTAACCTCTTTATTGAAATTAAAGCTAAATAAACATAGGTTATATTTTCTTAAAATAAAAACAAAACAAAAATATTTTTCACCTTAGGATTTTTCATACATCTTTTCTACTTCGCGCATTTACCTATTTTCATATTTTTCCATATTATTGTATCTTCCTACTGGATATAATAGATTAAAACTAGGACATTTACTGCTTTATCCCCCTCATTCTTGTACAATGTAAATCCCCTCTCCAAAGCATTGTAATAGCGTAGATTTAAATTCCTGCACTTTAATATTCTGCAATATATATTAACTGTTATTAATTAGGTGTCTATGAAAAGACTAATTATCAAACGCTAGCAAACTTAACAAAAAGATAAATAACTGAACTGAACACAATTGCACACAAGCACCTCTAAGGTATCCCACTTTGGTTGCCTTTAAGAAATAAAACAGTCATAAGGCAGGAACACTTTAGCAAAGACCCATAAATTAAAAAAGATCACAGTCCCTCGATGACCCTACAGTTGTCTTTCGGTAAATGATCTAGTCCCTAAAAGAAAATTGCTAAAGTGTCTTCACAAGTTGCCTTCGTGATTGTAAAACGTCCATTCGATTGTCCCTCAAACATTCGAAGATAAAGCTACCTACTCTCTAATAGTAGGATAGCATTTCCTAAAGGAAAAGAGGAAAAGAACGACCATTTTCAAGTAATAAAGTAGATAGTTGTTAGAAGTTTGCTCAAACATTTTGCACTTACACAAAAAACTGCTTTTCAAAAACAATTTCAAAATACTTTGTATACTTTCTCCACTAGCCCGAAAAACATTATAAAGTTCGTTGTACTAAGGCGTTTTCAAAACATTTTCAAACACAAAGCACAAAGGTATTTTAAAAAATGAGCAAACCTCTAAGAGCCCCTGGAAAACCACGGATAGAAAGGGTGCTAATACCTTCTCTTTCCATAATCTACCCCCCTTACTCAGAAAACTCTCGAAAATATATTTTTCTGTTCTTTTCACCCTTTCCTTTGTTGGATAAAAGAAAAAACGGTGGCGACTCTTGCTTACCGCAACATTTGCGAATACAAACGTAAAACCAGTATATTAACAGTCGGTTCTTCCATTGTATCACAATAAGCTTTTTAGGCTTGGTTAGTTATTATAGAAGAATTATTTAAGGTTTTTCTAAGTTAGCACTCTCACTAACTTAGCTGACTCGTAAAGGCGGAGCATTTGTGATGGATATACAATGTGAAGAGAGCTTTGTTGAGCTAAAGAAGAAACTAATGACGACTCTAATTTTAATATTACCTAATCCTGAAGAATTGTTTTTAGTGTATTGTGATGCTTCTAAATTGGGTTTATATGGTGTGCTTATGCAGAATGATAAAGTAGTAGCTTATGCGTTGAGAAAAATAAGGATTCATGAAAGGAATTATCCTACTCACAATCTTGAATTAGCTGCGGTGGTGTTTGTACTAAAGATTTGTAGATATTACCTTTATGGCTCAAGGTTTCAAGTATTTAGTGATCATAAGAGCTTAAAGTATTTGTTTGACCAGAAAGAATTGAATATGAGGCAGCACATGTGGTTAGAACTGTTGAAATATTACGACTTTGGCTTAAAATATCATCCTGGTAAGCTAATGTTGTAGTGGATGCCTTATGTAGGAAATCATTACATATGTATGCTATGATGGTTAGATAATTAGAATTGATCGAACAATTTAGAGACATGAGTTTAGTCTGTAAAGTGACACCGCAAAGTGTGATGTTGGGGATGTTGAAGATTAACAATGATTTCTTGGATAATATTAAAGAGGCTCAGAAATTAGATAGAGATTTTAAAATAGATGCCCAAGGTGTGTTGAGATTCCGAGACAAAATTTGTATTCCTAATGACGCAGAGATGAAAAAGATAATTCCGGAAGAAAGTCATATAAGTAGTTTGAGTATTCATCTGGGAGATACTAAAATATATCACGACTTGAAGAAGTTATTTTGACGGTCTAGATTGAAACAAGATGTGGCGTTGTTCGTGTATGCGTGTTTGACTTGTCTGAAGTCGAAAGTAAAATATCAGAAACCCGCAGGATTGTTGAAACCGTTAGAGGTTCCAGAATGGAAGTGGGATAGCATATCAATGGACTTTGTGATGGGATTGCCAAATACTCCGAGGGGACATGATACAATTTGGGTGATTGTTGATAGACTAACAAAATTAGCTCATTTCATTCTGATTAATATCAGTTTTCTTGTGCCTAAGTTAGCGAAGATTTATATACGCATAATTGTGAAGCTATACAGTGTTCCGTCAAGTGTTGTATTCGATAGATATCTGAGATTTACTTCTGATTTTTGGAAGAGTCTGTAAGATACGTTGGGTTCTAAGTTGAGGTTGAGTTCTGTGTATCCTCCACAGACAGATGGTCAGACAGAGAGAACTATTCAGTCGTTAGAGGATTTGTTGAGAGCTTGTATTCTTAAGGAGGGAGGTATCTAGGATAGTTATCTTCCACTGATTGAGTTCACTTATAACAATAGTTTTCATTCTAGCATTGGCATGACACCTTTCGAGGCATTGTATGGTCGGAGGTGCAGAACACCTTTGTATTGGTATGGCATTGATTTCGTTGAATTATTTTATTTAAATTAATTAGATGATGTGATGTATTTGTGCATATTAGTGAATCTTTTGTTGTATTGTGATGCATATGTTGGAAATTAGAGGCCTTAGGAATTATTGGAGTTAAGATGATAGAGGTGTATGCCCAAAAGTGTAGAAACATGAAGTGTAGAGAGGTAAATAGTTATTAGCATTATTTGGATTAAAATATTAAATTTAATACTATAGTGTAATAATTAAATAAATATTGTTAGTATAATAATAGAATTATTATTTATTTAATTAGGAAGGGCAATGTTGGTATTATGATTTAAGGGTCCTAAGGTTAATGTTGGAATAAAAGAGAGTTGAGAATAGAGAAGAGAAAAGCAACGTAGAAAAACAGAGAAGATCGTAGAAGAGAGAAGAAGAGGAAGAGGCTAAGGCAAGAGGTTTTACTGTAGGAATCAAGAACCGGAAAAATCCAAGGTAAGGGTGGGATTATAATACTATAATAGGTTGTATAATGATGGGCTATGATAGTGTTTAGATTTCATGATTGTGTTCTTGATTTCTCCCTATTTTGCTTTATTGGGGTTTTTCTCTTTGATTAATTTTATGTGTAATTGGTGAAATTGGATGATGTAAATTGAATGTAATTGATAGGAAATATTGGTGAATAATTAGTATGATTAAAAAATACTGTTTTGATTGAAAAATTAGAAGTTTGAATTTTGAAACAATGAAAATCGTACTTTTTAAGAATTGCAAATTTTGAGTTCTGCAACCGTGGTAATTGGTTATTGGTCTGAAGGTAACTGGTTACCGTGTGCAAATTTTGGATGCAAAAGGTAAAATATAGAAGGTGTAACTGGTTACTAGCCTGATGGTAATCGATTACCCAACGAGAGAGAAGTGTGGTAATTCTGAGTTACAGGGGTGTAACCGGTTACTGGCCTAGTGGTTACCGGATACCACTGAAACTGTCAGATTTTTAAAATTTGTAAATTGCATTAATTTCTCCTCGGGTGTTCGTTTGACGCGCCGTTTGGACCAATAGAAAGATAACATTATTTTCTATCCTATAAAAATAAATTAGAATACAATAGCTAATTATTTTACCAATATTGATGCCTATCTGTGTATATTCTTGAGTAATATGTCATGGTTTATGTTACGATTGAATAAGATGATATTGTATGAATGGTGTGATTGTTTGCATGATGTATTTCATGATAATGATGATCATGATGATGGCATATATTGGCGTGATATTGATGAGTATGAATATCAATGTTAATTACGTTGTTGCATGCATTCATGATAAGATGACCTATATTGTCGAGAGATGACATGTATTGGCGAGAGATGGCATGTATGGCTTAATGATGTTGTTGCCCTAAGTTGGCATTATGATGAGGGCTTATGCCCTGTTAGTACCACACGCATTTGAGTCAGTGTCGGTCTCATTGCATTACGTTATTATTAATAGTTTGATGTTTTTGGATGTCGGAGAAGTATGAATTATATGATTATGGATGTTATGTGTTGTTTGTGTAATTGATTGTATATTGATGTACTTTGTGGTACGATGAATGAAGAAAATGTGCGAGGTAAAGAAGTATAATTATGCGTACTTAAATTGCTATTTACTCGTTATTATGCTTCCTTTTATATTGTCATGATATCTCACTCCTTCTATTTGAATGTTGCCTCGACGTGGGTAACATACAGATAACCAGAAGTAGTCCGAGTTGTGGAGTCTAAAAGAGGTTGTTCTTCTTATTTTTGAGTAGGCGTTAGTGCTCTGATACGTAACACTGGGGAGTGGGGGTGGGGGTGGGGGTGAATGCTTGCTTATTTTTGTTATTTCGTAGTTCCCTTAACCTCCAGCGGACTTTTCATTTCATTGACAAGACTTCTCCCAATGTTGTATGGAGTAAGTTTCCTTGGTCCTCGAGTATTCCTCCATCTAGATTTTTTCTGCTTTGGAGATTGGACCATAACAAGATAACAACAGATGATAATCTGAGTAAGAGAGGCTTAAATGGCCCTTCTAGATGCTCTCTTTGATATAGTATCCTTAAAACCTCATATAATTTGTTTTAGATTGCCAATTTGCTTGTAATTTATGGAATTTGTTAGCTGGCATCTACAAGATCCAATTCATCATCAATAACATCAGGTCTTGTTGGAGATTGTAGGATATGGATTGGTCCCTTCAAATTCATACGTTTACATCTGTTACTATTATAAACATTAACAATGCTATTTGAAAGGTGCGCAACTCTGTCAGGTTTGAAGACAAGCATATAACTGGAGGAACTGCATCCCTAATATCTTTGCATGAGCTTTTCTTATTTGGAGCATTAATAACAAAGTATATGATTCTTCGATGAGAAGCTTTTGCATTATGAAAGCCTTCAAGATCAACATTTACCCTCCTAAGTTAAATATAATTTATATTAAATTTTATCTTAGAAAAAAATAGCCTTTTGTTGTAGTTTCTACTAAACTAGATTCAGGGAATTTATGTTTAAATAATGGGGACCCCAGATATTAAAGCATGCTCTGCTGTGCCTTGCCGTATCTTATTATGCAGTCAACTTCTCGTGTAGCGCCTTATCTCCTCTCACCTTCCCTTCTTTCATTAATTATTTATTTATTTATTTATTTATTTATGATTCCAAGTATGTGACAACAATCCGTTTACATTTTAAAAGAAAATATAAATAAATATAATGGTTAGGATTTCAACTCTAGACCAACAATCTCTTAAATCAATAAATAAATAATTGTCAACTGAACTATCTTATTTTTACAACAAAATACTATCAAATATTTACTCTAATTTTTTTAATTTAATTTAATTTTTTTATCACACCAAAATCAATATATTTTATTTATTAAATAATATTTAATATAATAAAGAATTGATACTAATGAATTAGTCGAGATTAAGAATTAACCATCCTTATAATAGAGTGAACAATCATATTAATTTGATGATCGACAAACGTTACCTCAAAATTTATTTTATTTAATAAACTTGTGACAAAATATTAAAAGAAATGTTGTTATCATTTTTTTAATAAAGTTACCAGAAAATACAAACAACTAATTTATTAGTATATGACTTCTAAAGAACTCTTTCAATGTCTATCTTCTTCTTCTCCAACAATCCGGGGGAGCATCCGAATTACTATTTGGCTTCAGCAAATTATATCTTGGATTTTTAGTATGTCTGATCAGAGTGTCTCTTTTAATTTTGACGGGAATTAGAGTCAGATGCATGCTTCGGATATCGTTGTCATTATAAACGTTGAAGTCTAGATCACGTAGTTAGACCGAGAATGTGAGATTTATGTATACCATGATTATCATGGCGATCCGTCAGAAAAGGAATATGTTACACTATTTTAAAAAATGTTGTTCATTACATATTCTCTCTATAAAAGTAAAGAATGTTACAAAATTATTTTTAAAGAATTAAGACCATATTAAACTCACACTCGTGTAAAAAATAAGATGAATAACTTAAAAAAGAAGGGCATGTGAAAACCTTGGATGATCAACAATGATGTCCATTCATCCCTCCAAAAAACACATCAGATGTCAAATTCCTTATACTTTAGTGATCCTTTCTGACGAGCTTCAGAGGGATTAACCAAAATATGTTTTCTGCAAGAACATATAACACCCATCGTGGGGATCGATAAAATTGACTCGAACCTCAAGATCAATCTGCTACCCTCGATAGCAGTAGGAATTGTGAAGAAGACGACGAAGATGATGATAAAGAGATCACATGTGTAAAATTGCCTTGGTGTTAAAAACATGGATCCCACGAGTGGTTCAAGACCACTTAAATGGGGTTTCTTTTGGTGATGACCTATTTGTTCTACTTCTCGTTCTATGAGAGTTTTCATCTCAAAACAATTATCTTGATGATTGATGTAACACCTCAATTTTTAACAGCGACAATGTATGTTTTTTTGTTAAAACAACAACAACACACTAGAAACCATTCACAACTTTACTTTAAAAATAATACAATCAGAGTAAAAGCTTTCTTGTTTAAAATATTTTCCAAAAATACAACCAGAGACTTGCCATAAGTTGTGAAATATTTTCACCACTAAAAACATATGTTCTTTTAAAGTGTTTGACATTAAATAATGATCAAAACATCTTACACAATAAACATTCATGTTGTATCCACATACTTCACAATAGAAGGAAAAGACACCACTCTGAGACATAAGCCTGAAATGATCTTGAACTCTAAGCCAAAGATGAATTGGTACCAAAAACCCACGAAAAATATCGAGCCTTGGTCATTTTGATCACCAGAAGGATTCATCGTCTTGTTAAGTCTTCACGACACAATGATACTCAATCATAATAAACTTCTAAGAGTTTGGGGCATAATCCCAATCCACAATAATAGTAGAGGATCGTAATCTAAAAACATCATATATGAAAGAATACACCCGTGTGAGCACAACATGATATATAACAATCACAAGATTTATTTCAACGCATAGAGAAATGCACCCATGGCCTAATGCAGACTCTACATATGTGATAACACCGCAATTGACTTATCACAAGAATATGATTATGGAATTAACCATTTGCATAGAGTCGTGGGGCAACTCCTACTAATTTTATGGTTACAACTGACGCACATATGGTACAAATCCCATTGATGACTCGTAGGGCAACTCCTACTAGCATCAATCCAATAAATATCGCATGATAAAAGGTGGGTTCATTCTCGTTAATCACACCCCCGTGAAGACCACAACTGGCCAACACGTACTATGAGATGCAACATAGTCATTTCTCATTAGCCAAATTATATATTTATTTAAAATCATATGAAAGTATATTCATAAGTTTAGCATCACAATGCAAACCACACATCCCTATTAGGGGTATCACACAAGTGTGGAACCTTGTTTTGCAAGTGTAGAAAGATCATAAAGCTTATTCAACATATTATAGTCACCCAAATTCTCAACAACAAATCTTATTTTCCATCTAAGTGTTTCACAATCTCTTAAACTCTCTATATATGAATCACATAAGTCTAAGGCTTTTAGAAGTGATTCATAATCCCTTTATATATCTCCAAGGATTACCCACAATTTTAAGAACACACTCTTATGAATTTACCATTGCCTCTCTAAGATTACCACTAGAATTCTCAAACTCTTCTATTTGTCTTCAGCTCTAAAGTTATGAAGATTGTGATGGCAAACGTGCAAGAGATACATATTTATAATTATTGAAATCCAACATATCCATAACAAGCCCAAAAAATAACCCATAAACTAACGAATCCACAGACTAAAACAACAATGCTAAACACACGTAAACCGAGAAAACTAGATCTGATCTCTAATGAATCAAACCTCCCTACAGACTCATACACATTATCACACTGTTGTCACTAGATACGCCGTGCCAGATCCACCGCGAGCCTCACTTTGTGTTATTCTGTCTTCGTCAATTTTCAGGATGATTTTTGGTTTCTGCAATCTCAAAATATTTTTGTTTTTTTTCATTATTAAAGTTTTGAGGCATACTTCAAATAATTTCCGCCTTGTCTTAAAATTATGGCGATGCCAATTTATTCATCATCCACCTTTCTCCTCTCTACTAATTTAACATATATTGAACCAATTTTATCAAGTTCAAGCCTCGCTTGAACCTTGATCTTTCCACTTGCATTCACTTTATCCCAACAATCTTTTTCGGCTTTAGTAGTCTAAAAGTGGACAAGTATAGTTCTTCAACAATATTTGACTCCAAATACTTTCGGATGCCTCCCTAAAGGTCCATGTATATGAATTTTGCAATTCTCCAGCCACATTTAAAGCATAACAACAAGGCCTAGATTATCATCCCTTTGAGATGGTATAATTTCCCTCCTTACCTTATCATGAGTTTAATGGTAATCATAGGCATGTGTAATCGTTCCTTCACTACTACTAGTATCCATAGTAGGAACCTCGCATCAAACTAAGCCTTATTCACCGTATTTTCTAAAGCTTCATCCCAATGTATTTACTTTTATTCTTGTTATGTGACTCACTGAAAGTAATTCATATGTGGTTGATGAACACCGATCCTCTAGGTTTGACTTCCAATAGCTCATAATGTTTCCTACCTCTTTGATAACCAATTAAGACACAATCCATAACTTTACCATCAAGCTAAATTATCTTGATTGGATCAATAAACAAAGTTTTAATGACCTTCAAAACATATTAGGTTACAATATTCCTACTTTAAACCTCCACAAGTATTTGAAAGTCTATTCTTGTAAATGAACAACTGCCAACTAGGTAAGCTGATTTAGCATCGACCTTACCCTAGAAAGACAATGAATATTAAAAAATCACATGTATTTTTATCCCTTGCCTATTGCAAAATATATAAACCATATATATTAAATCCTTTAGCAATGATCACTTCACCATGCGAAATATTCAACATCCCAATGTTCAACTATAGTGCAATAGCATAAATCATCAAACATACTTATGTATACCACTTTTTCATGAGATATGTAACATACCTTTCTTTGTAAATAAGAAACTCACACTCATTAAACATTTTAAGTTTGACCGTACTAATACCATGAACCTTGTAAGTCTTATTGTCGCCAAGGATAACTATTTCATCTTGCTCCATCTTTAAATTTTTAAAGTATTATTTACTTGGACACATGTGATAAAAGCAACATGCTGAAGCAACTAGGAAAAAAATGAAGTCGCCATCAAATATTTATTTAACCCACACAAGGGAAAGGAAAACATCGAAAAAAACCTGAGAAGAGAGAAATCAAGGTCTCGCGACCAAGAGAAAGAGTACGGAAGTCAATTACGCAAGGGAAAGGTATTAGCACCCCTCAAGTCTATGGTACTCTGCGGGATCCACTCTTGTTGTTATAATCAAATGGTGTGTTTATCTAATACTAATAAGCTAAGGGAAGATGCATGAATTCAAATTATATACAAAAAGAAAATGGTTTTATTAGTTGTGCCCGCCGCAATTACGAACTTTTGTGCCTATGTACCATCTTCATGCAATGAAAGATCAGGGCACTTGTAGTTCACCTAAAAAGGTGTTTTGAGTTGTTAGTGTTTTTTGGGCGGATAATGTTACATTCACACTCTAGCAGTTGACATATTGCAACCTGACCTTTGGGGACTTACGCGTCGTATTATGCAGAGTGGAAATAACACATCATTTTTGTGAAGATTTTCAAAAAGAAAAGTCTGAAGGCAAAAAAGTTTGAATTGGTTTATATTTTTTACCTTGAAAAAGAATTTGGTGATTTGAACCACATTAAAGACTATGATTGAAAGGAAGTAAAAGGATGCAAATGCACCCCCTCATTACTCTCCCTCAATACTTAAGGCTCATGACACATGGTTCGCATCTTTATTGTTAAGTGTTTTTGAATTTTGATTAAGAAGAAAGTTTTAGTTTTAAAATGGAAAAGGGGAAAGAAAAAATCTAAGGGAGACTAAAGTCATAATGTTGTCAGGTATGATGGATTTAAAGTTAATTTTGAAGGGAGAAAATTATATCCTAAAATTATCATGCTTGGATTCAATCCTAATGTCTAATCAACATAAAACGATCAAAAATGAATTTAATCGTCTCATGGAACTTCCTAAGATATCATGGTAATCATAAAAGTAATCAACAATTAATTTAAAATACATGAGTTAAAATTTTATTCTATTATTTTTTTCATTTTATTATGTAAAGAAAACTAACAAACTAGTGAAAAATATATCACAACTCAATTGATAAAAAAAATGGAAAGCAAACATACAAATAGAAAAAGTAAAGAATGAAACAGTGGGGGTGAGAAGTTGAAATTGGGTGGTGGTGTAACAGCCTGGGCGCTAGTGCCCAAGGAGGACTTTTGTTGTTGTTATCAAACAAGGCTTTACACAAATAAAATGGTGATGGTGGGATAAGGGAAATGGCGCAGAGGCCCAAGGTCCAACACAAGGGTTTGTTGTTTTTTGTCCAGCTTTTTCAGGTTTCAAACAAAAGGAAGAAATGGGCCAAAAATTCTCGGTCCAATTCATTATTTGTTGTCAATTTGAAGGGAAAAAAAGAGAAAATTGGAAAGGGGATGATTCGTAGATTTAGGGTTTTGGCTTGTGACGGTTAAGCTTGTTCGTGAAACAAAATTTCATAGTTTCTTCCCCTCTCAAACAAACGCCACGAACGGCCTTCACCACTTAAAATTCTCCGATCCGCCACTGTGGCCACGCCGTCCATCGCTCTACTCAGTCTCTGTGTTTCGTTCGTCTTTATCTCGTCTTGTCTTCTATGTATAGTCATGAGTGAAGTTTGAAACTATGTTATTTGTTGATTAAAAAAGAACTCAGAGAGAACTTCAAAGTAGAAGCAGGGAGATGAATCTCAGAAGTTTTGATGAGTTTTTTCAACTTTTTATGTGTATTGTGAGTGAATCATTTTCTGTGAGTTTTTGTGAAATCTGAATCGTGTGTGTATTTATCTGTGAATTGTTGGGTTATATAGGAAGAATAGAGTGAAGTTAGAAGAGGAATTTGAGGTGGTAATTAGGATAAGAATGAAAAGGAATAATCTCTGATTTTGTGGAGTGGAGTGAGCTGTGACATTGTGATATTTTTTCTGCTGTACTGATATTTTGTAAAATTCTGATGAGCTGGCAATTCTTTTTTCCTGATTTTTTTGGGTACTATTTCTGATTAAAATCGTGAACTGGTGTTTTTGACTATTGTGATGTGCATGGAAGTTTGCTTATGGGTCTGGTTTTGAATACTGGTTTTCTACAAGGGAGTTTTGGATTTATGTTTGGAAGCAAGGCATGGTTATGAGGACTTGATGAAGAATTTAAGTTTAGGCTTAGCAATTGATACATGGACTTTGACTTATTTGTGTATTTTTTATATGATGTAATGTTTTGGAATTTTGTAACATGATATTATGATAATGTTTTGTAATGGAAATATGCCTTTATGAACTTGTATGAAACATCGTGACGATGGTTTTGAATGATTTATGACAACCTTGATGTTTGTATTTGAATAATGGAACTTGGAACTTTTGAATGATGAATGGATGATATTGAACTTGAATAGAATAATGGTGTATGTAACACGGTGGGAGAACTGACTTGGGTGTTTTGTGTTTTGTCACAATTGTTGCGGATAACAAGAGTCGCCACCGATTTTTCTTTTATCCTATAAGGAAAGGGTGAAAAGAACAGGAAAGACCTTTGAGATTATTTTCTTGAGTTCGGGGGTAGGTTATGAAAAGGAAATAGGTTAGCACCCTTTTCATCCGTAGTTATCTACGGACTCTTAGTTGCTTGCTAGATCACTTGCTTTTGTTTGAAAATGTGCTTGTGGTGTGGGTTTGAAAATATTTTGAAAAAAACGTCTTTGTAATGATTCTCGTCTCTATAAGAATACGTACAAAGTGTTGGTTTTGAAAATAGTTCAAAGAGGTGTTTGTGGAAGATATTTTTGAAAGGGATTTTGAAAAGTGCCTTTGTAATAATTCTCGTCTCTATAAGAATGCGTACAAAGAGATTTATCTTTTGAAAATGTTTCAATTGAAAGTATTGGTGTAGAAAAATGTTTTTGTTGTGAGCAAGCGAGCAACTATGAGTATCTTACCTACTCAAAAGGTCTTTGTTCTTTTCTTCCTCCTTTAGATGTTGCTATCTTACCATTGATTGATAAGAAGTCCCATTGTTGAATGTGAAGGGACGGGCGTGGGTCGTTTGTATAGTCATGGAAGGTAACCTATGGGACGTTTTAGCACTTTTCATTTAGGGACTAGATTGTTTACCGAAGGAAACATCGAGGGTCATCGAGGGACTACGATCTTTTATCTAGGGTCTTTGCTAAAATGCCCATATTCGAGGGACATGACTATTTTCTGAGGCAACAAGTGATATTATCCTAGAGGTGTATGTGTGTGCATGGTATGTTTGATTGCATGCATTTAGTCTATGATTAGGGTTGTCTACTTGTTGGTTTTATCTTCTCATACATCCTAATTACTAACATTTTGTATAAAGTAATAAAAAATGCAGAAAGTAAATATCCTAAACTATTACAACCATATTGAATAGCCAGAAAATATAAATACAAAACAAAATAAAAGAAAAGGAAAACAATTTCTTCGATCAGTCAGAATGCACCCTTCGATTCTGCTCTTCCTGAATTCTTTCGATTTGGGCCTAACTGTCAGCATGGGTGTATCCTTCGATTACATCCTTTCATGTTTCCTTCGATTGACCTGGAATTCAGTGTGAACAGGCACTCTTCGATTCACCCTTCTTCTGCTTCTTTCGACTGGACCTGCAAAGAAGCATGAGTATGTACCCTTCGATCACGCCCTTTTTTTTCTGCTTCCTTTCGTTTGAGGTTAGATAGCAGCATGGGGCGAAGCCTAAAGCTTCGATTCACACATCCTTTTTCCTATCTTCTTTCGTGTGAGTTTAAACAGCAGCATGGGTTGAGACCATGCTAACATTGTTTCATGGCCAGGTTAGTTCTTATTACATGTTTGATAAACAAAGAAAACAAGCCATAATATTAGCAACGAAAACAAACAGAGAAGGTGAAAATGAAAACAAACCAAAGGGTAATTATGATGTTTGAAATGAAAGGAAATGGTTATCTATATGTATGCTTGAAACATAAAGCTTAAGGTTAAGAGGACTTACCTTGCTTGACGTTGAAATGTAGGTGTTGGACCTTGAGTTGCTGCTCTGGGTGCTCCTGGATTCGAAGGAAAGAAACAGGTGTAGTGTTTCTTTGACTGAATTTGAAGGTCAAGGAGAGTGGGGTTGTGTTTGTTGTTTCTGGATTCGAAGGAGAAGAATAGGTGTAGTGTTCCTTCTACTGGATTCGAAATAAAGAAAAAAGTAAGGGGTTGCTCCTGGTCGAAAGGGAAAAGAAACAGGTGTTGTGTTTCTAGTGATGGATTCGAAAGGGACAAGAACAAAGTTATAGTATTTTGATTCTAGGTTTGAGAATGTGTTAAGTGTTGGATGATTTTCACACAATCAAATTTTCTCCAGCTATCAAAAACCTCTGGATGTGTTGTCCATCCCCTTTAGATGTGTTATGGAGCCTCTTATTTATAGATGAAGTTTGTTGAGGTTTAGGAGGGAAAACAAAAGAATTTGAACAAAATGGGTATACTATTTTTGTAGCTTTCGAGATGCAGTCTTGTATGCCATTTTGGTGCAAGAATGGGGGCAGTATTGTAGGACTGTTATGTTAGAACAAAGTTTGAATCTACTACCCTATGTTTAAGTTTTGATGATAACAAAATGAAAAGATATATTATTTATATGATTCATGTATGAACTATTTGCTACCTAAATTATTACGTTCTGATTTGCAGAAACTCTGATAGGTATAAGCAAGATCACACCTAATCAGCATCAGAAATTTGGTTCTTGACATCAGCATCAGAAGTTGCTATATCAGAATACCAGAATCAGAAGATCAACTCACGTGTATGCTGAAGCTTGATGAACAGAATTGCGCTCAAACCTCTGATAAAGAAAACAACAGTTCATCAGCAGTTAAGCAGAGTCAAAATGAGCCAAGCCAGAACATGCATTAAGTAAGCAACGGTACTGAGCATTAAAAGCAAATTATTACCAACGGCCTCATTCCAGACAAGATCTGCTTAATAAGGAAAGTTTGTTATTAGCATTGAATCAAGAATATTGCTCCAACGTTCAACAATCTCAGTGCTATATAAACAAGACTATGAAGATTGAATTGGCTAATGCTCTCCAACATCTTACACGCCTAAAAGCTAATCATAATCTTCCTTCTCTCAGTTTGCTAAACACTACATATCTTCTTACTCAATCATTGTTTTAGCAATCTAGTTTCATAAGCTTAAGTTGTGTATACATCACAGTTGTGATACAGTTTTGTAGAAAACATTCACACCTAGATTTATCTTCTTTGTAAGAAAGTGTTTCCTTGACAAACCGGGTTGTGGTTTGCATCAAGAAGGCTTTAGCAGTTGTTAAAGCAGTTTGTAATATTCAGTTGAATATAGTGGATTAAGACCTCGTTGGAGAGAGGCGAAATCACCTTGACGGGTGGACTGGAGTAGTTTGAGATCAAACGAACCAGGATAAAAATATCTTGTTCATTGCATTGATTTTCAGTTTTCAATTCAACCCCCCCTTCTTGTGTTTTTCACTTCTTCAATTGGCATCAGAGCGCCTGGTTCTGAGCTAAAACACTTAACCGTGTCAGTACAAGATCCAGCGTCAGAAAAACACAATGGCAGGAAACTATTCTCACACCAGCAATGACAACCATGAGGATAGAGACAGATTCAGCGGCAAACCTCCAGTCTTTGATGGAGAAAACTTTGATTACTGGAAAGACAGAATTGAAAGCTTCTTTCTGGCACATGATGCTGATTTGTGGGATATGGTGACAGATGGATACACGCACCCTGTGAATGCAAGCGGTCAGAAGATTGATAGAAAAACAATGTCTGACCAACAAAAGCGTGACTTCAAGAATCACCACAAGGCCAGAACCATCCTTCTCAGCGCCATCTCCTATACTGAATATGAAAAGATCTCCAACAGAGACACAACAAAGAACATTTTTGACTCACTCAGAATGACACATGAGGGCAACGTTCAGGTCAAAGAAACTAAAGCTCTGGCGCTCATTCAGAAGTATGAGGCGTTCAAAATGGAAGAATCTGAATCCATTGAAACAATGTTCTCAAGATTCCAGATTCTGGTAGCTGGTCTCAAGGTTCTGGACAAAGGATACTCTAATGCTGACCATGTAAAGAAAATCATCAGAAGTTTACCCAAGCAGTGGAGACCAATGGTTACAGCTCTGAAGCTAGCAAAAGATCTCAACAAAATCACTCTGGAGGAACTTATCAGCTCCCTCAGAAGTCATGAGATAGAGCTAGAAGCTGACGAGCCTCAGAAGCAAGGTAAGCCTTTAGCGTTAAAATCTAACAAAAAATCTGAGTCTAAAGTTTTGCAGGCAGTTGAAGAAACATCTGATGGATCCTCATCAGAAGAAGACGAACTCTCCCTCCTCTCCAGAAGAGTAAATCAACTGTGGAAGCAAAGACAAAGGAAGTTCAGGAATCCCAGAAGATCTGATCAGAACGAGTCCTCTTCCAGATATAGAAGGACAGATTCTTCCTCTGGATACAGAAGATCTGAAGGCTCCTCAAGTAGAAAAAAGCCAAACACTAAGGACATCATCTGCTATGAGTGCAATGAGCAAGGACACTACAAGAGTGACTGCCCAAAGCTTCAGAGGGAAAAGCCCAAAAAGAAGTTTGGAAGAGAAAAGAAGAAAAGTCTCATGGCTACATGGGATGACTCTAACTCGTCTGAAGTTGACTCAGAATCAGATGATGAGAGGGCAAACATAGCTCTCATGGCTAACATCTCAGAAGATGGTGAAGCTTCTGAATCAGACTCTGAATCAGACACTGAATAGGTATTTCCTAACTTTGCTGTTAATTTTACCAAGGCTGAACTTGTTGAAAGCCTTAATGAGATTCTGGAAAGGTATCAGCAAATTAGAGTTAAATTCAGAGACCTGAAAAGGAATCTTGAATCTGACTCTAATAAGACTGAGAGTCTCAAATTGGAGAATTCTGAGCTGAGAAATAAGATTTCAAAATTAGAAAACACTTCACAAAACTCTCAGAAGGAACCAATTTCTGAAACTCCCAGCAACGCTGATGAGATCATCAAGGAGTATGATCACAGTTTCCAGAAGTTCCTTGCTAAAAGCATAGATAGAAGCAAAATGGCTTCAATGATCTATGGAGTTAGCAGAAACAGAAGGAAAGGAATAGGATACCAAGGTAAGGTTCCTACACCAAAGAATGTCATGGACTTAACCATTAAACACACTCCTCTGAATTCACATTTTGTGTATGGTCACACACATGATATTAAATACATTAGCAGTAAGTACTCTGTGAAACCAAAATTCAACCAGAGTTTTGGTAAAACTAACAAATCAGGACCCAAGAAAATTTGGGTACCTAAGGATAAAATAATACATGTTGCAGATATCTTTAGCAGCAAGTCAGAAAACACCAGTCATGGTACCTGGACTCTGGCTGCTCGCGACACATGACGGGAAGAAGGCATATGTTCCAAAGCCTGGAACTTAAGCCTGGAGGCTACGTTGGCTTTGGAGGCAATCAGAGGGGAAAGATAATTGGCTCTGGAACTGTAGGTAATGGAAATCTTCCCTCTATTAATAATGTTCTGCTAGTAGATGGATTAATGCATAATCTGTTATCCATAAGTCAATTAAGTGATAACGGTTATGATATAATCTTTAATCAAAAATCATGTAAAGTTGTTAGTCAGAAAGATGGGACTATCCTGTTTAATGGTAAGAGGAAAAACAACATTTACAAAATCAAACTTTCTGAACTAAAAAGTCAGAATGTAAAGTGCCTTATGTCTGTTAACAACGAGCAGTGGATCTGGCACAGAAGATTGGGGCATGTTAGTATGAGAAGAATATCTCAGATTAACAAACTCAATCTGGTCAGAGGACTTCTTAATTTGAAGTTCAATTCAGATGCTCTGTGTGAAGCATGTCAGAAAGGCAAGTTTGCAAAACCTTCTTTTAAATCTAAAAATGTTGTTTCTACCTCTAAGCCATTAGAACTTCTGCACATTGACTTATTTGGACCAGTTAAAACTGCTTCAGTCAGTGGCAAGAAGTATGGGTTAGTAATCGTAGATGACTATAGCAGATGGACATGGGTAAAGTTCTTAAGACACAAGGACGAGTCACACTCTGTGTTTGTTACCTTCTGTAACCAAGTTCATAATGAAAAGGATCTTAGAATCGTTAAAGTCAGAAGTGATCATGGTGGAGAATTTGAAAACAAAGATTTTGAGTCATTCTTTAATGACAGAGGCATTCTGCATGATTTCTCTTGTCCTAGAACTCCCCAACAAAATGGAGTTGTAGAACGAAAGAACAGAACATTGCAAGAAATGGCCAGAACCATGATCAATGAGACAAACGTTGCTAAGATCTTCTGGGCAGAGGCAATAAACACAGTGTGCTACATTCAGAATAGAATCTCAATAAGACCTATTCTGGAAAAGACTCCATATGAATTGTGGAAGAACAGAAAGCCCAACATTTCATATTTTTCATCCATTTGGATGTACTTGCTTTATGTTAAATACAAAGAATTATTTGAACAAGTTTGACTCTAAAGCACAGAAGTGTATTATGTTAGGATACTCTGAACGCTCAAGAGGGTACAGAGTATACAATACAGAAACACAGATTGTGGAAGAATCAATCAGTGTTCGTTTTGATGATAAGCTTGACTCTGAAAAGTCAAAGCAGAATGAAGTTTTTGCAGGTATGGAAATTGAATTTACAGGTTCTGAAGACAAGTCATCAGAAGCTCTCAACACAGACACTCCTTCAACATCTGAAAGGAGCACTCCTAGCAATTCTATAATAGCTGCTGATCAACCTCAGAAGAGATTACCCAGAAGCAGCTTGGATCACCCAGAAGAGACTATCTTAGGAAGAAAGGAAGATCCAATCAGAACAAGAGCAAGCTTCAGAAACTCTGAAGAAACACTCATGGGACTTGTGTCTCTGATTGAACCTTCTTCTATTGATGAAGCACTTCTGGATAATGACTGGATTCTGGCAATGCAAGAAGAGCTTAATCAATTCACCAGAAATGACGTATGGGATCTTGTTCCCAGACCAAAAGGATTCAACGTCATTGGAACAAGATGGGTGTTCAGAAACAAGCTAAATGAACAAGGTGAAGTCATCAGAAACAAGGCACGACTGGTTGCACAAGGTTATAGTCAGCAAGAGGGGATAGACTATACAAAAACCTTTGCCCCAGTCGCCAGGTTAGAATCTATCAGACTTTTAATTTCATTTGCTGTTAATAAAGGCATCACTCTGTATCAGATGGATGTCAAGAGTGCATTCTTAAACGGTTATATAGAAGAAGAGGTTTATGTGCACCAACCCCCTGGTTTTGAAAATACAAAACATCCAGAACATGTTTTCAAACTAAAGAAGTCACTATATGGTCTGAAACAAGCTCCCAGAGCTTGGTATGAAAGGCTAAGTAACTTTCTGTTAGAAAATGAATTCACCAGAGGAAAGGTGGACACTACCTTATTCTGTAAATCAGTTAAGAATGACATCTTAGTCTGTCAAATTTACGTTGATGATATTATTTTTGGTTCTACTAATCCTTCTCTTGGAAGAAAATTTGCTAAGTGTATGCAGGCAGAATTTGAGATGAGCCTCATGGGGGAACTGAAATTCTTTCTAGGAATTCAGATCAATCAAACTCCAGAGGGAACTTACATTCATCAGAGCAAATACATCAGAGATCTTCTGAAGAAATTTAACCTCTCAGAATGTAAGCCATCAAAGATTCCAATGCATCCCACGTGCATTCTGGAAAGAGAAGAGGTAAGCAAAAATGTAGAACAGAAAGTCTACAGAGGTATGATTGGTTCTCTCCTCTATCTGACTGCTTCAAGACCTGATATATTATTCAGCGTTTGTATTTGTGCTAGATTCCAATCAGATCCTAGAGAATCTCACTTAACAGCTGTTAAGCGAATTTTCAAGTATATGAAAGGTACTACTAATCTGGGTTTGTTTTATAGAAAATCTAGTGATTACAGTTTAGTAGGCTACTGCGATGCTGACTTTGCTGGAGACAGAGTGGAGCGTAAAAGTACTTCTGGAAGCTGCCAGTTTCTGGGAGAAAATCTGATCTCTTGGTCCAGCAAAAGGCAATCAACAATTGCGCTATCAACAGCAGAAGCTGAGTACATAGCAGCAGCAGGATGTAGCACACAAATGCTCTGGATGAAAAGTCAGCTTGAAGACTTCCAGATTTTTGAGAGTAACATTCCTATACTCTGTGATAATACTTCTGCTATTTGCTTAAGTAAGAATACCATTTTACATTCTAGAGCTAAGCATATAGAAATAAAACATCACTTCATTAGGGACTATATTCAGAAAGGAATTTTGAATTTAAAATTTATAGATACAGACCATCAATGGGCTGATATCTTCACTAAACCCCTTTCTGAAGATAGGTTTAATTTCATTCTGAAACATCTCAGCATGAAAATCTGCCCAGAGTGAAAATGTTTTAATTCCATATATTTATCTTCAGAATGTATTTGTTTTACTGTGAACTTCTGATCAATCTTCTTTCAGAAAGATAGAACATGCAGATTGTATCAGATGCAAGTCTAAAGATCTGAGAGTCTAAGCTCAAAGACAGACGTGCTGATCACTACATCAAACAAGTGTCATCCAATCATCAGCAAATCTCTGAAGCAGAATGCGTGCACGCTTCTGAGAAGGCAAAACGCTGATTGGGTGCATTGAGACACATGTCTGGTAACCGTTTTTAAGTACCTTTCTCAAATCCCCCAAAATCAGCAAGCATTAAATGAAAGTAATCATGTGTTTAAAACGTAATCATGATTTTATTTCTCTTTCTTAAAAACGTTTACAATTTCAAAATATTCTGAACCCTATTTAAACACGTTAACCTCTCATTTTAATCTTTTACAGTTTCTCACTATTTCTCAAGCATTCTCTGCATTTTTCTGTGTTCATCTCTCTCAAACCCATTTTCTCAGCTTTTCTTCTTAAAATCTTTAAGTGTGAACATGGCAACCTCCAGCAGTGCTTCTGCAGGTTCTCAGAAGAAAGCATCATCTGAACAGTATCAAGTGCCATTCAGAACACTCCTCACTCCTGTGAAGAATCTTGAAGTGTTGTCTGAATTGATCATTGATTTTGGAAGCTTGAAGGAAAACGGTTTTGACCTAACAGAAGAAGTTAGGGCACAGAAATGGGAAAGGTATTTTGACAGGTTGGTTGGACCAACATTCCCTATGTTAGTGAAGGAGTTTTGGATTCATGCGACGGCTTCAACGCATCAAGTCACCTCCTACATTATGGGGAAGAAGATTGTGATCACTGAGGATCACATAGCAAGGTTAATTGGTTACAGTGGCGGTGGCGTCCGCTGTATTGATATGGCTGAGAGATGTGCTGACGTGGGTGTCATAGCAGAAAGGATTTTCACCCATGGGGTGCCCAGCAGCAAGATCAAAGATCTGAAGGATCATCACAGAGTTTGGGCGAAGATAATTCTGGGGTGCTTTAACCATAGGAAGCCAACTAGTTCCCCTGATTACATAAATGTGGATCAGCAGTTTCTGATCTACTTTATCAATCAGAAGGTAAAAATCAACTTGGCTCATCTTCTGTTTAACCACCTCAGAACAAGCGTGAAGGAAACTAGGGAAGAAGAAAGAACAAAGAGGGATTGGATACCCTTTGGAAGGTTGATATAAGATATTCTGACAGAGAATAGGCTGATAGAGCATCTGATAGAAGCTCAAGAGTTAAGCACCATTGAACCAACGTTTGGGAAGCCTCTGAACGCGAAGAACTTGAAGAAAATGAAGTTGATAGAGAATATCAAAAAGGAACCCAGCGCTACTCCTATTGCTGATATCACCAGCAGAAGAGTTCCACTGAGTGACTTTCCTTTATTCTCTCAGATAGAATCCAAGCCAGTAGTAGTTCTTAGATATATGGACGCGTGCAAAGCTGATGGTACATATCCCAATCTGAAGATCAAAGATCTGCACCAAACTCAACCAGAAGTGACTCTGAAGAAGACGAAGAAAAGGAAGGCTCCTTCAGAAGGATCATCCCAGCAGACACCCAAGAAAAGAGGTAATTTATTTGCTGCTTCTGTTTTAAATTCTTCTACTATTCCAGCATCAATTCCACCTCCAACCTCTCATAGAATCTCAATCCCCATCCCAACAATAGATGAAACTGAACTAGAAGATGACCCTTCTGAGGCATTACAACTCAGAAGACCCAGAACCAAACATCCCAAACCAACAATCTCAACAACATCAACAATTGACAAAGTGCTGTCTGACATTGATCAACACACTTCTGATCACTCCTCCATCAATCCAAACTCTGAACCACAAATTGTCCCTTCTCCACAACCAGAACAACAACAACCTCTCTCATCCATTCCAGAAGAACCTCTTATCCCTGAACAACCAGAAATTCCAACAACTTCTCCACAACCAGTAATTCCTTCTCCCTCTCCTCAACTAGAAATTCATCCACCATCACCTCAACCTGAGTTTCATCACTCTGAAACTCCTTCTCCTCCACCTTCTGAACCTCATTCACCTCAACCATCACCTCTGGCAATCCAGCTTCCATGTGGAACAACAGTCACAATGGCCCAGCTGCCATCCTCATCAGAATCTACACCACCAAACAGTCCAATCATTATCTCTGATTCTCCCACTCCATCTCCAAAACAAACAGCTGCCAAGGAAACCACCAAAAACCCCAGCAGGACCTTCATAGACTTAACAATCTTTGACCGTCTTGCTGATCTGAAACATAAAATAGCCATCCCAAAACCAAAACAACCAGATGTTGGCTCTGGTATTATGAATTTTGAAACAGGTTTGCAGTGGATTGCTTCTTTGAAGCAAGTCTGTCCTAGAATGATTGACCCAGCTGCCTCTGACCAGCTCTGGTCACAATTCAGAATTTGGGTACGTGCTGAAGCCCTCAAGTTGCAGGATATCAACTATGAGCAGGCACAATAGAACTTCAGCAAGCTGCTGAAGGAAGTTGAAAGTCAGTTGCCACAGGAAGACGTGCTCCCTCTGGATAGTGAGCCATGGTCTGAGAAACAGCTAGCTTCAAAGGTGCAACCAGAACAAGACAAGACCATTCAAGCTGAAGCAAGTCAAGCAAAAGATGTTGCAGAAAGCTCTCAGAAGCTCCCTGATTCTGATGTGTCTCAAGCTGGCTTGGATAGGCAGACTCTGGAAGAGCTGAAGCTGAATGACATGCGTCTGCAGCAGAGGATGGATGAAAATGACCAGAAGATGAAAGAAAGGATGGATGTGTAGGATAGCAAGATTGACATTATTGTCAGCATGGTACACAAGCAGAATGAGACTGCTGATCAGATCAAAGCCATGCTGGAGAACCTGTTCACACGCTTTCCTCCCCAACCTTAGTTTTTCATTCATGTCTTTTTATCTGTTGTACGGTTTTAATATGTTTTGTTTGATTCTGAACCTTTTAATATGACAAGTTTTTCTGCCTTAACTGTTTTAGCACATCACTTACACTTTTTGATTGCTGACAAAAAGGGGGAGAACAAGAATGATATTTTAAATAATAACGGATTACTAAGACAGAAATTCTCGAACATTCTAACTCTGATATACTTGAATAGGTTTTTCTGTTTTGCTTAAGTCTACAGGTACAAGAAATCTCCATGGTACTCTGAAGACTAAAGCTCTGAAACTCTGACCCGCTCTGATACTCTGACCCAAAGCAAAGCTCTGACAAGAAAAGCTCTGATACGCTGATCTGAAGCTTTGCTCTGATATGCTGATCTAAAGCTTCTGATAGTCAAAGACTCTGATACTCTGATGTTCAAAGAAAGGCAAAAAGATCTGATTCTGAAGAACTCTTGGAATCAAAAAGGGAAGCAATAAACTCAGGGGGAGTATCTCTCAACTCTTATCCCTTATCTTTGATAACCTCTTACTCTGATACATCTCTCTGATACCTTTTCACGTTATTTTCAATTAAAAATATCCAGTTTTTGTCATCATCAAAAAGGGGGAGATTGTTAGAACAAAGTTTGAATCTACTACCCTATGTTTAAGTTTTGATGATAACAAAATGAAAAGATATATTATTTATATGATTCATGTATGAACTATTTGCTACCTAAATTATTACGTTCTAATTTGCAGAAACTCTGATAGGTATAAGCAAGATCACACCTAATCAGCATCAGAAATTTGGTTCTTGACATCAACATCAGAAGTTGCTATATCAGAATACCAGAATCAGAAGATTAACTCACGTGTATGCTGAGGCTTGATGAACAGAACTGCGCTCAAACCTCTGATAAAGAAAACAACAGTTCATCAGCAGTTAAGCAGAGTCAAAATGAGCCAAGCCAGAACATGCATTAAGTAAGCAACGGTACTGAGCATTGAAAGCAAATTGTTACCAACGGCCTCATTCCAGACAAGATCTGCTTAATAAGGAAAGTTTGTTATTAGCATTGAATCAAGAATATTGCTCCAACGTTCAACAATCTCAGTGCTATATAAACAAGACTATGAAGATTGAATTGGCTAATGCTCTCCAACATCTTACACGCCTAAAAGCTAATCATAATCTTCCTTCTCTCAGTTTGCTAAACACTACATATCTTCTTACTCAATCATTGTTTTAGCAATCTAGTTTCATAAGCTTAAGTTGTGTATACATCACAGTTGTGATACAGTTTTGTAGAAAACATTCACACCTAGATTTATCTTCTTTATAAGAAAGTGTTTCCTTGACAAACCGGGTTGTGGTTTGCATCAAGAAGGCTTTAGCAGTTGTTAAAGCAGTTTGTAATATTCAGTTGAATATAGTGGATTAAGACCTCGTTGGAGAGAGGCGAAATCACCTTGACGGGTGGACTGGAGTAGTTTGAGATCAAACGAACCAGGATAAAAATATCTTGTTCATTGCATTGATTTTCAGTTTTCAATTCAACCCCCCCTTCTTGTGTTTTTCACTTCTTCATGTTATGCAACAGTTTTTGAGCGTTGTGGCCAGTATAGCAGCATAAGCATCTTTGAATATTTTCAACCTTTCATTTTAACCTCATAGGTCCAACCTTCAACCAGACTCCTCTTCAGACAACAATATTTGTTTCCAATCAAAGTGTCTTTCGAATGGGCCCTTTTTGTGCATCCTTCGAAGGGTCCAAATGTGTTCCCCTTGAATAGATCACCAAAATATGTCCTTCGAATGGGACATCCAAGTATGTTTTGCAAGTCCTTCGAATGGTCCACCAAACATGTCCTTCGAATGGAGCAACAATTGTGTGTTGAAGATTTTCAAGGGTGGAATCGAAGCAAGCTATTTCAAAGGGAGATATTATCCATTCGAAACTAGTATGAAAATAGTCAATGGATGAGTGAAGTTCCTGCCTTATGATTTGAAACAAGCAGGAAATAAACCTTTGCTTCCTGAATCAAAACAAACACTGTAAGGGGAAATTGCTTTGTAAATCAAAGTAAACAATAAAGGGGTCATTGCTTCAATCGAAGCTTGCATGAAGGAGGCCATTTGCTTTGTGGACGCTAGCATGAAGGAAAGCCATTGCCTTATGCAGGCAGGCATGCAGGCAGGCCCTTGTCTTGTACCTCATGTAGGAGGCCAATAATGAAGGTGTATTTGAAGGATATTCGAAGGTGAATTCGAAGCAAACATGGAGGGAGTTATTTGTCCAATCAAAGCTTGTCCAATCGAAATAGGCATGTAGGCATCAAATGTCCAATAGAAACAGGCATGCAGGCAACCATTGTATTGTGAACCAAGCAAACATGTAAGGCCAATAGTGCAATCGAAGCTTGCATGCAGGAGGTTATTGCCATGGGCACCAACACAATCATATAGGATGCAAAGGATGTAATCTAAGGATGTGTGCAGGAAGCCTAAATGCCCAAACTAGGCTTATATAAAGATAGGTGTTGCCTACCCTGGATCAAAGCTAGTTGCTTCGAAGGAAACCTTTTTCCTTATGGATCGAAGCATGCAGAATGAAGGAGTTGCCTTATGGGTCGAAGGAGGCACAAAGGATGTTGTTGTCTTATGGATCGAAGGAGGCATGAAGGAGACCAAAGTCTAATTGAAGCCTTGTGAATCGAAGTAAACTTTTTTTCCTCCAATTTGTCAAAAACATTATTTTTATCTGCTTTGCCCTTTTTTAACAGTTTCCTCTTTAACTTGATGCTGGAAAATCCAATTGTACTTGTGCAAGCTTGAATTTTTGAGAAATGCCTTGAGAAATGAGAGGGAAAATTTTGGGGTACAACAACTGCCCCTGTTCAATCTTCTTAAACCTGAAAAGCAAGTATGGCACGTTGTCGCTCGTAGCTTGAAGGTAGAAGATGATTGAACACTAGAGTGCCCAGAAATTTGCACTTGATGATGTGGTGGTTAATTGTGTAGGGAATGGGCTTAAAGATGCCATTTAGAGAGTTGTCAGAGATGGGCTTACAGATGCCATCCAAAGTGATTGTTGACAAAAATTAGACTAAGTCTAAGCTTGACTTCAACTGGATAAGGAATCAGAATAAATCTTTGATTGATTTAGACTGGACCAGAAGAAGTGTCTACTGAGACGAAATCAGGATAAACCATTGATCGATTTAAACTGAACTAGCAGAGGTCTTGAATAATCTTTAACTAGAAAATAATTAGAATAAATCTTTGGAGTGATTTAACCGAACTAGAGAAAGTGTCTACCGGAACGGAATCAGGATAAACCATTGATCAATTTGAACTGAACCAGTAGAGGTCTTGAATATTCTTTAACTGGAAAAGAATCAAAATAAATCTTTGGAGTGATTTATCTGAACCAGAGAAAGTGTCTACCATAATGGAATTCGGATAAACCATTGATTGATTTAAATTGAACCAGTAGAGGTCTTGAATATTCTTTTAACTGGAAAAGAATCAGAATAAATCTTTGGAGAGATTTATCTGAACCAGAGAAAGTGTCTACCGGAACAGAATCAGGATAAACTATTGATTAATTTAAACTGAACCATCAGAGGTCTTGAATATTCTTTAACTAGAAAAGAATCAGAATAAATCTTTGGAGCAATTTATCTGAACCAGAGAAAGTGTTTATCGGAACAGAATCAGGATAAATCATTAATCGATTTAAACTGAACCGGCAGAGGTCTGAAAGAAGTATTCGTTATGGAGATAGTTTTCCTGGCTTGTTACAGGTATTAATCTACAATCGGTCGTCCATAGATAATTTTACTGTCTTGTTTCAGGTATTAATTCGGAACTTGTTTTTTGTTGGTAAGTATGAAGCTTGAGTGTGACAGATAGTGAAGGAATCTTGGACAATTACTACCTCAACAGATAATGAAGGAATCTGGTACGATTACTACCTCAACAGATAATGAAGGAATCTTGGACGATTAGCACCTCAACAGATAATGAAGGAATCTTTGACGATTACTACCTCAACGGATAATGAAGGAATCTGGGAAGATTACTACTTCAACAGATAACGAAGGAATCTGGGACGATTACTACCTCAACAGATAACGAAGGAATCTTGGACGATTACTACCTCAACAGATAATGAAGGAATCTTAGACGATTACTACCTCAACAGATAATGAAGGAATCTGGGACGATTACTACCTCAACAGATAATGAAGGAATCTTGGACGATTACTACCTCAACAGATAATGAAGGAATCTGGGATGATTACTACCTCAGCAGATAATGAAGGAATCTGGGACGATTACTATCTCAAACGATAATGAAATAATCTTTGACGACTGCTACTCCAAAAGGTAATGAATAAATCCAAGTTCGATTTTGTCTTGGAGAAGTTTACAGATAGTTAACGACACTTATCTGTTGATTAATCTTTTCCTAAAAAGGTAAAGAGTTAGTTGTATGCAATGTCATGATGTATGCATTGCGTAATGATGTTCTCGAAATAAATGAGATTTGTGCTATATGTATTTTGTATGCATATGTTATACATGTTGTTGAAGTGTATCTTTGTCTTGGAAAATAAATCCTTGACAAATGCTGGGGAGTTTCGGGAAGTTAAATCCTGGACTGCTGTTGGGGATGAAGAGTATGCACATCTTCAGACCTTGTTTAGAATGTTTCCACTGGGGATTCCGATTTTGTTGTTTGAGGAGAAATCAGTTGGGGAAGATTGGCTTTGGCTTGAGAAATCTTTGTGGAGACTGTTGATTTCTGCTTGGGGAAAAGAGTTTAGGAGTTTTAGTTGTTCGTTGCTCTACTGAGGAGTTATATATTGATGGAAGAGAAAGGAAGTTGACAACTTGTTAGGGATAAAGAAGTTAATTGTTATCTGGTTGTCTCTCAGGATTTGCAGCAACTCATTGGGGATTATAGGAAAGTCTACTGGGGAAGAGGGGTTGTGGTCCCTTGATTTGTAGTAGTCGAAAATACAAACTCAAGCTGGGGAGTCTGTAGTTTATTGGGGAAATAAACCATGTTTCCAATATGCTAGAGAGGTGTTTTCCTTAAGCAGAACTCCTCAAGGATTCTTGAGATCAACTCAGTTGGGGAGAAGTTTTCAGAGATTGAAACTCTGGCTAGGGATTGCCTGGATCTAACTTTATGGGGATATCCACGAATTTGGCCTTGAGGGGGTTTGTACTCTTATTCGTGAAGATTATTCTATGGGGATAACCTTATAGAGATGACTCTATGGAGACTTGACTGGGGATCACTTTATGAAAAGGACTTTGTAGAGATTTGTCACTGCCCCAAGTGGTAAGTGTTGTAGTACTACCAGAAAAAGTTTGCTTGACTGTACGTAACCCTTTACTAGAATTCATGTTCCATACCCCCAGTGATTCAAATGGAGACTTGCCCCCAGTTATGAGAGATTTCTTAGAATCTTGACTTGACTGCCCCAGATGGTTTGGACAATAATCATGTTATGCCCCTTGATTATGGAAGATTTTTCAATGGAAGTGTTTTTCCATTTGAAATGATTCTGTTTCTTGAGAGAATTTTCGTTCATTGGATGTTCGTCATACGAATTTCTCTATTGTCAAACAATTAGCCATATGAAAACAGCGATATTCAAATAATGCAAAGTTTATGCTTGTCTTGAAGTTTTGAAAACGTGTTTTAGCAGATAAAAGAATTTTTGTAAGAACGTGAATTCAAATTCATGATTTAGAGTAGAGCCTTACAGGAGTCAGGATAACTTTTGTAACAATATGCTTTCGAACTAACCCATGCTTCAATTAGGACTTTTGAAGGGTTGTAACGTGGTCTGGTTCACGGTTTAAGAAACAAAGGATAAGGCTAAAAGTGTATTTGTACCCGCCCGTTCTCCATGATGTTCTCCAGTCCTAAACTCAGTTAATTGTGCGTTTGAATTCCAATTGAGTATGAAATGACGTTTTGGTGATGGTTTAGAAATTTGGAAGTTTATTTGTTTGAAGGAAGTCATTTTGAAACATTTTTTGTCTTATCGAGGATTTGTAGTGACCTTTTTTTTTATTATCCCTGATTTTTGCCTGACTGTTCTTGTCTTGAGATTACAGTCAGCGGGATGCCCCAATTTTTCTTAAGTATCCTTCATAGGTTTTGACTTAGTGGGCTTTTCTTTTGAGAGATAATGACTGCCTGTTTGGTAAGGAACCATCACCATCTTTTGGTTCAAAAGGACATTTTTGATATCACTCGTTGTATATGAGGTGAAAGTTTGCGACTGAACACACATTTGAGTTAACTGAGAAACTACCCTGTCCCGGGTTTTGATTAAAGGTTTCAATTTGTGTGAAAAAGAAAACTCTTACTTCTTTAGCTCGAAGGGTTTGACTAGGGATTATCCTCCTTATAACTCCAGTGTTTAGGAATTGAAATAAACGCTTGTACATCGTCAGCAAGGTCTATCCAAAAGCATACTGTATAAGATTATGGCATTGTTTTCATCATCCTCCCTCTAAAGGCTTGTAATTTTTAGCAAGAGTTGAATATCATAAGGGAGTATAAAGCATAGTTTAAATGCAAACGAATGCATTAATTCAAGACAAACATATGCAATGCATTAATGAGAATGACCAAAGTCTGACATAAAGATAAGTGTTTAAGCAAACAAAGAAATTACAACTGAAAATTCGAATAAATAGAAAATTCCTCTGCCTAGACCATCACTTCATATGGACACCCTTGAGAGGTGATAGAAGAGTTCCAGTTGATCGTCTTGTGTAAACTCCAACACTCCTTCATCAATTAGGTCTTGAATTTTGTTCTTCAGAGCCCAACAACCATTCGTATCATGCCCCGGACTATCAGAATGGTATGCACACCTCTCATTGGGATGGTAGCTAGGAGTAGCAGTGTTAGGATTCTGGGGAGGAGCCTTTAACGTAATTAGCTCTGCCTTCAACATGTGTTGTAATGCCTGAGCCAACGACATGCCGATCCTGGTGAATTGTCTCTTAGGTGCGACCTCCTTGCGTTGATTCCTCTGTTGTTGTTGGCGAGTTTGTTGTTGGGCTCGCGATGTGGCAGTAATTTGGAAAGGTCCACTCTTCATCAAACTGACTTCTTGTCTCATGGGAGGTTGAATGATGACATGATCCCCAATCTCGATTGTTTTTTTCATATGGTTGCATCTGTCTTGATGAAGTTTGTTGACGAGGACCCTTAGTTCTTCTTGTCCCTGAGCCAAGTTTTGGATAAGAGCCATTTGGCCCACCATCTGTCCCATCATCTGGATCTTCATTGGGGCTACTTCAGTTTGTAGCCGTTCCAACTGTTAGAACAAGATTGGTTCTGATCATATCTCAGAGTTTTGATGATAACAATAAAATATATTTTATATAATTGATACTCTGATGAGCATATTTATTTGTTTTAGATAATGTTCTGACTGAAGTATTTTCCTAGATGAAAATCATTTTGACGTGCTGAGCTGAAAATAAATGAAGAAGTTCTTTGATAAAAGAACTATTTATTTTAGCGCAAGTTCTGATGCTGACTCAGATAAGAAACTAATTTTATGCATCTTCTAAAGCTTAGCAAGTTTCCATGTAAACTATGTTCAAAAGTACTTTGAAAGCAAGTGTTGATAAGAAGTTATTTGCAAGCATATTCTGAAGCAATATGTGAAGCTAGTTCTGATAGAATAAAGAAGCTAACAAGTCTTGTCAAGTTTCAGGAAACATGCTCTTACAAGTGTCGTTTGTTCATTTAATGCAAAGACGGCTACATGCACTCAAGTGTCTACGCTAGTTCATTGGAAAATGCAATACTGCAAGCAAACACGCAAACATTAATTGCTCTCCACTTTTGAAGGCAACAACGGTCGTTTTCTTCATGCTATAAATAGAAGATCATTTATTACAAGCCAACTACTAAACTACGTGAAAATATTCTTCTCCTCACAAATTATTTTACAAACACTTTGTGCAAAACTAATCTTAGTGAAAAATCACAGTTTGTGATATAGCTTTCTAAGAAGCAATTTGTTTCAGTATCTGTACATATTTAATTCTTGTATTTGTTCCTTGAGACACCAAGCTTGGTCAGATTTCTCAAGAAGGCTAGGACTAGTTTGAGTCATAGTGGTGTTAGTCACTTGTAAGTTTACTTGTGCTTTGAATTGTTAGTCACAACAGTTTGGTTGTGTGATTGTAATCTATTTGATTATAGTGAATTAAGTCCTTGTTGAGAAAGGTGAAATCACCTTGGCGGGTGAATTGGAGTAGTTTGAGTTCAAACGAACCAGGATAAAAATAACTGTGTCTTTCCATTATTGTTGAGCCTTTAAGAAAAAGAAAAAGAGAAACTTATTCAACCCCCCCCCCCCCCTCTAAGTGTTTTCTCACCCTTCAATTGGTATCAGAGCTTGACTCTAAGCGCAAACACTTAACTGTGTCAGAAAAAGATCCAGAAAGAAAACACAATGGAAACTAAACAAGAACAAAGGTATAGTATTTTGATTCTGGGTTTGGGAATGTGCTAAGTGTTGGATGATTTTCACACAATCAAATTTTCTCCAGCTATCAAAAACCTCTGGATGTGTTGTCCATCCCCTTTAGATATGTTATGGAGCCTCTTATTTATAGATGAAGTTTGTTGATGTTTAGGAGGGAAAACAAAAGAATTTGAACAAAATGGGTATACTATTTTTGTAGCTTTCGAGATACTGTCTTGTATGCCATTTTGGTGCAAGAATGGGGGCAGTATTGTAGGACTGTTATGCAACAGTTTTGGAGCGTTGTGGCCAGTATAGCAGCATAAGCATCTTTGAATATTTCCAACCTTTCATTTTAACCTCATAGGTCCAACCTTCAACCAGACTCCTCTTCAGACAACAATATTTGTTTCCAATCAAAGTGTCTTTCGAATGGGCCCTTTTTGTGCATCCTTCGAAGGGGTCAAATATGTGCCCCTTAAATGGGTCACCAAAATATGTCCTTCGAATGGGACATCCAAGTATGTTTTGCAAGTCCTTCGAATGGTCCACCAAACATGTCCTTCTAATGGAACAACAATTGTGTGTTGAATATTTTCAAGGGTGGAATCGAAGCAAGCTATTTCAAAGGGAGATATTATCCATTCGAAACTAGTATGAAAATACCCAATGCATGAGGGAAGTTCCTGCCTTATGATTCGAAACAAGCAGGAAAGAAACCTTTGCTTCCTGAATCGAAATAAACATTGTAAGGGGCCATTGCTTTGTGAATCAAAGAAAACAATAAAGGGATCATTGCTTTAATCGAAGCTTGCATGCAGGAGGCCATTTGCTTTTTGGGTTCTAACATGAAGGGAAGCTATTGCCTTGTGCAGACAGGCATGCAGGAGGCCCTTGCCTTGTACCTCATGTAGGAGGCCAATATTGAAGGTGGATTTGAAGGAGATGAGAAGGTGAATTCAAAGTAAGCATGGAGGGAGTTATTTGTCCAATCGAAGCTTGTCCAATCGAAACAGGTATGCAGACATCAAATGTCCAATCAAAACAGGCATGCAGCAACCATTGCATTGTGAACCAAACAAACATGTAAGGTCAATAGTGTAATCGAAGCTTGCATGCAGGAGGTTATTGCCATGGGCACCAACACAATCATATAGGATGCAATCGAAGGATGTATGCAGGAATCCTAAATGCCCAAACGAGGCTTGTATAAAGATAGGCGTTGCCAACCCTGGATCAAAGCTAGTTGCTTCGAAGGAATCCTTTTTCCTTGTGCATCGAAGCATGCAGAAGGAAGGAGTTGCCTCATGGATCTAAGGAGGCACAAAGGATGTTATTTTCTTATGGATCAAAGGAGGCATGAAGGAGACTAACATCCAATCGAAGCCCTGTGAATCAAAGTAAACTTGTTTTTTCTCCAATTTGTCAAAAAGAATATTTTTATCTGCTTTGCCCTTTTTTAACAGTTTCATCTTTAACTTGATGCTGGAAAATCCAATTGTACTTGTGCAAGCTTGAATTTTAGTGAAATTGCTTGAGAAATGAGAGGACAAATGTTTGGGTACAACAGTGTATGATGCAAGTCTTGAAACTTGTGACTTGTTTCTTCAAGATATTCAAATGAATAAACCTTGAAGATGAATAAGACCTTGATGAAATTTTAGATGATGAAACTTGAGTGAATCACGATGAATGTGATGTTTGAATCTTGAAACCGATGGATGGACTATTTTGATTAAAAACTTTTTAAGTGTCTCTTGAAATAATATTACATACGAATCCTTACTTAATGTTCAAATCCAAACCATATTCCTCTTGAAACAATCCCAGTTCCATGTAACAAATGAATGATAAATGCAATTTTAGCTCATAACTTAATCACTCAATAAATTCTTCATAGCACCTTGGTTAAGATAACATCATAAAAGGAATTACTCAATTTCACTGTCTAAACCTCCTGAGGAGTAACTGACTCGTGGAGCAAATAACTAGAACCCCTTGGATGATGATGATCATTAACAAACTCACATGATAAGAATACCATGATGGATTGAGTGATGAATAAATGATTCTTCACGCTTCTCTTTCCTTTTCAGAAACACATTCCTTGTCATATGGCTCAAGCAACAAAACTTATCAATCACAACCATAATTTGATGGAGGATGAGAAGATGAACCCTTGATTCACTCTTCAATCAATAAAATAAACTTTTGACTCGATGAAAGGTTGAATAAAAGATCCTGACCAATTTCTAAAGACATGTGACTTGATCCACAAACTCCAAGAGATCCTCAGATGAAAAACCCATAAAAGATGATCAACAACTATAAAAACAAACCTCGCACCTTAGTTGAAGTAGCCTCAAGCATAAAGATAAAAACCCTAACTTTGATCGAACATGGGAAAATAAGCCTTACTTCAAGGCCTTGATGAATTTTTTGGAGAAGAAAAGCCTTGTAGCCTGAAGAGAAAGAAATCCATGATAATTGTAAATCAAAACCTTAATTCCACACTTCAGTGTTTGAAGAAGAACCAGAAGAAACAACTTGTATTGAATATATATGAGCTTGATGTGTTAAGAGACTCCTGATAGTGTGAAGTTGGGAATGTTGAAACTGACTAGTGGTATTTTAGAAGAATTCCGAGAAGGTCATAAGTCTAATTTAAAATTGATTGATCATATGACCTTGATTAAACAAGGTAATGGATGTGAATTTAGAATTGATGAGAATGGTGTGATGGGGTTCGGAAATAAAGTGTGTATTCCAGATGTTCTAGAACTTAAGAAGCGTATTCTTGAGAAAGGGCATAGAAGTGGGTTGAGTATTCACCCCGGTGCTTCAAAGATGTATCAAGACTTGAAGAAGTTGTTTTAGTGGCCTAATATGAAAAAAGAAGTTGCCAAATTTGTTTATGCTTGTTTGATTTGTCAAAAGTCAAATATTAAGCATCAGAAGCCTTTGGGTCTAATGCAACCGTTAAATATTCCGCAATGGAAATGGGACAATATTTTTATAGATTTTGTGTCGGGTTTGTCGAAGACTGCTAAGGGCAATGATTCAATCTGAGTGATAATGGATAGGTTGACTGAGTCGGCTCATTTCTTATCGATAAAGATCAATCATCCTATGGAATAGCTAGTTGAGATATATATTGAGGAGATTGTGAGATTGCATGGGATACCTTCGAGTATCGTATTGGGTAGAGATCCGAGATTTACGTAAAAATTCTGGGAAGGTTTACAAAATGCTTTCGTAACTAAATTGAGGTTGAGTTCTGCATATCATCTGTAAATGAATGATCAAATAGAGAGGATTATTGAGTCTTTGGAGGATTTGCTGAGGGCTTGTGTGTTGGAATAAGGATGTGCTTAGGATAGTCACTTGCCATTATTGAATTTATGTACGACAATACTGATTAAATTTTGAGAAGGGTCTCATACCTAGGTGAGGCTTAGGTAGAAGTTAAGCACGGGTAGTGATTAAGTGAGTAGATTGTAAACTAGGTGAAAGTTTGTTATGGGTCTACGAATTGATACTATCTAGTTGACTTGGTCCTTGGCTTGGTAGCCCTCAGAGTAGGTGTTGTTGTTCACTGAAGTGGGTTAATAATCTTGTGTATTCTTTACATTTCTTCACTTTGTTTATCGTTTACCTTGTCAATGTCTGCAATTTCAGAGATCGGTGTCTGAACATCTCTTAGGACATCTGTAATCTAAATACCAGAATATCAACAAAAGTTTAAAGTACTTATTCAATCAAAAGAAGTTGAATATTAGGTAGAGAAAATGGCTTGAGTTGTTAAAGGATTTTGACTTTGATTTGAATTACCATCTGTGATCGGTGGATCTGGAACTGACTGTTTAACGCTGGTTCGCGAAATGTCGCGGAAGCAAGAGTCGCCACCGTCTTTTATTTTCTCCAAATGGAAAGGACAAAAGCACAGAAAAATTCCTTAAAGAGATTGCTCTCGGTTCGGGAGGTAGATTATAGAAAGGGAAGGTGTTAGCACCCTTTCTATCCATGGTTGTCCATGGGCTCTTAGATACTTGCTCACTTGTGTTTTCAAAAATGGTTTGTTTGCTTTTCAACTGTGGGTTTAAAAAAGTTTCTTTGAAAATTTCAGTTCGACTCTTGTATCAGTCCTCAAGAGTGTTTGAAAAGTTGCTTTCGAAAGCTTTTTGAAAAGTGTCGGTGTGAAAAGTATTTTTTTGATTTGTTTTGAAATTAGAGCAAGTATCTAGAGTCGTCTACCTACCCTAAGGAATTCGTCTGTGTAAATGTCCTTTAAAGTAGTGCCATCCCACCATTGAGAGGTAGGTAGCACCACCGTTGGAGGTGTTCGGGTCAATTCGAGGTTCGGGACATGGTGATCACCAGAGCAATAGGAAGATACCTTAGAAGCTACCCTCATGCCAGGTTCCCGGATCATGAGGACTTACTAAGACATCCTCTACTCGACGATCACCTTTCGAGGCAAGGCAACAGTGAGGCGTACCCTAGGGGTGGTGTGTGATTTGTGTGTCAGATTCATTTATTTTTGTCTTGTCAGGTTATGGGTGATCTATGCGTTTGTTTTTATTTTTTTGTCATTCATTCTTGCATGCATTTATTTAACAGTTAAAAAAGATGCGGAAATTGAAAGTTCTAAGCTATTACAAAGGCGCGGGTCCACATCGCCAAAATTAAAATCCAGGACCCGATTTGACGGAAAGTAAATAAACAAAGTAAATAAAGAATTAAAAGTGCAAGAAATTAATTACATGGCTTCGGGAGAGATACATAAATATTGAACGAAATAAAATAAATATGCGAATTAATAAGAATAAAAAACGAGGGCGTTGGACCCTTTTTGCAAAATTAAATTAAATGGTGACATTAATTAATTAAAAAAGAAAGGAAATTGGTTTTTTTTGGTATTTTATGATGTTAATGAAAAAAGAATTAATTAAAATTAAACCTAATTCTAATTGCTTTTAATTTATTAAGAAAAGAAGATTAAAACCTAATATTAACCCTAATTCTATATTTTTTAGGTTTTTATTAAAAAAAGTTCAAATTAAAACCTAATTTAAAACTAATTGATTTATGAATTTATTTACAAGAAATATTAAGATAAAAAAAATATTTATTATTTTTCTTCTTTTCTGATTTTTTAATGTGTTTTTGGTTTTTATGAAAATAATTAATTAATTGAACAAAACAATAATTAAAAGGAAAATAGAAAATAAAATAAAAATCAAGTAGAAAGAATTGCAAACCTAGGGGGGTTGCAGTCCCCAACATGGAGGTTTTTTTTCCAGTAATTTGGCCCAATGCTTCAGGCCTGTTTGACTTTCGTGCCAGCATGCATACGTGTTGACTGGAATGCATCGTGTTCTCCAAATCTATGCCCTTGGATTGATGAAGCTGGACGCGTGGACGTTGGATTTGGTGGGTGCATGGTACACTTCAGCCTTGAAACTGCATGGGAATGCTGATTGAAAAATAATATAGACAAAGGTGAGGACCTGGGGCTCGAACCCAGGTCATGAACGTTACCACCACTACGCCTTGCCAGCTGATCCATTTTGTTACTTTGTATATTATATGAATGACAATTATTATAAAACAAAACAAACGCTAGTGGCCTAAATCAGAAAAGCGCGCGCTGATTTTAAAAGGACCAATCATTGCTAGCCACGCATCTTCTTCTTCCTCGTTCTTGAAACACAAACAGATTAGGCAACGGTTTTACAAGTGTTCTCCTTGGCCACTTTTAGGAAAATAACGAATAGCCCAGGAACGCTCATAAATTGAGCGCGAGCATGGCCTTATGATCGTCTAAACGCACTGAATTGAATGGTGGTGGTTTCACACTCTAATTTTTCCTCATTTAAAAACCCCCAATTCGGAGCTTCAGGAACCCTAATGAACAACAATGGCATAATCGTATATAGCATACAAAAACTCAATCAAAATAGATAGTTAGCTTCAGAACAAGTCAATTAGTGTGAATGCATAAAAAAAACACAATGAAAATGCCTAAATATGGAAACACGATTATGCATTTTTTTTAAACAGTTTGAATCCCTTGTACCAATTCCGGGCGTGTACAGGTTGGAAAGTGATCCAGTTAGCTTCAGTGGGACACGAGGAAGCTTTTGCAATTGGTCTTGTGCTTTGAATCAACCTAAAACCTGATTTTCAGTTTTGAGTTTTCTTGCAAAAAATTTCAAGTTGGTGAATGGAGTTCCTGCGCAACTCAGTGATTAATTGCATTAGGGTTGTGTTCCTTGTATATGTAGTAATGATTTAGGTCAAAAATCTGATCAAAAGAATCCAAGATTTGATTGTTCAATATTTGATTTTCCAAGCATTATTTTTTCAATCTTTTCCATGCAATTTGATACCAAATCATGCCAAAACTTTCCAAAATGATCATGCACGAATCTTGAATGTCCAATGAGAGTATTTTCTGCACAAAGAGATTTGATTTCATTAGTTTTGTATTTTTCATGTATTTTATTTAATTAAATGATTTATTAATAATAAAAAATCCAAATAAATAAATAAAAATGGGGAAAAACTTCCCTTTGGGCCTAATGGTCGTGCACATGCTTGGGATAATGAATTGTGGAAGAAAAATGGGCCCATTAGCAATTTTAGGTCATTTGAATCAATGTTGACTTTTCAAAATATCCAAAAATTTCCCAACTTCCACAAGGCATAACTTGCTCAATTTTTAATATTTACTCATGTTCTTGGACATTTTGGAAAGCTATTTGAGTCCTCTAACCAATGTCTTTGGTCCCATGTCATTTTGATTTACCAATCTCAAGTTATGGTCTTTGACTTAAAGTCCCTTTTTGTTGACTTTTGAAAATGACCTATAATGTTGAAATTGATAACTTTTTGTGAGAGCATTTCTTGGACTTGTAATATGAAGATGAGTTGTAGGAAATGTATTTCTCTTCAAAATGAGCTTTGGATGGAATTTTTATGATAATCCATGTGAAAGTTATGCCCTGGTCAATTTACAGTTGATTTTTTTAGCTGTCCAAATAAGGAAACTTTTGCATCTTGATGATTTTTGAGCCCAGCTTTGAGAATCATGATCAAGCATTGATCAAATGATGTTTGTGGCTTCAAAATGAGATGTTGACCAAAAATTAGAACTTTTGACTGCCAAATGACCATTTTGCCCCTGCAGTTGACTGTAGTGCAATTAGGGTTTTTGACTGTGCAGTTTTGTGCTGAAAGTCTTGAAACTTGATGTGAGGATGCTTGACCATATTTGTAGGCATGTGGGACTTGATTGGACCTTTGGAAACTTCATTTTATTGATCAGAACAAAAACCCTAATCTTGACTGTTTAGGAGACCCTTGCACTATGCAACCCTTGGAGAACTTTGAAGCTTGACTTGGCAATTTCTTGAAGAATATGGGAGGGCAAATTTTGGGGTACAACAGTTGCCCCTGTTCAATCTTCTTAGACCTGAGGATGCAAATTGGCTGACGTGCCTTTCGTAATCCGAGGGTAGAAGATGATTGAACACTAGAGTGCCCAGAAATTTGCGCTCACATAGTAGCAGTGTGATGATGGAATGGGCTTATAGATGCCATTCAGAGGTTGATGAATAGGATGATGGGCTTATAAATGCCATCTGGATGTTGATCGCGTAAGAGCTTCCTTAGCGAGAACCTGCGTACCTGCAAAAGAAAAAAGAGTACCTGACACGTTGCAGGAGCTGGTTTTCAGATGCTTGGTATAGATATGTCCTGATTGGTTACAGGAGTTGGATCTGGAGCTTCACAAGATGATGAATGAACCAGGGATGGTTACTACCTTAGCATGAACGGTGAGAGAACCTTGGGTGACTTTAACTTCAACAACGCTCGTTGAGAAAATCTTGGTGGGAATTACCATCTTCGCAGTATCGGGAAGAGAACCAATAGGCAATTATAATTTCAAAAGCGGATGTTTGAGAAGAACCTGGAATGGAATTATCATCTCACGCACCGTCGGGGAGAGAACCATAGGAAATTATAATCTCAAAAGCGGACGTTTGAGAAAAACCTGGGCTGGAATTATCATCTCACGCACCATCGGGGAGAGAACCATAGGAAATTATAATCTCAAAAGCGGACGTTTGAGAAAAACCTGGGCTGGAATTATCACCTCACGCACCGTCGGGGAGGGAACCATAGGAAATTATAATCTCAAAAGCAGACGTTTGAGAAAAACCTGGGCTGGAATTATCATCTCACGCACCGTCGGGGAGAGAACCATAGGAAATTATAATCTCAAAAGCGGACGTTTGAGAAAAACCTGATAACTTCTACTGAGTCTTCATCAGAAAAATCTGTTGGGAGTCGATTTAGCTGGACTAGAGAAGGCCTTGGACTGGATAAGAAATCTTTGGAGTCGATTAACTGAACCGGTCTAGGTCTTGAAATATGATTGAGAATTTAACTGAATCTTTCCTGAAAGGTAAAGGTCAGTCATATGCTATGCATGATATGGACCAAGCAATGATGTTCTCAACATAAATGAGATTTGTAAGATATGATGCGTATATGCATGCTATAATGATGTATGTGATGTTTCTGTATGTTTTCGTCTAGGAAAGTAAATCCTTGACGGGTGCCGGGAAGTCACTCCTGGGCTGATATTGAAGAATAAGCTTTTACTTCCGCTGGGGATGATAACTGCAAGAATACCGGTAGGAGAAGATGACTCCGTTGAGGAATAAACTTGGAAAATGGAATACCTCTACGGGGAGAAAAGTACTCTGACGATCTTGCTGGGGAGCAATACTCTGTGGGGAGAGAGGTACTTTACTGAGTTGTTGATAATGACTTGCTGAGGATATCTTTGCTGTATTGGAAGTGCTGATAGACTTCGCTGGGGGTAAGAAGACTTCATCGAGGACGCTCTTTCCGTGGCTTTTGGCTGAGGATAACCCAGTCATATCCTGTTAAGGAAATAACTCTTTAAATATGGCCGGGCGACGCGTTCGTGCTTTGCGAGGATAAGCTTCCAGAATCTACTGGGGATAAGCTTACTGCTTGGGGAGATAAATTCCAATTTTCCTGGAGGAATTGGATTGGACTCTCTTGGGGGAGTTTTGACTGCGGGGAAGTGATTCCTTTGAATGTTGATATACTGCCGGGGAACAATCTTTAGGTCAAGACTGCCGGGGATGCTTGTTAAGAATATGTATACTGCTGGGGAATGTTGGGATCTGCGGGAGGATACCCAACTTCCTTAAGGCCTGATAACTCTGCTTGGAGAAGAATGCACTGACTGCTGACTTACTCTCTGGGGAATTAAGATGTACTGGTCATGTTCTTTAATTGAATCTACCTTGGTACTTTGGAGGACAGAACAATTAGATTGCTTAGACAACTCTTTATTGCCCATGTTTCTAGTGTCACCTGTAATTAATCCTTTGTTTCGTATGCAAATATTTATGAGTTAGCAAATTATTGTCAATGCATATATCACAAATTGAACCTTGGACGTTCTTCGCAAAACAAAACAGAAAAAGAAAAACAGTTGGCACGTTTAACTGAAAAGTATATTTGTATTGATTTTTGAATGGCCTGAAAATAGGCGTTTTGTATACAAGAGGCTGACGTCCTAGTAAGAGAACGCCGCCGAACAAAAGAGTTTATACAAATTTTGTACAAAAGAAAATAAAACAGCTGTGTGAAATGAATGATCCCACTGGGTTTCAACTCTGCTATTGCCTTTATAACTCCGAGCGTCTCATCACTTGATGACCTAAATGAAGATGAAGCTGACTGATCGACGCCGTCCGAACTTGATGTAGATACCGGATTCTGGATGCAAAGTGATCCAATGAGACATAGTATTACGCTTTTATCCCTAATTTTTGCCTGGACCGCCCTTTCGGGTTTTCAGTCCACCGGGATACCCATTTTTGCCCAAGCCGCCTTTTCAGGTTTTCGACTTGCCGGGTGTACAGATTTTTTTTCATTTCATCCCTTCATTTTGCCCGAACCCTTTTGGTTCGACGGGAAGCCCTAATTTTTGCCTAGGCATGTCAGCCTAGCGGGTCTTTTTTATGCGTAGTATCTTTTTACTATGTCTGCATTGGCGGGGTGAGGAAGGTCGTCACCATCCATATTGGTCAATATCATTGCTCCTCCTGAGAACACATGCTTAACCACAAATGGCCCTTCGTACGTAGGGGTCCATTTGCCCCTTGGATCACTCTGAGGAAGGATGATTCTCTTGATAACCAGATCCCCAACTTGATATTCCTGTGGTCTGACCTTTTTGTTAAATGCCCTGATCATCCGTTTCTGATACGTCTTACCATGACAGATAGCAGCAAGTCTCTTTTCATCAATGAGGTTGAGCTGATCAAGTCGTGTCTGGATCCAATCATCTTCGTTTAGATTTGCATCCTTCATTATCCGAAGAGAGGGTATTTGCACTTCGATCGGTAAGACTGCCTACATACCATAAACCAGAGAGAAAGGAGTTGCCCCGGTTGACGTCCTAGCTGAGGTACGGTACCCATGTAGAGCGAACGGTAACATCTCGTGCCAATCTTTATAGGTCACTGTCATTTTCTGCACGATTTTCTTGATGTTTTTATTTGCTGCTTCTACAGCCCCATTCATCTTCGGTCTGTAAGGAGAAGAATTGTGGTGCTGTATTTTGAACTGCTCGCAGAGCTCAGCGATCATCTTGTTATTCAGATTGGTACCGTTGTCTGTAATGATCCTCTCAGGGACGCCGTACCGATAGATCAGGTTATGCCGAATGAACCGTGCCACAACAGTCTTGGTTACCGTAGCATAGGATGCTGCCTCGACCCACTTCGTGAAATAATCAATCGCCACTAGGATGAAGCGATGCCCATTAGATGCCGTAGGTTTAATCTCACCGATCATGTCTATGCCCCATATTGCAAACGGCCAAGGTGCAGTCAGAACATTCAGGGGAACTGGAGGAACATGCACCTTGTCTGCATAAATCTGGCACTTATGGCATGTCCTGGAATGTTGGTAACAGTCAGCTTCCATTGTGGACCAGTAATATCCTGCCCATAGGATTTTCTTAGCCATAGTGTGTCCACTGGAATACGTACCAAAGGTCCCTTCGTGTAGCTCTTCCATGATCCTTTCTGCTTCAGTTTTATCCACACAACGCAGTAAGGTTGAATCATGGTTTCGTTTGTACAAGATGCCATTGCTAAGGAAGAACTTTGCTGCGAACCTCCTCAAGAACTTCTTATCATTGATAGAGGCACCTTCAGGGTATTCCTGAGCTTCCAGATATCTCTTCACCTCATGGTACTAAGGCTTCTCAGTCACCAATTCAGTCTCGAGATCACAACAGTATGCCGGTTCGTCCAGTTTCCAGATGATGATCCGGGGAGCCTCATTGTCCCATTTGACCTTGAACATAGAAGACATTGTAGCTAACGCGTCCGCCAACTGATTCTCTTCTCTCGGGAAGTGTTCAAAGGTTATTTCTGTGAAGTGGGGGATCAAGGTCAACACACATTCTCTGTAAGGAATCAGGTTTGGATGTTTCGTATCCCACTCTCCTTTGATCTGATTGATCACAAGAGCGGAATCTCCGAAGACACTCAGAAACTTAATCCTTAGGTCGATCGCAGCTTGAAGACCCATGATGCACGCCTCATACTCCGCCATGTTGTTGGTACAGTTGAAACATAGTCGGGCAGTGAGTGGAGTATGAGTACCTTGAGGTGATATGATTATGGCGCCGATACCGTTTCCTAAAGCGTTGGAGGCTCCGTCAAAGTGCATAGACCATCGGGATCCGGGTTCAGGTCCTTCATCCGGTCCAGGTACTTCACAATCAGTTACTATCATGATGCTTTCATCCGGAAACTCGAAGTTCATTGATTGATAGTCATCTACGGCCTGATGTGCTAAGTGGTCTGCCAATACACTTCCCTTGATGGCTTTCTGGGTTGTATACTGAATGTCGTATTCCGTTAAGATCATTTGCCATCTTGTAATTCTCCCAGACAGAGCAGGCTTTTCGAATATGTACTTTATAGGATCCATCTTTGAGATCAACAAGGTAGTGTGAGTTAGCATATACTGTCTCAGCTGGCGAGCAGCCCATACCAAAGCGCAGCAAGTTTTCTCAAGCAGTGAGTATCGGGTCTCACAGTCGGTAAACTTTTTGCTAAGGTAATAGATGGCATGCTCTTTTCGGCCAGACTCGTCATGCTGCCCCAGCACACACCCCATTGAGTTGTCAAGCATTGTTAGATATAGTATCAGAGGTCTCCCTTCAACCGGTGGCATAAGGATGGGTGGTTCTTGGAGATACTCTTTGATTCTGTCGAAAGTAGCCTGACATTCATCGTTCCAACTTACTACCTGATCTTTCTTCAGCAGCTTGAAGATTGGCTCACAGGTAGCAGTCAGATGGGAGATGAACCGAGCAATGTAATTCAGGCGTCCTAAAAAGCCTCTGACTTCCTTCTCTGTCTTAGGAACTGGCATCTCTTGAATAGCTTTGACCTTGGCAGGGTCCACTTGAATGCCCTTGTCACTTACCACGAAGCCTAGCAACTTTCCCGATCTTACCCCGAAGGTGCACTTGTTCGGGTTCAATTTCAGCTTGTACAGTTTCAACCAGTCAAACAACTTCTGCAGATGATCTAGGTGCTCTTCCTCAGTCTGGGACCTTGCGATCATGTCGTCAACATACACTTCTATCTCATGATGGATCATGTCATGAAATAAAGCAACCATGGCACGTTGGTAGGTTGCCCCAGCATTCTTCAACCCGAATGGCATGACCTTATAGCAGAAGGTGCCCCACTGAGTAACAAATGTAGTCTTTTCCATGTCTTCAGGTGCCATCTTGATCTGATTGTAACCTGAAAAGCCATCCATGAAAGAGAACACCTTATGCTGAGCCGTATTATCAACAAGGACATCAATGTGAGGTAGAGGGAAGTCATCTTTGGGGCTAGCCCTGTTCAGATCCCTGTAGTCAACACACATTCTGACCTTTCCATCCTTCTTAGGTGCCGGCACCACATTAGCAACCCACTGAGGGTAAGAAGTTATTGCAAGGAACCCAGCGTCAAACTGTTTCATAACCTCGGCTTTAATCTTCTCAGACATCTCTGGACGCATACGACGTACCTTTTGCTTCACCGGAGGGCAGTCTTCCTTAGTTGGCAAGTGATGGACCACAATATCAGTATCCAACCCGGGCATGTCTTCGTAGGACCAGGCAAAGATCTCCATATAATCATGCAGCATTTGAGTCAACCGTTGCTTCACGCTGAGCTCTAGGTTGGCACCAATCTTTACCTCTTTCCTGTCTTCCTCAGTACCCAAGTTTATTGTTTCCACTGGCTCTTCATGGGGTTGAATTGCCCTCTCTTCCTGAAGCAACAGTCTTGCAAGCTCACCAGGCACTTCGCAATCATCTTCACCTTCGTCTTCGGCTAAGTTGATCGGATTTTCGAAGTCATAACCGGCAGTAGCAGAGTCGTTATCAGTGAGATCCGGAGTGGATTGAAACCTGTATGAGTGAGTGTGTGTGTAAATACAGATGTTTTGAAATGTATGTAAAAGAAAGAAAGACAGAAAAGGAGCATAAGATTGGCAATGCGAGAAAACTTCCAAGATTTTCATTCATGATATATGAAATGACAATTTATATGCCCTCACAAATAGAACCACGGTGCCTCGGGTAAGACATCGGGCCAAAGAGTTTATTATTGTTTATTACAGATACCAAAAACATAGGAATTCATTACTTAGTAATAAGAGAAACAGATAGATTGTCCTTTGCACTCCAATTGTTAAGTTCACTGTCGGTTGCCGGGTAGATCCAGCTATCAAACTCAGCTTCATCCACTTCGTCTTCATCCCCGATAGCATTCACTCCATGAGCAGGCAGGGGAGCTGTCACTACATTGGGCTTCTCAGATGCCTCAAACTGTACCTCCTTGGCGTCAATAAGATCCTGCAGCTTGCTTCTTAATGCCCAGCAGTCATCAGTAGAATGCCCCGGGCTATCTGAATGGTAAGCACAACGAGCATTCGGGTTGTACTTAGGAGATGCAGTATTTGGAAACTTCGGCGCCTCTCTGACAGTCACTAGGTTGGTTGAGAGCAACTGTGGCAAGATTTGGGATAGGGTCATGCTCAACCGGGTAAACTCTCTCCGGGGTCTTTCAGCCCTTTGAGGATTGGTTGGCCGAGGAGCGGCAGCAGGCTTAGCAATCATTACCGCACTGACAGATTGGCGGCGCTCAGGTCTTTCTGATCTCCGGGAGCCATATACAGCACTAGCCTCCTTTTTGAAGGGTTTCTTCTCGGAACTAGATGATGCACCCTTCGGAATCTTTCCAGACTTCAACCCAGCCTCAACTCTCTCTCCAGTCAGAATTAAATCAGTGAACCCTGCAGACGAATTCCCGATAAGATGGTTGAAAAATGGCCCAGATAGGGTCCCCAAGAACATGTCTACCAACTCCCGATCAGTCAACGGAGGCTGCACCCTGCCAGCCAGGTCTCTCCACTTCTGAGCGTACTCCTTAAAACCTTCACTTGAACCTAACGACATACCCTGGAGTTGGGTACGTGTAGGAGCAAGGTCGGCATTATATTGATACTGCTTGTAGAAAGCAGTAGCCAACTCCTCCCAGTTACGAACCTTGGTCCCATCCAGCTGATAGAACCATTCGAGATGAGTCCCTGAAAGACTCTCCTGGAAGAAGTGGATCCACAAATTCTTATCCGCGGAGTACGGTTGAATTTTCCGAACATAGGACCTGAGATGTAGCTTGGGGCAAGACGCCCCGTCATATTTAGCGAAAGATGGTGCTTTGAACTTATGGGGAATAATCACACCAGTGGACAAACCCAGATCTCCGAAATCCAGCCCAGGCACCTGCTGTATTTCCATAGCATTTAACCTATCTTCCAGCTGCTTGTAACGGTCTTCTGCAGGAGGATATTGCTCTTCATCAAAATCAGTCTCGTTGTCGGAGACTACCGGACTAGGAACCCTTGCCTCTTGAGGAGTACTCTTGCCAACAGAAGAACCAGCCTCTTCATGCTACAGAGTATTGCCAAACCTTCGGCCCGAGTTGAACAGAACAGTTCTTCTCTTCTTCTTCTTCTCCTTCTTCAGGAGCAGAGCCTTCAGCTCTTCTTGGCCTTGAGCCAAACCCTTGATTAATTCCTGAAATTGCGCATTCTGCGCCTGAAGAGCCTTGATGGATGTCTCGGTTGATGACGAGTCAGGATTCATGATGCTGAAATAAACAGCGAAGAACTGTAAGCAACCTGAAAAGAGGAAAAACCTGCTATGCACATGATGAATGATATGTGTTTATGCAATGCATTCAAGGGTTCGAAAGTTCAAATTTGTTGTAGACAAAAAGGAACACACGTTATCATTAAGGAAATAACTGTTTTAGTACATCAAAGTCTCATGGGCAAAATAATACAAAAGCAAATCAATCCCAGAATATACTACGCATCCTCTTTGGAGCTATGTAAGTGTTGAGATTCCTCTCCTCATGCAACAGGCGGGTGAGCTCCAAGACCTTCTTTTCACTAGCATGTAGACTGGTCTCAAGAGAATTTCTTTCCTCCTTAAGCTGGATCCAGCTCTTCTGCATCTCTTCTCAGGATGTGGGCATATCAGGGTGCTGAATAGTGTAGGACACTTCTCCTTCCAAGACTGGTTCCTTGATCACAGGAAGCATATGAGGATAAGGCATCACTAACTTCTGGGAGCGGGCTCGTACCCACTTGAGATAAGGTTCCAATGGGATGGAATTCCTGTGCCCCAGTGTCTTGCTGTCTATCCTACTGGGCATCCTCCAAGCTCTGATAAATCTCTGGCGAAGTCCTTGAGTATCGTTATCGAAGTCAAAAACTACGTCAGGAATTAACATGTCATGAGGACCATCCCTCTGAGCATAACCAAACTGTCTCCAAGCCAGGCATGGGCTGTAAGTAATACCTCCTCTGATTCCAAGTAAAGGAACATTAGGGTACTCCCCGCAACGATCAATGATAGTGACATCTTCTCTGGACCGAGGGCACCAATGTATATCCGCATGTGTAAGAGTCATCAACCGTTGTGACCATCTCAAACCCCGCTCATTCTTCAAAACTGATTGTGGAAGGTGAGAAATAAACCACCTTCCTAGGAGAGGAGTGCAACACATAAGGACACCTCTTTTTCTCATGGTTCGAGTGTAACATGAGTGAAGGATGTCCCCAAGCAACGTAGGTATAGGATTCCTGGACATAAAGATCTGGACAGCACTGAGATCTATAAGCTGATCTGGATTAGGGAACAATACCAAACCATAGACAAGGAGGGCCACCACTTCTTCAAAAGCTTGCAAGTCAAGGGAGTTCCAACATTCATGGGCCTTTTCAAACAGAAACCTGGCTAAGAACCCTTTGATACCACTTCTAACTTCCCAATGTCCCTTGAGGTCAGATGACTGTAGGTGCAAGGCTTTAGCAATATCTTCGAGCTTAGGTTCCTTTTCCGTACCATTGAAGGGTAGCTGATCAAGGATAGGGATCTTCAGGAGCCGGGAGAACTCCTCCAATGTAGGTACCAACTGATAGTCCAAGAAGGTGAAACAATGATGCAGAGGGTCAAAGAATTGGAACAGGACCTTGATCATATCTTCCTCAATGTTGATATTGACCAAGCTGATGAGACTTCCATGTCTTTCACTGAATGAAGAGTCCTCGGGAATCCTGGATATAAGTTCCTTAAGCTGAGGAGGGACCCTTACAAGACTGATTTGAAGTGTCTTTCTACGAACAGTTTCCATGTCCTACAAAACAAGAACAAAGATGAAAATTCGAACCCCTGAAATGGTTAGTCAAATCATATGATGCTGGATGATGTCATGATGCTATGATTAAACACACCACAGATATTTACAAAGACAAACATGTAAGGCACACAAGGCACACAAGACAAGCCCTTAGGGTTTAAGGCCAGCATGGGGTCTGGGTAGTACCCTCTTGAAGTTGGTGGGTTCAACCTGTCCTAATCAAAGTAACCGGGTTCTAAGGTTCCCAATATCACGGGATTGCTTTCATTGTTCATCGTTTCGATTTAGCCACTGAACTGGCGACCGAAATATTCCAGGAAAGCAACCCTCAATTGAGTGTAGTATCGAGTATCAACCAACCTCGGACTGCACCAAAGTCAGTTATCTCACTACCCTAAAGAGGCCAAGATAGTTCAATTAAGGTTCCTAAGGTATGTTGATGCTTCATGACACCACGCGGAGGCCCCGTACTCTCCTTGACTGAACTTAAGGGTTACCGGTACACACCAAAGTGCCACATCAACGTAGCAGACTGTTTCAACCATGTCAGTATACCCCGCACAGTTCCCTCACAGCCTTGTTGCTACTTTCTAAGAAGGTATCCCCCAGATCCGGGTTAGGATCTATAGAACTCCCAAGCAACCCACAATTTAAAGCACACAAGGAAAACAATTGAAAACATAGTTATGAACTAGCCCTAAGGTACACCTCACTTTAAGTTAAATCCCCAGCAGAGTCGCCAGTTCTGTGATCGGTGGATCTGGAACTGACTGTTTAACGCTGGTTCGCGAAATGTCGCGGAAGCAAGAGTCGCCACCGTCTTTTATTTTCTCCAAATGGAAAGGACAAAAGCACAGAAAAATTCCTTAAAGAGATTGCTCTCGGTTCGGGAGGTAGATTATAGAAAGGGAAGGTGTTAGCACCCTTTCTATCCATGGTTGTCCATGGGCTCTTAGATACTTGATCACTTGTGTTTTCAAAAATGGTTTGTTTGCTTTTCAACTGTGGGTTTAAAAAAGTTTCTTTGAAAATTTCAGTTCGACTCTTGTATCAGTCCTCAAGAGTGTTTGAAAAGTTGCTTTCGAAAGCTTTTTGAAAAGTGTCGGTGTGAAAAGTATTTTTTTGATTTGTTTTGAAATTAGAGCAAGTATCTAGAGTCGTCTACCTACCCTAAGGAATTCGTCTGTGTAAATGTCCTTTAAAGTAGTGCCATCCCACCATTGAGAGGTAGGTAGCACCACCGTTGGAGGTGTTCGGGTCAATTCGAGGTTCGGGACATGGTGATCACCAGAGCAATAGGAAGATACCTTAGAAGCTACCCTCATGCCAGGTTCCCGGATCATGAGGACTTACTAAGACATCCTCTACTCGACGATCACCTTTCGAGGCAAGGCAACAGTGAGGCGTACCCTAGGGGTGGTGTGTGATTTGTGTGTCAGATTCATTTATTTTTGTCTTGTCAGGTTATGGGTGATCTATGCGTTTGTTTTTATTTTTTTGTCATTCATTCTTGCATGCATTTATTTAACAGTTAAAAAAGATGCGGAAATTGAAAGTTCTAAGCTATTACAAAGGCGCGGGTCCACATCGCCAAAATTAAAATCCAGGACCCGATTTGACGGAAAGTAAATAAACAAAGTAAATAAAGAATTAAAAGTGCAAGAAATTAATTACATGGCTTCGGGAGAGATACATAAATATTGAACGAAATAAAATAAATATGCGAATTAATAAGAATAAAAAACGAGGGCGTTGGACCCTTTTTGCAAAATTAAATTAAATGGTGACATTAATTAATTAAAAAAGAAAGGAAATTGTTTTTTTTTTGGTATTTTATGATGTTAATGAAAAAAGAATTAATTAAAATTAAACCTAATTCTAATTGCTTTTAATTTATTAAGAAAAGAAGATTAAAACCTAATATTAACCCTAATTCTATATTTTTTAGGTTTTTGTTAAAAAAAGTTCAAATTAAAACCTAATTTAAAACTAATTGATTTATGAATTTATTTACAAGAAATATTAAGATAAAAAAATATTTATTATTTTTCTTCTTTTCTGATTTTTTAATGTGTTTTTGGTTTTTATGAAAATAATTAATTAATTGAACAAAACAATAATTAAAAGGAAAATAGAAAATAAAATAAAAATCAAGTAGAAAGAATTGCAAACCTAGGGGGGTTGCAGTCCCCAACATGGAGGTTTTTTTTCCAGTAATTTGGCCCAATGCTTCAGGCCTGTTTGACTTTCGTGCCAGCATGCATACGTGTTGACTGGAATGCATCGTGTTCTCCAAATCTATGCCCTTGGATTGATGAAGCTGGACGCGTGGACGTTGGATTTGGTGGGTGCATGGTACACTTCAGCCTTGAAACTGCATGGGAATGCTGATTGAAAAATAATATAGACAAAGGTGAGGACCTGGGGCTCGAACCCAGGTCATGAACGTTACCACCACTACGCCTTGCCAGCTGATCCATTTTGTTACTTTGTATATTATATGAATGACAATTATTATAAAACAAAACAAACGCTAGTGGCCTAAATTAGAAAAGCGCGCGCTGATTTTAAAAGGACCAATCATTGCTAGCCACGCATCTTCTTCTTCCCCGTTCCTGAAACACAAACAGATTAGGCAACGGTTTTACAAGTGTTCTCCTTGGCCACTTTTAGGAAAATAACGAATAGCCCAGGAACGCTCATAAATTGAGCGCGAGCATGGCCTTATGATCGTCTAAACGCACTGAATTGAATGGTGGTGGTTTCACACTCCAATTTTTCCTCATTTAAAAACCCCCAATTCGGAGCTTCAGGAACCCTAATGAACAACAATGGCATAATCGTATATAGCATACAAAAACTCAATCAAAATAGATAGTTAGCTTCAGAACAAGTCAATTAGTGTGAATGCATAAAAAAACACAATGAAAATGCCTAAATATGGAAACACGATTATGCATTTTTTTAAACAGTTTGAATCCCTTGTACCAATTCCGGGCGTGTACAGGTTGGAAAGTGATCCAGTTAGCTTCAGTGGGACACGAGGAAGCTTTTGCAATTGGTCTTGTGCTTTGAATCAACCTAAAACCTGATTTTCAATTTTGAGTTTTCTTGCAAAAAATTTCAAGTTGGTGAATGGAGTTCCTGCGCAACTCAGTGATTAATTGCATTAGGGTTGTGTTCCTTGTATATGTAGTAATGATTTAGGTCAAAAATCTGATCAAAAGAATCCAAGATTTGATTGTTCAATATTTGATTTTCCAAGCATTATTTTTTCAATCTTTTCCATGCAATTTGATACCAAATCATGCCAAAACTTTCCAAAATGATCATGCACGAATCTTGAATGTCCAATGAGAGTATTTTCTGCACAAAGAGATTTGATTTCATTAGTTTTGTATTTTTCATGTATTTTATTTAATTAAATGATTTATTAATAATAAAAAATCCAAATAAATAAATAAAAATGGATAAAAACTTCCCTTTGGGCCTAATGGTCGTGCACATGCTTGGGATAATTAATTGTGGAAGAAAAATGGGCCCATTAGCAATTTTAGGTCATTTGAATCAATGTTGACTTTTCAAAATATCCAAAAATTTCCCAACTTCCACAAGGCATAACTTGCTCAAATTTTAAGCTTTTCTCATGTTCTTGGACATTTTGGAAAGGTCTTTGAGTCCTCTAACCAATGTCTTTGGTCCCATGTCATTTTGATTTACCAATCTCAAGTTATGGTCTTTGACTTAAAGTCCCTTTTTGTTGACTTTTGAAAATGACCTACAATGTTGAAATTGATAACTTTTTGTGAGAGCATTTCTTGGACTTGGAATATGAAGATGAGTTGTAGTAAATGTCTTTCTCTTCAAAATGAGCTTTGGATGGAATTTTTCTGATAATCCATGTGAATGTTATGCCCTGGTCAATTTACAGTTGACTTTTTCAGCTGTCCAAATAAGGAAACTTTTGCATCTTGATGATTTTTGAGCCCAGCTTTGAGAATCATGATCAAGCATTGATCAAATGATGTTTGTGGCTTCAAAATGAGATGTTGACCAAAAATTTGAACTTTTGACTGCCAAATGACCATTTTGCCCCTGCAGTTGACTGTAGTGCAATTAGGGTTTTTGACTGTGCAGTTTTGTGCTGAAAGTCTTGAAACTTGATGTGAGGATGCTTGACCATATTTGTAGGCATCTGGGACTTGATTGGACCTTTGGAAACTTCATTTTCTTGATCATAACAAAAACCCTAATCTTGACTGTTTAGGAGACCCTTGCACTGTGCAACCCTTGGGGAACTTTGAAGCTTGACTTGGCAATTTCTTGAAGAATATGGGAGGGAAAATTTTGGGGTACAACACCATCCATGTAAAGTAAATGTGGTAGATGATGTGTTAAGTAGGAAACCGTTACATATGTCGATGCTTATGGTTCGAGAGTTAGAAATGATCGAACAATTCAGAGATATAAGCTTGATATGTTAAGAGACTCCTAATAGTGTAAAGTTGGGAATGTTGAAACTGACTAGTGGTATTTTAGAAGAAATATGAGAATGTCAGAAGTCTAATTTAAAATTGGTTGATTAGTTGACCTTGATTAACCAAGGTAATGGATGTAAATTCAGAACTAATGAGAATGGTGTGATGAGGTTCAGAAATAGAGTGTGTATTTCAGATTTTCTAGAACTTAAGAAGAGTATTCTTGAGGAAGGACATAGAAGTGGGTTGAGTATTCACCCCGGTGCTACGAAGATGTATCAAGATTTGAAAAAGTTATTTTGGTGGCCTGGTATGAAAAAGGAAATTTCCAAATTTGTTTATGTTTGTTTGACTTGTCAGAAGTCGAAGATTAAGCATCAGAAGCCTTTGGGTCTAATGCAACCGTTGAACATTACGCAATGGAAATGGGACAATATTTCTATAGATTTTGTGTGTGGTTTGCCGAAGACTGCTAAGGGCAATGATTCAATCTGAGTGATAGTGGATAGGTTGACTAAGTTAGCTCATTTCTTACTGATAAAGATCAATCATCTTATGGAGAAGATAAGTGAGGTGTATATTGAGGAGATTGTGAGATTACATGGGATACCTTCGAGTATCGTATCAGATAGAGATTCGAGATTTACGTCAAAATTCTGGGAAGGTTTATAGAATACTTTTGTAACTAAGTTGAGGTTGAGTTTTGCATATTGTGATGCAGTGGGAGAACTGACTTGAGGTTTTTTGTGTTTATGTTTGCAAATGTTGCGGTTAGCAAGAGTCGCCGCCAACTTTTCTTTTATCCAAAAGGAAAGGTGAAAAAGCACAGGAAAGACCTTTGAGATATTTTTTCTTGAGTTCGGGGGGGTAGATTATGAAAAGGGAAGGTATTAGCACCCTTTTCATCCATGGTTTTCCATGGGCTCTTAGTTACTTGTTTTTGTTTGTTTGAAATTGTTCTTGGTGTGGTTTTGAAAGTATTTTGTAAAAGAGGCCATTCGTTTAGGAAATCTTTGTAATGATTCTCGTTCGTAAGAATGTATACAAAGATGTTTGTCTTTTGAAAATGTTTTCAATGTTTGTAAGATGTTTTTGAAATGTGTGTGTGTTTTGAAAATAGCAAGGATGTTTTTGTTTTGAAATGGAGTTAGTAACTAGAAGCTATCTACCTACTCAAATGTCTTTCCTATGTATTTTCTATTCCTTTGACATTGTTGTCTTACCATTGATTTGGTATGCAACCCTATCTTTGGATGTAAACGGGACGGGCGTGGGTCATCGTATAGCCATGATTAGCAATGTTTGAAAAGTATCTTAGCATTTTGAGGGACCAAGATCATTTTGTAAGGCAACTTTTGAATAGCGTCATCGAGGGACTATGATCTTAAATTTGTTTTGTTTTGCCAAGATACTTCACATGCGTAACATGGCCATTTTTGTTTTAGGCAACCAAGTGGGAAACCCTAAGGGTGCTTGTATGCAAGTGTGTCATTTTCATGCTTTTGATTTTGTCTTGTATTTAGGGTGTTTTATTTTGTTTTGTTTTGTTCTTGTCATACAAACCCTAATTACTAATCATGGCATATGAAAGTGATAAATTGCGTAATGTAAATATTTCTAAGCTATTACGACAATTTATGGGAAGGGGGAATACAAGTTTGAATGGGGATTTGGACAAATATAAAGCTAAATGCATTATTACAACTGTGATACGGTGGAAGAACTGACTGTTTTTGGAATGCTGGTTTGTGTTTTGCGTCTGTGTTTGCAAAATGTCACGGTAAGCAAGAGTCGCCACCGACTTTTATTTTATCCAACAAGGAAAGGAAAAAAGCACAGAAAAATTCCTTCTTCAAGATATTTCTGAGTACGGGGGGTAGATTATAGAAAGGGAAGGTATTAGCACCCTTTCTATCTGTAGTTATCTACGGGCTCTTAGGTACTTTCTCATCATTTTCAAAATTGTTTTCTTTGTGTTTGTGGGTTTTGAAAAAGTTTTTGTTTTGACTTCGATTTAACTCTTGCGTCTGTCTTCAAGAGTGTAATGAAGTGTTTTTGAAAACTTGTTTGTAAAAGAGTGTAAGTGTGAAAAAAGTTTTGTTTTGGATGCAAGTATCTAAGAACTAATCTACCTACTCGAAAAAGGAATCGTTCTATGTTTGTTTCCTTTAGACAATGCTATCCCACTATTAGTGAGTAGGTAGCACCATCGTCGGAGTTTGAGGTTCAATTCGAGAGAGGGACATACGATCACTAAAGCAATGTTAGGACGTCTTAGCGGTAACCCTAATATCTTAGATAAATTATCCGAGGCAACGATATCCGAGGCAACCTTTCCGAGGCAACTTATGATCTTTTAGACAAGAGGGCAACCTCTAAAACAACCTATACTCAATGGCCGTTTACGAAGGCAACCAAGTGGGAGTGTACCCTAGGAGTGCGCATGTGCGAATATGTTGATTTCAGATTATTTTTATCTTTGCACAATTAAGGGTGATCTAACTGTTTTAAGATTAAACATTCATTCTTGTCATGCAAGCCCTATTATCAAACATCTAACAGTTGAATATTTGCAGAAATTAAAGTGCGGAATCTAAACTAACTATTACAAGGCGTCAGGTATTTAAATTACCAAAAACAAACCCTTTGAAATTTAAAAGCGGAAAAATAAATAAATGTCCTAATTTAATTATTACAAACCGGGAGCAGATACAATAATTAGATAAAAAGTAAAGCGCGCGAGAAAATTGAATCGAATGCGAAACTAGGGTTTTGACCCTCCTAATTAAAGAAAATGTTTTTGTTGTTTTTATTTTTTAAGAAAAGAAATTAATTCCTAAAATTAAATACTAAATTAATTAGTTATTAAACTAATTAATGAAAAATAATTAAATGTCATATTTTTGGTTTTTTGTTAATTTAGGAAAGAAATAAAATAATTAAATTTGTAATAAAACCTATTGATTCTAATTGATTTTAATTATTTACAAAAATAGATTAAAATTATCTAATATTAATAACCTAATTAAATTAATTAATATTTATTGATGAGAAATAAAATTCTAAATTTATTTGGACATAAAAATATTTTTGTGATTTTTTTGATAAAAAAGAAAATTATTTTTGGGTTAGTAAATAAATAAAAATAATTAAATGAAAATATAAACAAAAAAAGAAAGAGAGAGATGGGCCTGAATAGAGGGGGTGTGCATAGCAAGAATTTGGCCCATTTGTGTTGATCCATTTTGACTTTCTGCAATTCAGTGTGTTGCGTTTGACTGGCCCTTTGGTGCACCCTCAGTAGTAGCCACCAGATCTGGCCATCTGGCGCGTGGATGATGAAGGTCCATGGTGGGCGCTTGGCTTGCACATGCATATGATAACCTGAAAATAAACAGAAAAATAGCAAATGCTGGAGGCAGGGATCGAACCCCTGACGTCCAGCCTCCAACGCCTTGAACATCCACCTGGTAACCACTGGGCTATGTTGTTCTTATTGTTATCATGTTGCAAAATAATAATACTATAAGAAAAATGAAATATAGTGGAAACAAAATCAGAAAACGCGCGCTCGTTTAAACAAGCCAATGGTGGGACGACAGCTAATCGTCTTCTTCTTCCCTCCGCGGCTAAAAACCTTGAGACCTATACCCACGGACGCTGTCCGTCACTGTAACTCTGTCCACTCTCAAAATATTCCATAAGCCATGGAAATGATATCTAAGGCCATGGTTGAGGTCATTTCATCCTCCTGATCACAACTGTACCATTCATGAAGGCCAATTATTCCTGAAATCAAAAACCCTAAAAAACTCCAAAAAAACCTAACAATGGTAATTCACGATTCAGTCCATTAAAATGAAATTGGCTATTGTAGAAATTTTGCAAACATCATGGTGATCAAGAATGTACAATTATTTTACACTATGGATGCAAGAATAAAGCTATTCGAATTCAAGAAGATGGTGACACCGTTACGGACTTATAGTGCGTTGGAGGGCTTGAAAACGATTGGTTTCGATTGTTTTAGGTTCCTGAGAGTGCCAAGAAGTGATTGGGACAGATACCACGCCTTGAGATGCCTATAACCACCAATTCGATCTCACACTTTTTTCTTGTTTTTTCAACTTTTGTTTTCCCTCTACGCTTGATTTCCAACCTCCTTTTAGGTCTGCACGCAGTCCTTATGTATCACAGAATGCATTAGGGTTGATTCTTGTGTCCAAATCCCTCTCCATCAATGATTTTGATATTTGATTTGATTCTTCTTTAAAGCTTTCCAAAATTGGTCCAAATCCAATCTCTTTGTACACATATGCCTTGATACGAGTTTGATTGATCTTAGCTGTGTAATAAGACCTGAAATCATCACAAAATCCTTGGTTTCAATGTTTTTGGATTTAATTTGATTTAATTTGATTTAAATTGAATTAATTCAAATAAAAACCAAATTAAATAATAAAAATATGATATGGACAAATGACCAAGGTTAGAGCATGTGGGCTATAATGCCAACTTAAAACAAGTGAAAAAGATTGGGCCCATTTGGCAAAATTTGAAGTTTTGGGCATAGTTGACTTTTGGCAATTTTGCAAAAAAGGCCAACTTCAACAAAGCATAACTTCCTCAATTTTGACTCTTTGGAGGTGTTCTTGGACTTTTTAGGAATCTTGATATGTCCTCTAAACAAACCTTTTGGTCTCGTCTCAATTTTATATTCCATGCTCATGTATGAAGCTTTGACAAAGAAGGTGTTTTTGTTGACTTTTCAAAATGACCTATAATGTCCAAATTCATAACTTCTTGTGAGTGCATATTTTGAACTTGGGAGATGAGGATGGACTTTGGGGAATTGCATCCCCTTCAAAATGAGCTTTGGATGGGTCATTTCTCATAAAGTATGAGAAAGTTATGCTTGGTCAAAGTTGAGTTGACTTTTCGTGTAAAACCATAATTTAGCAACTTTTGAATCTTGATGAATTATGAGCAATACTTGATGAATCATGATCAAACCTTGATAAAATGATGAAATATACTTCAAAATGAGGATGTTGACCAAAAATATTAAAGTTTGACTGTATGTAGGTCACAGTTGACTTTTGCCCTAGCACAATCGATTTTTTGGACCTTTGAGCAATTGACTGAACAAACTTCCTCTGCAAGTCTTGAAACTTTAAATAGATGATCTTGATAACATGTTAGGACATTGGTGAGCACTTGTGGTAACTTTGACTCAAGGATATTGATGCAACATGAAACCCTAATTTTGGGTAGACTGCCTTAGGAGAGAGCTTGTCTGGCCAACCCTTGGACTACCTTGAGCAATTTGGAGATCGTTCTTAAAATGTTTTGAGAAATATGGGAGGGAAAATTTTGGGGTACAACAACTGCCCCTGTTCAATCTTCTTAAACCTGAGGATGTAGATTAACTTTCGTGCCTTTCGTGATCCGAAGGTGGAAGATGATTGAACACTAGAGTGCCCAGAAATTTGCACTCGCATGAAGTGGTAATTGTCTTGTGATGGATGCCATTTGGAAATTGCTGACGAGGGGATGGGCTTCAAGATTCCATCTTAAGGGGTGTCGATCGCATAAGAGATTCCTTAGCGAGAGCTTGTATACCTGTTGTTGAGGAAGATTCCCCTGGGGAAGTCCGATCTTTGTTGAAAGAAGTAGAATTTTAGGAGCTTCATTGTCCGTTATTCTACTGGTGAGTCATCTCTGTTGATATTTAGGAACTTTGGTCGTCCGTACTCAATTGAGGAATCATCTCTATTGATATTTAGGAACTTCAATCGTCCGTACTCAACTGAGGAAACAATCTTCGCTGAGATTTAGGAGCTCGTCCGTAATTCAACTAAGAAAACATCTTTGCTGAGATTTAGGAGCTCGTCGGTAATTCAACCGAGGAAATATCTGTCGAGATTTAAGAACTCGTCTGTAATTCGACTGAGGAAACATCTCTGCTGAGATTTAGGAGCTCGTCCGTAATTCAACTGAGGAAACAATCTTCGCTGAGATTTAGGAGCCTGTTCGTAATTCAACCGAGGTAATATCTTTTTTGCTGAGATTTAGGAACTCGTCCGTAATTCAGCTGAAGAAACATCTCTGCTGAGATTTAGGAGCTCGTCCGTAATTCAACTGAGGTAAACATCTATGCTGAGATTTAGGAGCCCGTATGTAATTCAACTGAGGGAACAACTTCACTGAGATTTAGGAGCTCGTCCATAATTCAACTGAGGACATATCTTTGTCGAGATTTAGGAGCTCGTCCGTAATTCAATAACTTTGCTGAGATTTAGGAACTTGTCCGTAATTCAACTGAGGGAACATCTTCGCTGAGATTTAGGAGCCCGTCTGTAATTCAACTGAGGAAATATCTTTGTCGAGATTTAGGAGCTCGTCCGTAATTCAACAACTTTGCTGAGATTTAGGAACTTTTCCGTAATTCAACTGAGGAAGCATTTTTGTCGAGATTTAGGAGCTCGTCCGTAATTCAACAACTTTGCTGAGATTTAAGAACTTGTTCGTAATTCAACTGAGAAAATATCTTTGTCGAGATTTAGGAGCTCGTCCGTAATTCAACAACTTTGCTGAGAATTTAACCGTATCCTTCCTGAAAGATAAAGGTTAGTTGTATGTAATGCATGATATGTATCAAGCAATGATGTTCTCAAAATAAATGAGATTGTGTCATATGATGCGTATGCATGTCATGATGTATGAAAATGTGATGTTTTTAGCTGGGGAAAATAAATCCCTGATTGTTGTTGGAGAAAAGAATTGAATTCTTCATTTCCGCTGGAGATAGTGGATGAAGATGATTGTGAGAATAAACCTGCAAGAGAGGATAACTCCGCTGGGGAATAGACTGACGAGGAAATGACTCTGTGGGGAAGAGATGTTTTGCTGAGGATTCCGCTGATAAATTCAGCTGGGGATGAATCACCGTTGCTGGTGATAATGAACCTTGTTGGGGATTGAATTCCTGTTTTATGAAAGGAAAGAACTCCGATGGGGATGATTTTCCAGTTGCGACTTCACGGGGAATAATATTTTAGACTCTACTGGGGATAATCTTCCAGAGTCTACTAGGGACAATTCTTCAAACTCCACTGGGGATATTTTTATACTCCGCTAGGGATGATAAGACTTTTCAGTGCTGATGGTAGATAAACTCTGCTTGGGGAGAATATTATTGATTCATTCACAATTGCGAGTCTCAGCCGGGGAGAGCTAACACCATTGTCTTTCTCTTACTCTGCGGGGAATGAATGTACTTTCAATCGTTTCCTCCAGCTAGGTCTATCCCTATACCTGGTGGACAGAGCAACTGTACGGTTTGGACATTTCTCGTTTGCCCATGTTTCTGATATTACAAGTAATCGTTTTTTGTTTCGCATGTAAATATTCATTCGCAGCAATTAATGTCAAATGCATATATAAAAAACGAACATTGGACGTTCTTGCAAAATAAAACAGACAAGAGAAAACAGTTTGAAATTTCTTTGTAAAAATGACTTGTATTGATTTTGAAGTTAGCCTGTAAATAGGCGTTTTTTGTACAAGAGGCTGACGTCTTAGTAAGAGAACACCGCCAAACAAACAGAATTTATACAATTTGTGAAAAAGAAAAACAGCTATGTGAACAATCCCACTGGGTTCCAACTCTGCTATTGCCTTTATGTCCTCGAGCATCTCATCCATTTGCTACTTGGTTGAAGGTGGACCAGATTGATTAGTGTCGTCCGAGCTTGGTAGTCGATACCGAAGTCTGGTTGCAAGGTGATCCAATGAGACATAGTGTTACGCTTTGATCCCTAATTTTTGCCTGGACCGCCCTTTCGGGTTTTCAGTCCACTGGGATACCCTTTTTTTGCCCAAGCCACCTTTTCAGGTTTTCGACTTGCCGGGTGTACAGTTTTTCATTTTCATCCCTTATTTTTTCCCGAACCCTTTTTTGTTCGTCGGGAAGCCCTTATTTTTGCCTAGGCCAGTCAACCTAGCGGGTCTTTGATTATGCATAGTATCTTTTCACTATGTCTGTATTGACGGGGTGAGGAAGGTCGTCACCATCCACGATGGTTAGAATCATAGCTCCTCCTGAGAAAATGTTCTTAACCACAAATGGCCCTTCGTAAGTAGGAGTCCATTTGCCTCTGGGATCACGTTGAGGTAATATGATGCGCTTGATCTACAGATCCCCAACTTGATACTCTTATCGTCTGACTTTCTTGTTAAATACCTTGGTCATCCGCTTTTGATACGTTTGACCATGACAAATAGCAGTAAGTCTCTTTTCATCAATTAAGTTCAACTGATCAAGCCAAGTCTGAATCTAGTCATCTTCGCTCAAACCTGCATCCTTCATAATCCGAAGAGAGGGTATCTGAACTTTAATGGGCAAGACGGCCTCCATGCCATATACCAAGGAATAGGGTGTTGCCCCTGTTGACGTCAGTGCTGAGGTACGGTACCCATGAAGAGCAAAAGGTAACATCTCGTGCCAATCTTTGTACGTCACTATCATCTTCTACACAATCTTCTTAATGTTCTTATTAGCCGCTTCAAGAGCCCCATTCATCTTCGGCCGGTAAGGAGAAGAGTTGTGATGCTGTATCTTGAACTGTTTGCAGAGCTCGGTGATCATCTTATTGTTGAGATTTGTACCATTATCCGTAATGATCCTCTCTGGTACACCATATCGACAGATCAAATTGTGCCGAATAAACTGTGCCACGACGTTCTTGGTCACCGTAGCAAAGGAAGCTACTTCAACCCACTTTGTAAAGTAATCAATAGCTACCAAGATGAAACGATGCCCGTTAGATGTCGTAGGTCTGATCTCACCAATCATGTCGATGCCCCACATTGCAAAAGGCCAAGGAGCTATCAAGACGTTTAGAGGAACTGGAGGTATGTGCACCTTATCAGCATAAACTAGGCACTTATGACAGGTCCGAGAATGATGATAGCAGTCGGCTTCCATGGTGGACCAATAATATCCTGCCCGAAGGATTTTCTTTGCCATGGTGTGTCCACTGGAATGAGTTCCGAAAGTACCTTCATGTAACTCTACCATAATCCTTTCTGCTTCGTTCTTATCCATACATCGCAGCAAGGTTGAGTCATGGTTATGCTTGTAAAGGATGCCATTACTGATGAAGAACTTTGCTGCGAACCTCCTCAGAAACTTCTTATCATTAACAGATGCACCCTCGGAGTACTCCTGAGCTTCAAGATACCTCTTTACCTCATGAAACCAGGGTTTATCTGCTACCTCTTCAGTCTCGATATCGCAATAATATGCAGGTTCGTCCAATCTATCAATGGTAATCTGGGGGGCCTCATTGTCCCACCTGACCTTGAACATAGAAGACATCGTAGCTAGCACGTCCGCCAACTGATTCTCCTCTCTAGGGAAGTGTTCAAAGGTTATCTCCTCGAAGTGTGGAAGAAACGTTAACACATACTCCTTGTAAAGAATAAGATTATGGTGTTTCGTATCCAACTCGCCTTTGATCTGACTGATCACGAGAGCGGAATCTCCGAATACACTTAAGAACTTAATTCTTAGGTCAATAGCTGCTCGAAGACCCATAATGCACGCTTCATACTCCGCCATATTGTTGGTGCAGTTGAAACATAGTCGGGCAGTGAACAGAGTATGAGAGCCTTCAGGAGATATGATCACGGCGACAATGCCATTACCCAAAGCGTTTGAAGCTCCATCAAAGTACATAGACCATCGGGATACCTCCTTAGGTCCTTCATTTGGTCCAGGTGTTTCAGAGTCAGTCACCAACATGATATTCTCATCCGGAAACTCAAAGTTCATAGATTGGTAATCATCCACTGCCTGATGTGCTAAATGATCTGCCAACACACTTCCCTTGATTGCCTTTTGGGTCGTATATTGGATGTCATACTCAGTCAAGATCATCTGCCATCTCTCTATTCTTCCGGACAAGGCAGGCTTTTCAAAGATATACTTGATTGGATCCATCTTTGATATCAATAGAGTAGTGTGAGTCAGCATATACTGTCTCAGCCGGCGAGCAGCCCATGCCAAAGCGCATCAAGTTTTCTCAAGCAACGAGTATCGAGTCTCGCAGTCGGTAAACTTTTTGCTAAGGTAATAAATAGCATGCTCTTTTCAGCCAGACTCGTCATGCTGCCCCAGCACGCACCCCATTGAATTATCGAGTACTGTCAAGTATAAGATTAAAGGTTTCCCTTCAACTGGAGGCATCAGAATAGGTGGCTCTTGGAGATATTCTTTGATCCTTTAGAAAGTGGCCTGACATTCATCGTTCCATCTTACCACTTGATCTTTCTTCAGTAACTTGAAGATTGGCTCACAAGTAGCAGTCAGGTGCGAGATGAATCGGGAAATGTAATTCAGACGTCCCAGAAAGCCTCTGACTTCTTTTTCTGTTCGGGGAGCTGGAATTTCCTGTATAGCCTTCACCTTTGCAGGATCCACTTGAATACCTTTATCACTTACGATGAAACCCAGCAGCTTACTAGACCTCACCCTGAAGGTGCACTTGTTCGGGTTTAACCTTAGCTTGTACAACTTCAACCTGTCAAATAGCTTCTGAAGATGGTCAAGATGTTCTTCCTCAGTTTGGGATCTTGCAATCATGTCATCAAAGTATACCTCAATCTCATGATGGATCATGTCGTGGAACAAAGCAACCATGGCGCACTGATACGTTGCCCCCAACATTCTTCAATCCGAAAGGCATGACCTTATAGCAAAAGGTACCCCATTGAGTAACAAAGGTTGTCTTCTCCATGTCTTCGGGAGCCATTTTAATCTGATTGTAACCGAAGAAACCATCCATAAAGGAGAAGACCTTATGCTGTGCGGTGTTGTCAACTAGAACGTCGATATGAGGCAGAGGGAAATCGTCCTTGGGGCTTGCCCTGTTCAGATCCCTATAGTCAACACACATCCGAACCTTACCATCCTTCTTCGGCACTGGAACCACGTTGGAAACCCACAGCGGGTAAGAAGTAACTGCTAGAAAACTGGCATCAAACTATTTCATAACCTCGGCCTTGATTTTCTCATACATCTCTAGGCACATTCGGCGAACTTTCTGTTTCACTGGAGGACAGTCTTCCTTGGTAGGAAAGCGGCGAACCACGATATCAGTATCCAACCCAGGCATATCTTCATAAGACCAGGAAAAGATCTCAACATAGTCACGCAGCATCTGAATCAACCGTTGCTTAACGTTAGACTCCAGATTTGCACCAATCTTGACCTCTTTCTTGTCTACCTTTGTACCCAGATTTACCGTTTACACTAGCTCTTCATGCAGCTGTATAGCCCTCTCTTCCTGAAGTAACAATCTAGCAAGTTCACCAGGCACTTCACAATCATCCTCACCTTCGTCCTCGGCTTGGTTTATCAGACTTTTGAAGTCATAACTGGCAGTAGCAGAGTCGTTATCAGTGGGATCCAGAGTGGATGTAGATCTATATATGTGAGTGTGTGTAAAATAGCTGTTTTGCAAGATAGAAAAGAAAAACAAGGAGCGCAAAATTCGTAATGCAAGAAAATGTCCAATGCTTTTATTAATGATATATGGAAATGACACACAATAAGCCCTCATACAAAGCCACGGTGTCTCGGGTAAGGCACCGGGCCGTAAAGTTTAAAAATTGTTTGTTACAAATCCAAAACAAAAGTCTATTACTGTGTGATAAAAGAAATTGGCATGAAGTCCTTTGCCTTCCAATTGCTTAGTCCGCCGTTGGTAGTCGGGTAAATCCAGATATCAAACTCAGACTCTTCATCATCGTCTTCAATCATATTCACTTCAGGATTAGTAATTCACACGGGAGGTCTTCTAATCCGCGCGCGCCGAACGACCCTTTGAGCTTCTGCAGTGAAACCAAAACCAAACTTGTCAATCTTATGTACAAAGTCAGGGAGTTGGCCCTAATTCGTACACCCACCTTTCTCAATAACAGCTCAGGCATCTTTTACGGAAGCCATCTTCATTGGAGGATCTTCAATAACAATTTCATTTGATGCTAGCGTCTGGGGGACTTCTTCAAAATGTTGACACGGAGTTTCAATGAACTCCCCGTCCATCTCCATATACCGGAAAGAGTTGAGGTGGCTCACCATGCACTCCTCTTCTCCTCGTACCATAACAATTTTTCCCTTCACTGGGTATTTCAGCATCTGGTGGAGCGTAGAAGTTACTGCCCCAGCTTTGTGAATTCATGGGCGACCAAGCAAACAAGAATAAGATGGCCGAATGTCCATCACATAAAATGTAGACGCGAAAATCTGAGAACCAACCTTAACTGGAATATCCACTTCTCCATGTACCGTTCTCTTGGACCCGTCAAAGGCCCTAACCACAATAATACTCGGCTTCAGCACCAGCCCTTCACAGTCTAACCAGTCTAACGCTTTCTTGGGTAAAACATTCAACGAGGACCCAGTATCCACCAATACGTGAGCTAAGGTAGTGCCCCTGCACTCGATTGAAACATGTAGAGCGTCATTGTGATTCTTTCCCTTGGCAGTCAAGTCTGCATCGGAGAAACCCAACCCGTTATCTATTGTCAAACTAGCCACACAATCTTTAAACTGGTCAGCAGATGTCTCCTGCGGCACATGCGCAGTTTTCAGGAAAGCAATCAGAGCCTTAGCATGGTCCTCTGAACACAACAACAAAGACAACATAGAGATCTTCGACGGGGTTTGCCCCAGCTGTTCGACTACATTGTAGTCGCTTTTCTTGATGATCTTTAAAATTTCCTCTATCTCCTGTCTAGAGGCTTCAATAGTAATCTTCCTCGGTGCCTCCGTCCGGGTAGGCTCACCGGTGATCCCTTTGTGTGATACGGTGGGACAACTGACTTGGGTTTTGCGTTTGTATTCGCAAATGTTGCGGTTAGCAAGAGTCGCCACCGACTTTTTATTTTATCCTAAGGAAAGGTTTAAAAAGCACAGCAAAAACCTTTGAGATGTTTTCTTGGGTTCGGGGAGTAGATTATAGGAAGGGAAGGTATTAGCACCCTTTCTATCCATGGTTATCCATGGGCTCTTAGTTACTTGCTTAGATCACTTGCCTTTTGTTTTCAATTGTTTTAAATGGTGCTTTGTGTGTGGGTTTTGAAAATGTTTTGAAAAGATGCCAATGTGGAGGCAACCTTTGTAATGATCCATGTGGGGATGTATACAAAGGTGTATGTCTTTTGAAAAATTTTTCATTTGTTTTTTGAAAGTTGTTTTGAAAGTGTAGTGATGTGTGATTTTGAAATTAGGCAAGTGTTTTGTTTTGCAAGTTTGATTCAAGTAACTAAGAGGTTATCTACTCCTAAATTTCTCAAAAGACTATTGCTATGTTTTAACCCTTTTAACAAGTTTGTTCCACCATTGTATTTGGTGGACAATCTTGTGTTAGGATGTGAAAGGGACAGGCGCGAGTCATCGTTTAGACCATAATTGCAACGACGTTAAATGTCTTTGGGCAATTTCTTTAAGGGACTTGATCATTTGTTTTTTGTTTGTTTTGAAAAGTTTTTGTCGAGGGACTATGATCATTCAAATTGTTTGCTTTGCCCAAAGAAGTTCAACATACAATATGGCCCATTTATTTGAAGGCAACAAGTGGAATACCCTAGGGGTGCAAGTGTGAGATGTGTTGTTTATTTTCATGCTCATTTATCTTGTATTAGGTTAAACTATTTTTTATCGTTTTTTCGCATACAAACCCTAATTCTAACATGTTATCATTAGAAAACAATAAAGTGCGAAATTAAATTTACTAAGCTATTACAAAACCAAATATGGGAAGGGGGGTACAAATGTTCAAATGGGGATATTGACAAGAATTTAAATCTAAATTATTACATCATTTTGAATATTTGCAATTAATCAATGTACAAAAATTAAATAACAATGCAAGATGCAAAAGAAATGTTTTGTATATGTATGAAAAAAATATTATTTATGTAAAAGAGAAAAGAAAATAAAAATATATTATTTTTGGAGTATTTTGAATTTAGGGCAAAAACCCTAATTTTAAAAGAAAATGCATTATTATCTAATTTAATACAACTATTTATTTATTATTTATAAAAATAAAATAAAATGAAGTATATTATGGAAAAAGTATTTTTGTATCAAATATTAATAAAAATAAAAATTCAAGTATTTTTATATTTTTAACTTAAATATATTGATAAACATATATATATATATATATATATATATATATATATATATATATATATATATATATATATATATATATATATATATATATATATATATATATATATATATATATATATATATATATATATATATATATATATATATATATATATATATATATATATATATATATATATATATATATATATATATATATATATTAAATCTTAAATATGTATTATGCACAAAATAAATATTTATTTAATATTTTAATAAAACAAATAAAAAGAGTATTCTTTATGTGAAATATTTTCAGAAGGTAAATAAAAATAAAAAATGTATTTACACTATTTTTCTATTTGTTCTAATAATAGTATATATATATATATATATATATATATATATTTTATGTATAAACAAAGAAATAAATCAAATAAATATGCCATAAATTCAAAAAAGGATGGAAAAAATATTTTTAAAATTTTAATATGCTGAGGAAAAATAAATGAATCAAAAATAAAAAAAAAATGTCAAAAATCATTAAAAATAAAGCAAAAGGGCTTGGGGGTATGAACATGGAAATAGGGTGTGAAAAGAAAATAGTTCCAGGCCCAGCCCAGACCACTTCTTCTTCAACCTCTGTACAACATCCTTCAAGCAAAACACGCGTTTTTTATCTCTGGATTCCTGGACTTTCAAGCAAAACTCATAACATGAAAAGTGTAGAGCATTAAGAGACGGTTTCAACCATATAAAGAACTTGACCTATCTCTCTAAGATGAGGGAGAATTTCTCCTCCCCCAATTTCTGACCTAACTTTTCATCAATGTTCAGACATGAAATTCTCTAAGCACACGAAATATAAATGAAATCTAATCATATGAGCATGTTCAGGGCTATGATTGTGACATGTTTTCTTCACAAACCTAAAGCTAACAATGCCTAATAAGGGAGATAGAACTTCATGAATGTACCTGTTCAGTTGGAATCGAGCTTTACAATGGAGGATGTTTCAGAGTGAAATGATGACTTGTATAGCTTCCTTGAAGTGTAAGGATGCTTTTCCAAGTCCTACTTTGTCTTGAAACTCCCTGAATCGAGCTAGTGAACTCCAACTGCAAAACAGAAATTTAAAAATGGTGAAGTGGCTTGGAGGTGTTACAGGTCAGGTTTCAGGTCATGGTTAGCTTGCATAGGTTGTAAGGAAGGTAGAGGAACAGGTTTGGGCAAGAATGCTTGAAGGGATTGAGAGATAACACTCAATCTGCAGGGGTTCCCCTGTTTGTGCAGTTTCAAGGTGATTAGGGCAATGGGAGTGTTTTAGATGGCAAGGGCTCGTGTGTTAGCTTGGATATGTTCTTCTGAATGTGTTTGATAACTTCTCTCTTGTGTTTCTATGCTGAGATTCAAGTTGTCACAAGTTATGGACTTTTCTTCTATGTTAAGCAACAAAATGCCACTTGATGTTTCTAGCCTGTACAGGCCCTCCCACTATGCTGCTATCCCTTGCCTTGATCAGTGAAATTTGCTCACAAACTTGTGCCAAGAAGATCTTGATTGTACCACTTGGATTGCAAACTTGACATAAAGTTCTTCTTTTCAAGAATGGAAATAGTGCTTTTTCTAGTTTAGGCTTAATTCCTTGTGTAATGCCCAAAGGCTTAGAATAACAACTTGGTTCAATGGTTTTGCATTAAATTTATGAGTGTCAAAGGGTTTTAGGGCCTGCAATGTAGCACAAACTATGCTGATTTGAAAATGGTCCAAGTTATGAACATGTTCATGAACCATTCAAAAGTGGATTTTTGCCAACTTGTGAAATTCGAATCTCTCAAGTTATGAGGTTGTTTGATGAGTTCTTGGATATTTTGGAAAGCTTGGAATGTGTACTACAATCCATCTTTGAAATGCAAATTAAAATTCCAAGTGGAAGGGTATGAAAAGTGGCCTTGAAGTGGGGTAGAAAACCTTGTCAAAATAGGTTAAAATTTCACTAAGTTAAAAATGGTTTAGTGCCCTTATTCAAAAAATTGTAACTTGAGATACAAGCTTCAAATGAGAAAACTTTGTGAATCAAAGTTGTAGATTATGCAACAAGCTACAACTTTCATGTTTTGACTTTTGTTTGAATCCAAATGGATCTTGGTGAAAAGATGGGGCAAAGTTGGGAAAAAATTAGGGTTTTTTCATAACTTAGAAAAATTCTAAGTTATGAAAAATTCCATTTTCAAACCCTAATTTGCATTTTGTGATTTCTTGGTGAACAAGTTTCATGATTTGGAAAGTTTTGATGAAAAATGAATCTTGACTCTTGATTTTGACCAAAAAGTCAAAGTTTTACTTTTCAGTATACAGTCAAAATTGATCAATTGACTGGGAAATTCAACTGTCAATCTTGTGCACTTGGGATCTTTTGAGCTTGATGAATGTGTCAAGACCATTTCAATGAGTCCTTGAGTCCATATGTGAACTTGGTTGGCCATTGGCTAGGTCAAACGGTCAAAAATTGCCTTTGTGCAGTCAAAACCCTAAAAATGACCATTTTGCCCCTTTTGATGATCTGATCAAATTTCTTGTGGAACTGTGATCCAAACTTGATCAAATGGTTCATGTGAGTTCATAATGTTGATGTGGGTCAAATTTCATGAGGTTTGACTGTCAACTGGCCATAGTTGACTTTTTCCCCAATACAGTTGATTTCTAGGTCAACTGTCCAATTGACTGGGCAAAACTTGGAATCAAGACCTGAAACTTGGTACGGAGAAACTTGGGAGTCCAATATGAAGCATGAAAGTCATATTAGGCATTTTAGGTCAAAACATCCTTGGGCAAACACAAACCCTAATTTGAGTCCACAGTGCAAGGAGAAGTCTTGAGCAGAGGAAACCCTAACTGGATCTTGATCTTCAAAGGTCTTGTGATGAGAAAATGTTGAGGAAATGGGAGGGCAAATTTTGGGGTACAACAGTTGCCCCTGTTCAATCTTCTTGAACCTGAAGAGTTAGATTGGCAAGTTTGCCTTTCGTGACTCGAGGGTAAAAGGAGATTGGACACTAGAGTGCCCGGAAATTTGCACTCGCATGCTGGAGTCTCAACAATGTGATGTCAGGAACGGACTTATAGATGCCATTTGGAGAGGTAGTAGATAGGGAGATGGGCTTATAGATGCCATCTGGAGATGTGACAGAACTTTGTCGGGAATGAGCTTATAGATGCCATTTGGAAGTGTCGATCGCATAGGAGATTCCTTAGCGAGAACTTGTGTATTTGAGAAAGACGGATGTTTTCCTGGCTTGTTACAGGTGTTTGATCCTCAGTCTCATTATGTAGATATGCCCTGGCTGGATACAGGTATTGAATCTACAATTGGTTGCTCACAGATATGCCCTGGCTGGATACAGGAGTCGAATCTGGAAATAGTCGTTAATAGATGTGCCCTGGCTGGATACAGGAATCGAACCTTCGAACTCTTCAGACGTGCCCTGGCTAGATACAGGAATCGAGTCTGGAAACGTGGTCAACAGATATGCCCTGGCTGGATACAGGAATCGAATCTGGAGATGTTGTAGTTGATGGATGTGCCCTGGCTGGATACAGGAATCGAGTCTTTGAACTTTTCAGACGTGCCCTGGCTAGATACAGGAATCGAGTCTGGAAACTGATCACCCTCAGATGTGCCCTGGCTAGATACAGGTATCGGATCTGGAATTGCGACAGTTGACGGTAATTGTTTTTGGGATTGTCTTTTTCCTGAAAAGGCAAAAACGTAAGTTGTATGCAATGTCATGATGTATGATATGCATGATATCATGATGTTCAACATGAGATGTTGTATGCGTTTCACCATGTATGTAAGCAAGATGTATGAAAATGTGAAATGTTTATGGATGTAATTTCGCCTTAGGAAAATAAATCCTTGACGATCGGCCGGAGAATTGCTCTGTAGAAGAGATACTTGGCCGAAGTTTTGATAAGAGGCCTGTTGAGGACTCTTGATGATAGATTCCGCTGGGGATAATGATGATAGACTCCGCTGGGGATTGAAGGAACTTTGCCGAGGGCGGTCTTCCGTGGTTTTTAGCTGAGGATAACCCTGTTATAAGTCCTTGTGAGGAAATAACTCTAAATAAAACTCGGGAGAGACGTCCGTGCTCCGCAGGGGATAAGCTTCCAGAATCTACTGGGGATGAGCTTTAAGACCTGCCGGGGAATGTTGTGTCCTTTCAGGATCGACGGGGAACCAACTCTACTTGGGGAAAGTACTACTGAACCTTGTTTTACTCTGCGGGGCGTTGAGATGATTTGGCCACATTCTTCAGTTGAACCTACCTTGGTGCCTTGGCGGACAAAACAACCAGACATGCATTAGACAACTTCAATTGCCCCTGTCTCTGATGTCACCTGTAATCGATCTCTTGTTTCATATGCAAATATTTATGAATTAGCAATTTAATGTCAAATGCATATATCAAAAATGAACATTGGACGTTCTTCGCAAGACATAACAGAAAAAGGAAAACAATAGTGATTTGTATGGACAAGTGAATTTGTATTGATTTCAACTTTGCCTGTGAATAAGCGTTTTTTGTACAAGAGGCTGACATCCTAGTAAGAGGACGCCGCCAAATAACATAGAGTTTACAATTTGAAAAAGGAAACAAAACAGCTATGTGAACAATCCCACTGGGTTCCAACTCTGCTATCGCCTTTATGTCTACGAATGTCTCATCGCTTTGCTGCCTAGTTGAAGATGAAGCTGATTGGTCGATGCCGAAATCTGAGCCAGATAGTTGATGCTGAATTCCGGATGCGAAATGATCCAATGAGACATAGTGTTACGCTTTATCCCTAACTTTTGCCTGGACCGCCCTTTCGGGTTTTCAGTCCACCGGGATACCCATATTTGCCCAAGCCGCCTTTTCAGGTTTTCGACTTGCCGGGTGTACAGATTTTTTATTCATTTCATCCCTTATTTTTGCCCGAACCCTTTTGGTTCGCCGGGAAGCCCTTATTTTTGCCTAGGTATGTCAACCTAGCGGGTCTTTTATTTATGCGTAGTATTTTTTCACTATGTCTGCATTGGCGGGGTGAGGAAGGTCGTCACCATCCATGGTGGTTAGGATCATGGCTCCTCCTGAGAACACACGTTTAACCACAAATGGACCTTCGTAAGTAGGGGTCCATTTGCCCCGGGGATCACTTTGAGGAAGGATGATGCGTTTGATTACCAGGTCCCCAACTTGATATTCTTGTGGTCTGACTTTCTTGTTAAATGCCCTGATCATCCGTTTCTGATACGTTTGACCATGACAGATAGCAGTGAGCCTCTTTTCGTCAATCAGATTTAATTGATCAAGTCGAGTCTGGATCCAATCATCTTCATTCAAGTCTGCATCCTTCATTATCCGGAGAGAAGGTATCTGGACTTCAATTGGCAAGACTGCCTCCATGCCATAGACCAAGGAGAAGGGAGTTGCCCCGGTCGACGTCCTTGCTGAGGTGCGGTACCCATGAAGAGCGAACGGTAACATCTCGTGCCAATCTTTATAGGTCACCGTCATCTTCTGCACAATTTTCTTGATATTTTTATTGGCTGCCTCTACAGCCCCATTCATCTTCGGCCGGTAGGGCGAAGAATTGTGGTGCTGTATCTTGAATTGTTCACAGAGTTCAGTGATCATTTTGTTATTGAGATTGGTACCATTGTCCGTAATGATTCTTTCTGGGACGCCGTACCGACAGATCAGATTATGCCGGATAAAACGTGCCACGACACTCTTGGTTACCGTGGCGTAGGAAGCTGTCTCAACCCACTTCGTGAAGTAATCGATTGCCACCAAGATGAAGCGATGCCCATTGGGTACCGTCGGTCGGATCTCACCGATCATATCGATGCCCCACATTGCAAACGGCCAAGGCGCAGTCAGAACATTCAAAGGAACCGGAGGGATATGCACCTTGTCAGCATAGATCTGGCATTTATGACAGGTTCGGGAGTGTTGGTAACAACCGGCTTCCATTGTGGACCAGAAATATCCCGCCCGAAGGATTTTCTTAGCCATGGTGTGTCCACTGGAATATGTTCCAAATGTCCCTTCATGCAGTTCTATCATGATTTTCTCTGCTTCAGCCTTATCCACACAACGTAGCAGAGTTGAATCATGATTCCGTTTGTAGAGAATGTCGTTGCTGAGGAAGAATTTTGCAGCAAACCTCCTCATGAACTTCTTATCATTGACAGACGCACCTTCCGGGTATTCCTGAGCTTCCAAATACCTCTTCACCTCATGATACCAGGGTTTTTTGGTCACCTTCTCAGCCTTGAGCTCGCAGCAGTATGCCGGTTCATCCAACTTCCAGATTATGATTCGGGGAGCCTCATTGTCCCATTTAACTTTGAACATTGAGGACATCGTAGCTAGGGCGTCCGCTAGCTGATTCTCCTCTCTAGGGAAGTGCTCAAAAGTTATCTCTTCAAAGTGGGGAAGCAGGGTCGACACATACTCCTTGTAAGGAATAAGATTCGGGTGTTTCGTATCCCACTCGCCTTTGATCTGATTAATCACGAGAGCGGAATCTCCGAAGACACTTAGAAATTTGATCCTTAAGTCGATTGCAGCTTGTAAACCCATGATACATGCCTCATATTCTGCCATATTGTTGGTGCAGCTGAAACATAATCGGGCGATGAGGGGAGTATGAGTTCCTTTGGGAGATATGATTACGGCGCCGACGCCGTTACCCAAAGCATTGGAGGCTCCATCAAAATGCATAGACCATCGGGATCCTTCCTCAGGTCCTTCATCCGGTCCAGGTACTTCACAGTCAGTTACCACCATGATTTCTTCGTCCGGAAAATCAAAGTTCAATGATTGGTAATCATCCACAGGTTGGTGTGCCAAATGATCTGCCAGTACACTTCCCTTAATTGCTTTCTGAGTTGTATACTGGATGTCATATTCTGTCAAGATCATTTGCCACCTCGCTATTCTTCCAGACAGAGCGGGCTTTTCAAATATGTACTTGATGGGATCCATCTTTGAAATCAATAAAGTAGTGTGAGTCAGCATATACTGTCTCAGCCGGCGAGCAGCCCATACAAGAGCGCAACAAGTTTTCTCAAGCAGTGAGTAACGAGACTCACAGTCGGTAAACTTTTTGCTCAAGTAATAAATAGCGTGCTCTTTTCGGCCAGACTCGTCATGCTGCCCCAGCACACACCCCATTGAATTGTCAAGTACTGTCAAGTATAGTATCAGAGGTCTTCCTTCCACCGGTGGCATAAGAATGGGTGGCTCTTGGAGGTATTCCTTTATCCTTTCAAAGGCAGCCTGACATTCATCGTTCCAGCGTACTACTTGATCTTTCTTCAGCAATTTGAAGATTGGCTCACAAGTAGCAGTTAGATGTGAGATGAATCGGGCAATGTAATTTAGTCGTCCCAGGAAGCCTCTGACTTCTTTCTCTGTTTTCGGAGTCGGCATCTCTTGTATGGCTTTTACCTTGGCAGGGTCCACCTGAATACCTTTATCACTTACAATGAAGCCTAGCAATTTTCCGGATCTTACCCCAAAGGTGCATTTGTTGGGATTCAACCTCAGCTTGTATAACTTGAGTCGGTCAAACAACTTCCTCAGATGGTCAAGGTGCTCCTCCTCAGTTTGAGACCTCGCAATCATGTCATCAACGTATACCTCAATCTCATGATGGATCATATCATGAAATAAAGCAACCATGGCACGTTGATAGGTTGCCCCAGCATTTTTCAATCCGAATGGCATGACCTTATAACAGAAGGTGCCCCACTGAGTCACAAATGTAGTCTTTTCCATATCCTCTAGAGCCATCTTGATCTGATTATACCCCGAAAAACCATCCATGAAGGAGAACACCTTGTGTTGAGCTGTATTGTCAACAAGGACATCAATGTGAGGTAGGGGGAAGTCATCCTTGGGGCTGGCCCTGTTCAGATCCATGTAGTCAACACACATTCTGACTTTATCGTCCTTCTTCGGTACTGGCACCACATTGGCAACCCACTGAGGGTAAGAAGTCACTGCGAGGAACCCGGCATCAAACTGCTTCATAACCTCGGCCTTGATCTTTTCAGACATCTCTGGACGCATCCGTCGGACTTTTTGCTTTACTGGAGGGCAATCCTCCTTGGTTGGCAGGTGGTGAACTACAATGTCGGCATCCAAACCAGGCATATCTTCATAGGACCAAGCAAAAATCTCCATGTAGTCTTGTAGCATCTGGATCAATCGTTGCTTCATGCTGAGCTCTAGATTGGCACCAATCTTGACCTCTTTCCTATCTGTCTCAGTACCCAAGTTAATTGTCTCCACCGGCTCTTCATGTGGCTGAATAGCTCTCTCTTCCTGGAGTAGCAGTCTTGCGAGTTCACCAGGCACTTCGCAATCATCTTCACCTTCGTCTTCGGCCAAGTTGATCGGATTCTCGAAGTCATAACTGGCAGTAGCAGAGCTGTTACCAGTGAGATCCAGAGTGGATTGAAACCTGTATAAGTGAGTGTGTGTGAATATAGCTGTTTTGCAATATATATAACACAGAAAGGAAATGAGCACAAGATTTGAAATGCAACAAACGTCCAATGTTTTGATTGATGATATATGAAAATTTCATACAAAAAGCCCTCACAAATGGAGCTACGATGCCCCGGGTAGGACACCGAGCCAACAAAGTTTTAACATATTGTTTGTTACAAATTGGAAATCAAAAGAAATTAATTACTGCGTGACAAATGTGATAGGGGTAAAATCCTTTGCCGTCCAGTTGCTTGGTCCGTTGCTGGTAGTCGGGTAGATCCAACTGTCAAACTCTGCTTCCTCCACATCCTCCTCGATAGCATTCACCCTTGAGCTGGAAATAAACACCGGAGCCTTTCCGATCTTCTCTTTGCGCACAGCCCTCTGAGCCTCTGCAGTAAAGCCCAGCCCAAACTTGTCGTTCTTCTGAGTGAAGTCAGGAAGCTGACCCCAGTTTGCACAATTGCCCTTCTGAACCACAGCCCGGGCATCCCTTAGGGAAGCCATCTTTAAGGAAACATTCTCTTCAACTGTTGTCTCTGCAGCTGCTGAAATTGGATGTACCTCCTCGAAATGCTGAAAGGGGGTTTCAATAAACTCCCTGTCCATCTCAATGTATCTGAAGGAATTCAAATGGCTCACCATATACTCCTCTTCTCCTTGCACAGTGACGATCTTCCCTCTGACAGGGTACTTCAGCTTCTGGTGCAAGGTGGAGGTCACTGCCCCAGCTTTATGGATCCAAGGTCGACCCAGTAGACAAGAGTACGATGGACGTATATCCATCACATAAAAGGTAGAGTCAAACACTTGAGAGCCCACACGAATAGGTATGTTAACCTCTCCATGAACCATCCTTTTAGAACCGTCAAAGGCCCTGACGATGATATTGTTGGGCTTCAATTCCAGGCCTTCATAATCCAGACGGTCTAAAGCCTTTTTCGGTAGAACATTCAAAGAAGAACCAGTATCCACCAATACATGCGCCAGAGTAGTGCCCCTGCATTCGATAGAGACATGCAGGGCATCATTGTGGTCTCTTCCCTTCGCAGTCAGGTCAGCATCTGAGAAACCCAAGCCATTGTCTGCTGTCAGATTCGCTATGCAATCAGTGAACTGGACTGCAGACGTTTCCTGCGGCACATGGGCCATCTTGAGAAATGAGATCAAGGCCTTAGCATGGGCCTCGGAGCATAGCAATAAGGAGAGCAGGGAGATCTTGGAGGGCGTATGCCCCAGCTGCTCGACAACATTGAAATCACTTTTCTTTATTATTTTCAGAATCTCCTCCATTTCTTGTCGGGAGGCCTCAGCATTTATGGGTATTGGTGCCTCCATCCGGGCAGGCTCTTCTTCAATCCCTTTGCCCCGAGCATTTGATGACTCGGCAGCAGGGGAAACAATTTGATCAGCAACAGGAATAGGTAAACTTGTAGGTTTTATAAGGAGGGGTTTTCGAATAGCGGGCGGTGCAATGTCAGGCGAGAAGAGCCTGCCACTGCGGGTGACCTTGGCTGGACCAGTGATATCGCAGATACTGGCGCCAGTGTCGAATTCTTGTTTGATTCCATTTACATACACGTCTGCCCCATAATGCCAGGGGACATCTTTATCAGATATGTAGGGGAGAGGCCCCGGGACAGTAATAATCACAGGTGCAACAGTCATGATTTGAACAGGTTTCTTCGGGGGAGCCTTGATTGGATTTTTGAAGATGGTAACCACAGAAATTTCTTTTATCGGAACCAACTGAACAGCAGACTTCTTAAACAGAATCTCCTTGCTATCCATTAGGCTTTGGATGCCTAACCTCAGCAAGGGACAATCAGATAGGGAAACAGCATAGAACAGGCAACCTTCACCGCAACCCGGAAATAAACCGGCCCGCAGTAGGTTCTTCTTAACGGTCTTCAGAGGGGTAACAACTTCATCTACCGAAACAGCGTACATTTCTTCCTCAACGGCATTTACTCTATGCTGGGGCATAGGAGCAGTTACAACATTTGGTCTTTCCGGTGCTTCAAACTGAATTTCCTTTGCGTCGATCAGATCTTGTACTTTGTTTCTCAAGGCCCAGCAATCATCAGTAGTGTGCCCGGGACTATCAGAATGATAAGCACACCAGGCATTTGGGTTATACTTAGGTGACGCAGTGTTGACGACCTTAGGAGCTTCTTTGAGGGTCACCAGGTTGGTGGATAACAGTTGGGGTAAAATTTGAGATAAGGTCATACTCAGCCGAGTATACTGCCTCTTGGGCCTTTCACTTCTTTGTTGATTGTACTGCTGAGGAGCAGCAACGGGTTTTGAGATGACCAAAGCATTGACGGCTTGGCGACTTTCGGGCTTGACTTGTCTTCTAGGACCATAGACGGCACTTGCTTCTTTCTTAAACGGCCTCTTCTCAGCACTGGTGGAGGCAGCCTTTTGTATTTTGCCTGACCTGATGCCAGCTTCAATTCTTTCTCCCGTCAATATTAAATCTGTAAACCCAGCGGAGGAGTTACCAACCAAATGATTGAAAAACGGACCCGACAACGTCCCTAGAAACATATCAACCAGCTCTCGATCAGTTAACGGAGGCTGCACCCTGCCAGCCAAATCTCTCCATTTTTGAGCGTACTCTTTGAACCCTTCACCCGTTCCTAGAGACATACCCTGAAGTTGGGTACGCGTAGGAGCGAGATCAGAATTGTATTGGTATTGTCTGTAGAATGCGGTTGCCAAATCTTCCCAGTGTCGGATGCTAGCTCCATCCAATTGGTAGAACCATTCAATCTGTGACCCCGAGAGGCTATCTTGGAAAAAGTGAATCCAGAGGTTCTTATCCGCCGTATAAGGTTGGATCTTCCTTACGTACGACCTTAGATGCAGCTTTGGGCAGGAGACCCCATCATACTTGGCGAAGGCAGGCGCCTTAAACTTGTGTGGAATTACTACTCCAGAAGATAACCCCAAATCTCCGAAATCCAGCCCCGACACATTCTGAATTTCCATGGCGCTTAAGCGGTCTTCCAATTGCTTGTATCTGTCAGCAGCGGGTGGGTATTGTTCGTCGTTATAGTCCGTCTCGTTGTCGGAGACTGCGGGACTAGGAGCTCCTCCCCCTTGGGGACTGTTTTTTGGTTGGATCAGCTTCATTATGGAGTGTGTTCCCAAATCTGCGTCCGGTGTTGAACAACGCAGTCCTCTTTTTCTTCTTCTTCTTCATGAGTAGAGTCTTCAACTCTTGCTGACCCTGGGCTAGGCTTAGGACCATCTCTTGAAACTGTGCACTTTGGGCCTGTAGGGCCTTGATTGCTTGCTCACTGGAGGAGTCTGGATTCATGATGACTGTTCACATAAACAACGAAGAAAATTAAGCAACCTGTGAAATAGGGTACCTGCTATGCATATGGTGCAATGGAATGCGTATGTATGCAATGCATTCAAGGATTTAGAACATTCAAAATTTGTTGCAGACAAAAAGGAACGCACATCATATTAATAAGGAGAAATTCGTTAGTACATAAATGCCCCATGGGCCAAATATTACAAAATGACTCCTCAAGACAAAAAAACATTGCGCATCCTCATCCTCTTTGGTGCAATGTAGGTGTTGAGATTCTTTTCCTCGTGCAGTAGGCGGGTGAGTTCCAGGACCTTCTTTTCGCTAGCATGCAGACTGGTCTCAAGAGAATTCCGTTCTTCCTTAAGCTGGACCCAGCTCTTCTGCATTTCTTCCCAGGAGGTGGGCATGTCGGGATGTTGAATGGTGTAGGACACCTCTCCTTCCAAAACTGGTTTTTTGATCACAGGGAGCATATGAGGATAAGGCATCACTAACTTCTGGGAGCGGGCTCGTATCCACTTGAGATAAGGTTCCAACGGGATGGAGTTCCTGTGCCCCAGTGTCTTGCTGTCTATCCTACTTGGCATCCTCCAAGCTCTGATAAATCTCTGACAAAGTCCTTGAGTATCGTTGTCGAAGTCAAAAACTATGTTAGGGATTAACATGTCATGAGGGTCGTCCCTCCGGGCATAACCGAACTGTCTCCAAGCCAGGCATGGGTTGTAAGTAATACCTCCTTTGATTCCAAATAAAGGAACATTAGGGTACTCCCCACAACGATCAATGATAGTGATGTCTTCCCTAGACCTAGGGCACCAATGTATATCTGCATGCGTGAGAGTCATTATCCGTTGTGACCATCTCAAACCCCGCTCGTTCTTCAAAACTGATTGCGGAAGGTGCGAAATAAACCACCTTCCCAGGAGAGGAGTGCAACACATAAGGACACCCCTTCTTCTCATGGTTCGAGTGTAACATGAGTGAAGGATGTCCCCCAGCAACGTAGGTATAGGATTCCTGGTCATGAAGATCTAGACAGCACTGACATCAATAAGCTGATCTGGGTTAGGGAATAACACCAAACCATAGACAAGGAGGGCCATAACTTCTTCAAAAGCTCGTAGGTCAAGGGAGTTCCAACATTCTTGGGCCTTCTCAAACAGAAACCTGGCTAAGAAACCCTTGATACCACTTCTAACTTCCCAATGTCCCTTGAGGTCAGATGACTGTAGGTGCAAGGCTTTAGCAATCTCTTCAAGCTTAGGCTCCTCTTCCGTACCGTTGTAGGGTAGTTGATCAAAGATAGGGACCTTCAGGAGTCGGGAGAACTCTTCCAATGTAGGCACCAATTGATAATCCGGAAAAGTGAAACAGTGATGCAGAGGGTCAAAAAACTGGAACAGGACTTTTATCAAATCCTCCTCAATGTTGGTGTTGACCAAGCTGATGAGTCTTCCATGTCTCTCACTGAATGAAGAGCCCTCGGGAATCCTGGACATAAGTTCCTTAAGCTGAGGAGGGATCTTTACAAGGCTAATCTGAATGGTCTTTCTGCGAGCAGTTTCCATGTCCTATAAAACAAGAACAAAGATGAAGATTCGAAACCCTTGAAATGGTTAGTCAATGCTCATGATGTTGTATGATGTTATGATGTTATGATACGCCACAAATATTCACAAAGGCAAACATGGTAAGGCACACAAGTCACACAAGACAAACCCTTAGAGTTTAGGCCTGCATGAGGTCTGGGTATTACCCTCTTGAAGTTTGGTGGGCTCAACCTGTCCTATTAGAAGTAACCGGGTTCTAAAGGTCCCAATATCACTGGATTACTTTCATTGTTCATCGTTTCGATTTAGCCACTGAACTGGCGACCGAAATATCCCAGGAAAGCAACCCTCAATTGAGTGTAGTATCGAGTATCAACCAACCTCGGACTGCACCAAAGTCAGTTATCTCACTACCCTAAAAAAGGCCAAGATGGTTCAAATTAAGGTGCCTAAGGTCAGTTGATGCTTTACGACACCACGCGGCGGCCCCGTACTCTCCTTGACTGAACTCAAGGGTTACCGGTACACACCAAAGTGCCACATCAACGTAGCAGACTGCTTCAACTATGTCGGTATACCCCGCACAGTTCCCTCACAGCGTTGTTGCTACTTTCTAAGAAGGTATCCCCAGATCCGAGTTAGGATCTATAAAACTCCGATACAAGGCCCACAAATGTAAAAGCAAACAAGACAATCAATTGAAAACAAAAGTGATCTAAGCCCTAAGGTAACCCCACTTTTAAAAGTTCTCCCCAGCAGAGTCGCCAGTTCTGTGATACGGTGGGAGAACTGACTTGGGTTTTGCGTTTGTATTCGCAAATGTTGCGGTTAGCAAGAGTCGCCACCGACTTTTTGTTTTATCCTAAGGAAAGGTTTAAAAAGCACAGCAAAAACCTTTGAGATGTTTTCTTGGGTTCGGGGAGTAGATTATAGGAAGGGAAGGTATTAGCACCCTTTCTATCCATGTTTATCCATGGGCTCTTAGTTACTTGCTTAGATCACTTGCCTTTTGTTTTCAATTGTTTTAAATGGTGCTTTGTGTGTGGGTTTTTAAAATGTTTTGAAAAGATGCCAATGTGGAGGCAACCTTTGTAATGATCCATGTGGGGATGTATACAAAGGTGTATGTCTTTTGAAAAAGTTTTCATTTGTTTTTTGAAAGTTGTTTTGAAAGTGTAGTGATGTGTGATTTTGAAATTAGGCAAGTGTTTTGTTTTGCAAGTTTGATTCAAGTAACTAAGAGGTTATCTACTCCTAAATTTCTCAAAAGACTATTGTTATGTTTTAACCCTTTTAACAAGTTTGTTCCACCATTGTATTTGGTGGACAATCTTGTGTTAGGATGTGAAAGGGACAGGCGCGGGTCATCGTTTAGACCATAATTGCAACAGCGTTAAATGTCTTTGGGCAATTTCTTTAAGGGACTTGATCATTTGTTTTTTGTTTGTTTTGAAAAGTTTTTGTCGAGGGACTATGATCATTCAAATTGTTTGCTTTGCCCAAAGAAGTTCAACATACAATATGGCCCATTTATTTGAAGGCAACAAGTGGAATACCCTAGGGGTGCAAGTGTGAGATGTGTTGTTTATTTTCATGCTCATTTATCTTGTATTAGGTCAAACTATTTTTTATCGTTTTTTCGCATACAAACCCTAATTCTAACATGTTATCATTAGAAAGCAATAAAGTGCGAAATTAAATTTACTAAGCTATTACAAAACCAAATATGGGAAGGGGGTACAAATGTTCAAATGGGGATATTGACAAGAATTTAAATCTAAATTATTACATCATTTTGAATATTTGCAATTAATCAATGTACAAAAATTAAATAACAATGCAAGATGCAAAAGAAATGTTTTGTATATGTATGAAAAAAATATTATTTATGTAAAAGAGAAAAGAAAATAAAAATATATTATTTTTGGAGTATTTTGAATTTAGGGCAAAAACCCTAATTTTAAAAGAAAATGCATTATTATCTAATTTAATACAACTATTTATTTATTATTTATAAAAATAAAATAAAATGAAGTATATTATGGAAAAAGTATTTTTGTATCAAATATTAATAAAAATAAAAATTCAAGTATTTTTATATTTTTAACTTAAATATATTGATAAACATATATATATATATATATATATATATATATATATATATATATATATATATATATATATATATATATATATATATATATATATATATATATATATATATATATATATATATATATATATATATATATATATATATATATATATATATATATATATATATATATATATATATATATATATATATATATATATATATATATATATATATATATATATATATATATATATATATATATATATATATATATATATATATATATATATATATATATATATATATATATATATATATATATATATATATATATATATATATATATATATATATATATATATATATTAAATCTTAAATATGTATTATGCACAAAATAAATATTTATTTAATATTTTAATAAAACAAATAAAAAGAGTATTCTTTATGTGAAATATTTTCAGAAGGTAAATAAAAATAAAAAATGTATTTACACTATTTTTCTATTTGTTCTAATAATAGTATATATATATATATATTTTATGTATAAACAAAGAAATAAATCAAATAAATATGCCATAAATTCAAAAAAGGATGGAAAAAATATTTTTAAAATTTTAATATGCTGAGGAAAAATAAATGAATCAAAAATAAAAAGAAAATGTCAAAAATCATTAAAAATAAAGCAAAAGGGCTTGGGGGGTATGAACATGGAAATAGGGTGTGAAAAGAAAATAGTTCCAGGCCCAGCCCAGACCACTTCTTCTTCAACCTCTGTACAACATCCTTCAAGCAAAACACGCGTTTTTTATCTCTGGATTCCTGGACTTTCAAGCAAAACTCATAACATGAAAAGTGTAGAGCATTAAGAGACGGTTTCAACCATATAAAGAACTTGACCTATCTCTCTAAGATGAGGGAGAATTTCTCCTCCCCCAATTTCTGACCTAACTTTTCATCAATGTTCAGACATGAAATTCTCTAAGCACACGAAATATAAATGAAATCTAATCATATGAGCATGTTCAGGGCTATGATTGTGACATGTTTTCTTCATAAACCTAAAGCTAACAATGCTTAATAAGGGAGATAGAACTTCATGAATGTACCTGTTCAGTTGGAATCGAGCTTTACAATGGAGGATGTTTCAGAGTGAAATGATGACTTGTATAGCTTCCTTGAAGTGTAAGGATGCTTTTCCAAGTCCTACTTTGTCTTGAAACTCCCTGAATCGAGCTAGTGAACTCCAACTGCAAAACAGAAATTTAAAAATGGTGAAGTGGCTTGGAGGTGTTACAGGTCAGGTTTCAGCTCATGGTTAGCTTGCATAGGTTGTAAGGAAGGTAGAGGAACATGTTTGGGCAAGAATGCTTGAAGGGATTGAGAGATAGCACTCAATCTGCAGGGGTTCCCCTGTTTGTGCAGTTTCAAGGTGATTAGGGCAATGGGAGTGTTTTAGATGGCAAGGGCTCGTGTGTTAGCTTGGATATGTTCTTCTGAATGTGTTTGATAACTTCTCTCTTGTGTTTCTATGCTGAGATTCAAGTTGTCACAAGTTATGGACTTTTCTTCTATGTTAAGCAACAAAATGCCACTTGATGTTTCTAGCCTGTACAGGCCCTCCCACTATGCTGCTATCCCTTGCCTTGATCAGTGAAATTTGCTCACAAACTTGTGCCAAGAAGATCTTGATTGTACCACTTGGATTGCAAACTTGACATAAAGTTCTTCTTTTCAAGAATGGAAATAGTGCTTTTTCTAGTTTAGGCTTAATTCCTTGTGTAATGCCCAAAGGCTTAGAATAACAACTTGGTTCAATGGTTTTGCATTAAATTTATGAGTGTCAAAGGGTTTTAGGGCCTGCAATGTAGCACAAACTATGCTGATTTGAAAATGGTCCAAGTTATGAACATGTTCATGAACCATTCAAAAGTGGATTTTTGCCAACTTGTGAAATTCGAATCTCTCAAGTTATGAGGTTGTTTGATGAGTTCTTGGACATTTTGGAAAGCTTGGAATGTGTACTACAATCCATCTTTGAAATGCAAATTAAAATTCCAAGTGGAAGGGTATGAAAAGTGGCCTTGAAGTGGGGTAGAAAACCTTGTCAAAATAGGTTAAAATTTCACTAAGTTAAAAATGGTTTAGTGCCCTTATTCAAAAAATTGTAACTTGAGATACAAGCTTCAAATGAGAAAACTTTGTGAATCAAAGTTGTATATTATGCAACAAGCTACAACTTTCATGTTTTGACTTTTGTTTGAATCCAAATGGATCTTGGTGAAAAGATGGGGCAAAGTTGGGAAAAAATTAGGGTTTTTTCATAACTTAGAAAAATTCTAAGTTATGAAAAATTCCATTTTCAAACCCTAATTTGCATTTTGTGATTTCTTGGTGAACAAGTTTCATGATTTGGAAAGTTTTGATGAAAAATGAATCTTGACTCTTGATTTTGACCAAAAAGTCAAAGTTTGACTTTTCAGTATACAGTCAAAATTGATCAATTGACTGGGAAATTCAACTGTCAATCTTGTGCACTTGGGATCTTTTGAGCTTGATGAATGTGTCAAGACCATTTCAATGAGTCCTTGAGTCCATATGTGAACTTGGTTGGCCATTGGCTAGGTCAAACGGTCAAAAATTGCCTTTGTGCAGTCAAAACCCTAAAAATGACCATTTTGCCCCTTTTGATGATCTGATCAAATTTCTTGTGGAACTGTGATCCAAACTTGATCAAATGGTTCATGTGAGTTCATAATGTTGATGTGGGTCAAATTTCATGAGGTTTGACTGTCAATTGGCCATAGTTGACTTTTTCCCCAATATAGCTGATTTCTAGGTCAACTGTCCAATTGACTGGGCAAAACTTGGAATCAAGACCTGAAACTTGGTATGGAGAAACTTGGGAGTCCAATATGAAGCATGAAAGTCATCTTAGGAATTTTAGGTCAAAACATCCTTGGGCAAACACAAACCCTAATTTGAGTCCACAGTGCAAGGAGAAGTCTTGAGCAGAGGAAACCCTAACTGGATCTTGATCTTCAAAGGTCTTGTGATGAGAAAATGTTGAGGAAATGGGAGGGCAAATTTTGGGGTACAACACTTTACCCTGAGTATCAGATGACTCAGCGACAGGGGTAAGGATTGGAACTTGAATAGGGACAGTAGCATATGTACTGGAGGGTGTAATAACAACAAGCTTCTGAATAATTGGTGGAGAGATCTCAGGGGAGAAAAGTCTTCCGCTTCGGGTGACTTTACTAGACCCAACAATATTGCTGACATCAGTATCAGCCTCTTCATCCTTCAAGTCTGGTTTAATCTCGTGATAATACACATCGGCCCCATAGTGCCACGGGATAGCCTTATCCGACGTGTAAGGGATAGGTCCAGGAACAATAATGATCAAAGGAGCAATTCTCGGAACAGATGTAATTCTAACAGGATTTCTCGAGGAAGCCTTGGAAGAATCGGCGGAAATGGTGATTATAGACACATCTTCGAAAGGAATCAATGGAACCAAAGTTTTCTCAAACAAAATTTCTTTGTTATCCATTAGTCGTTGGACACCTGACTTCAATAGATGGCAACCAGTAGGTAGGACGAAACACAGATGGCAACCTTCGCCACAACCTAGAAATAAACCGGCTAATAGAAGGTTCTTCTTCACAGTCATCAATGGGGTAGCAATGTCTTTCACAGAAGTCACAAACGAGTCATCATCCACAGCATTCACTCCATGTTTGGGCATAGGAGCGGTCATGACATTAGGTTTTTCAGGCGCTTCAAACTCAATTTCCTTAGCATCAATCAGATCCTGCACTTTATTCTTCAAAGCCCAGTAGTTATTGGTATCATGCCCTGGGCTATTAGAGTGGTAAGCACAACAGGCGTTTGGATTATACAGCGGTGATGTGGTATTGGGATTCTTCGGAGCTTCCCTTAGAATCACCAAGTTGGTCTTCAATAATTGCGGCAGAATTTGAGATAAAGTCATGCTGAGCCGAGTAAACTGTCTCTGAGGCCTCTCTGCTCTTTGCTGGGTGTTGCATTGTGGGGCAACAGTTGGTCTTGAAATAACCACCGCATTAACTGCTTGGCGGCACTCGGGTCGACTTTGGTTCCTAGAGCTGTAAACTGCACTAGACTCCTTCTTGAAATTCTTGGTACTTGACGAAGCACCTTTCTGTAACTTGCCGCTCTTGATACCGGCTTCAACTCTCTCCCCAGTCATAATCAATTTGATGAAACCAGACGATGAACTTCCGATCAAATGGTTGAAATACGGACCAGACAAGGTCCCCAGAAACATATCCACCAACTCCCTGTCAGCCAGAGGGGGTTGGACTCTACCAGCAAGATCTCTCCACTTCTGAGCGTAGTCCTTAAAACCTTCGCTCGCACCCATAGACATACCCTGAAGTTGGGTACGCGTGGGAGCAAGGTCGGCATTATATTGGTACTGCTTGTAAAAAGCAGCAGCAAGGTCCTCCCAGTTATGGACACTAGCTCCTTCCAGTTGATAGAACCATTCAAGTTGAGTCCCTGGAACACTATCTTAAAAGAAATGAATCCAGAGGTTCCTGTCAACAGTATATGGTTGAATCTTCCTAACATACGAGCGGAGGTGTAGCTTTGGGCAGGAGACCCCGTCATACTTAGCAAAGACAGATGCTTTAAACTTGTGCGGGATTACCACCCCCAGATGCCAAACCCAAATCTCCAAAATCCAGCACAGGTATCTTCTGGATCTCCATCGCGCTTAACCGGTCTTCAAGTTGCTTATACTTGTCCTCAGCCGGAGGATACTGGTCTTCATCAAAGTCAGTCTCATTGTCTGAAACCACAGGGCTAGGAGCCCTCCTTTCTTCTTGATTCTCTCCCCCTCCAGATGAGTGAGATAAATCAACTTCCTCCCGTAGTCTGTTTCCAAACCTGTGACCCATATTCAAGAGGACCGTCTTGTTCTTCTTCTTCTTATCCTTCAAGATAAGAGTCTTCAGATCTTTCTGCCCCTTGGCCAAGTTCATGAACATTTCCTGGAACTGAGAATTTTGAGCTTGAAGAGCCTTAATAGCTTGATCAGTGGATGTTTCAGCAGACATGATGCTTAAATAAACAACGAAGAAGATGAGAAACCTGTAAGGGTACCTGTAATGAGGTGTATGGGAATGGGATGCATATGATATGATTTCAAAGACTTTAGGGAGATTCAAATTCGTAAACCAAAATGAAACACACTTTCATTAGATTAAAAACTTGAAACAATGTTTGACAAATGCCTTTAAGGCGTTACAAAAAGAAAAACTGAAAAGTAAATCAAAACTAGAAATAACAAAAGTCATCAACGCTCCCATGGTCGTTTTCCGTTGGTGCTGACATAATCATTGAGGACCTTCTCATTCTCCATCTGCCTTGTAAGCTTTAGGATCTTCCGTTCCTGCTCATGATACTTTTCTCTGTAAGTATCCCGCTCTTCCCTTAGCTAGATCCAAGACCTCTTTAATGCCCTAATGTCAGTAGGCATATAAGGATGGAGGACAGTATGAGGAACCCCTTCTTCATCAGTACTCTCAATAATTACCAGTAAGACAGCTTTGTACGGCATCCCCAATTTTTGAGCACGGGCTCGAACCCACCGGAGATACGGTTCCATCGGAAGAGAAGTCTTCAATCCTAGCTCATGTGGATCCGACCTGTTAACCCTATTCCAAGATCATATGAACCTGCGGCGATGTCCCTCACTATCCCCTTGGAAGTCAAAGACAATGCTCGGAATCAGCAACTCATGAGGACCGTCCTTTCGAGCTCTCCCAAACTGTCGTAAGGCCAAACAAGGATTATAGGTTATTCCTCCCCTAATTCCAAGCAAAGGAACATTGGGGTATTCTATGCACCGGTCAATAACAATTACTTCTTCCATGTCTTTGGTGCTCCAGATGATGTCCTTATGAGCAAGGGGCATAATTTTGTAGGCCCATCCCATACCTTCCTTGTTCTTTAAAACAGATTTGGAGAGGTAAGAAATAAACCACCTCGCCAGCAATGGTGCACAACACATAAGGGTTCCCCGTTTCCGAGCAGTACGGGCATAAAGAGCATGTAGAATGTCACCTAAGAGAGTGGGCACAGGATTACGGGACATGAAGATCTTCATTGCTTTCATGTCGACGAAAGAATCTGAATTAGGGAACAAAACCAAACCATATATGAGAAGAGCCAGGATGTCTTTAAATGCTTGAAAGTCCAAATTGTCCCAAAACTATTGAGCCTGATCAATCAAGAACTTAGCCAAGAAGCCTTTTACCCCACTCTGAGTCTCCCAGTTAGACATTACATCAACCTTTATCAGATGTAGGGCTGTAGCAACATCCTCTGGCCTAAGAGCTATCTCCCAACCTGTAAATGGCGTATGCTCTAGAATAGAAATACCAAGTAAATCAAAGAACTCCTCCAAAGTAGGGACCAACTGATAGTCCGGGAAGGTGAAACAGTGATGTAGCGGGTCAAAGAACTGGAACAAGACGCTCATTATTTTCTCATCCATCTTAGAAGTGACCAATCCAAGGAGATGACCATGCCTTCTGACAAAGGAAGAAGTATCATGAACCTTTGCAATCAAATCTCTAAGCGGAACAGGGATTTGTACGAAGTTGATCTGAATAGTATTTTTGCGCATAGATGCCATGATCTGCAAAACAGAACAAAGATGAATCCCCTCGGTCCTTGAAATGGGTTAGTCTAATGAAATATACATGCAATGTCATGATGCATGATGTTATGATAGAAACACACCACAAGTATTCACAGATAGCAAATATGGTAAGGGCAAACGAGTCACACAGTAGCCCTTAAATTTCAGGCTGGCATGGAGTTTAGGTATTACCCTCTTTCAGTTTAGTTGGTTCAACCTGTCTTAGTAATAGTAACCGGGTTCTAGAGGATCTCAATATCACTGAACACCCTCGATTGGTTATAATTCCAATTTAGCAACCTTTTCTTGCGGCCAGAATCATCGCGAGAGTTTGGTCTTAATGAGTGTAGCATACTGCTACTTTTCTATGACCAAGTTGGTCAATTATAGGTTCTAAGGTCAGTTGGTGCTTAATGACCCCTTAGCAGCCCCATATTCTCCTTGTTCCGCCACAAGGGATATCGGTACTAACTAAAGTGTCACACCAATGTAGCTACTGCTTCAACTGTATCGGTCTACGCCATACAGTTCCCTCACAGTCTATTGCTACTTACCTAAAAGGTATCCCCAGATCTGAGTTAGGATCTATAGTAACTCTGATACAAACCCACAAAGATAAAGCATACAAATTAAGCAATTGAAAACATTATGATGAACTATTCCTAAGGTACACCCCACTTATTAAGTCCCCAGCAGAGTCGCCAGTTCTCTGATACGGTGGAAGAACTGACTGTTTTTGGAATGCTGGTTTGCGTTTTGCATTTGTGTTTGCAAAATGTCGCGGAAAGCAAGAGTCTCCACCGACTTTTATTTTATCCAACAAGGAAAGGAAAAAAGCACAGAAAAATTCCTTCTTCGAGATATTTCTGAGTACGGGGGGTAGATTATAGAAAGGGAAGGTATTAACACCCTTTCTATCCGTAGTTATCTACGGGCTCTTAGGTACTTGCTCATCATTTTCAAAATTGTTTTCTTTGTGTTTGTGGGTTTTGAAAAGTTTTTGTTTTGACTTTGATTTAACTCTTGCGTCTGTCTTCAAGAGTGTAATGAAGTGTTTTTGAAAACTTGTTTGTAAAAGAGTGTAAGTGTGAAAAAAGTTTTGTTTTGGATGAGCAAGTATCTAAGAACTAATCTACCTACTCGAAAAAGGAATCATTCTATGTTTGTTTCCTTTAGACAATGATATCCCACTATTAGTGAGTAGGTAACACCGTCGTCAGAGTTTGAGGGTCAATTCGAGAGAGGGACATACGGTCACTAAAGCAATGTGTGATACGGTGGGAGAACTGACTAGTGTTTTGCGTTCGTATTCGCACTTGTGCGGTTGAGCAAGAGTCGCCACCGACTTTTTATTTTATCCTAAAGGAAAGGTTAAAAAAGCACAGCAAAAACCTTTTGAGATATTTCGTGGGTTCGGGGGGTAGATTATGAAAAGGGAAGGTATTAGCACCCTTTTCATCCATGGTTATCCATGGGCTCTTAGTTACTTGGTTTTTTAGATCACTTGCCTTATTTTTCGATTGCTTTGAAAATGGTGTGTGTGTGGGTGCTTTTTGAAAATGTTTTGGAAAAAGATGCCTTGTCTTAGGCAACTAATGTATTTGACTCGTGTTTGAGTGTTTTACAAAAGTGTGAATCTTTTCGAAAAGATGTTTTCAAATGTTTTTGAGAGTTTGTTTGAAAGTGTTGTGGATTGTGGTTTTTGAAAATAAGGCAGGTGTTTTTGCAAGTTTGATCTCAAGTAACTAAGAGTTTTGTCTACCCTATTGTACTCAAAGGTTTTTGTCATGTTTTAACCCTTTTTAACAATTTTGTTCCACCATTGAAATTGATGGACAATCTTGCGTTTAGGAAGTTTATTCGGGACGGGCGCGGGTCATCGTATGGACCATGAATGCAATGGTGCCAAGTGTCTTTGGCAATTTGTTTTGAAGGGACTATGATCATTCCGTTTTAGGCAACACTTTGAGACTTATGATCATTTGATTTGTTTTGCCAAAGATACTCGACGTGCAAGCATGGCCCATTTTGGAAGGCAACATGTGGGATTACCCTAGGGGGTGCAAGTGTGGTTGTGTATTGATTACATGTATTTGTCTTGTATTAGGTTATCTAGCGTTTGATTTTATGTACATACAAACCCTAGGTCTAACCATGGTATAATTGGAAAACTGTAAATTGCGGAATGTAAATCTACGCTATTACAAAATAATGTCCGGGAGTGGGGGTATAAATGTACAGGGGGATGAGACTTATAGTATCCAATAAGTTACAACCAAATCGAATGTCGCAATCAAATGTAAATATCGAATATACAAATATAAGATAAAAATGTGTATAGGGCAATGTGAAGGTATTTGTGTAAGTGTACAAGTTTATATGTATGTGAATTGTGTATGTGTAATTATGTACAAAAGAAAAAAAGAAAGTGTTTTGATTAAATGCTCAATTTTTAATTGGAAAGTATTTTAGTCCAAATGTTGTGAATTTAAATATTAGAAAAAATGTATATATTGTTATGTATGAAAAAGAATGTTAACTAAAAAGAGTTTCAATTTTAATTATGTATGAAAAAATGTATAATATGTACAAATATATTTAAATGTGTATTAAGAAATATTTTCAAGTTAATTATGTATAAAAAGAGTATAATATGTACAAATATGTATTTTAATTAAAAAAGTATTTTCAATTTAATTATGAAAAAGTTTATTATTTTTATGTACAAATATATACTTAAGAAAAAGATATTTTAACTTATATGATAGAAAATGTATTTTAATTAAATTAGTGTTTTTCAAAGAAAATAAAAAAAGTAAAAATTGTTTGTAAAATAAAAAGGGTTAGTGTTTTATAAAAGAAAAGAGGTTAATGTTAATGGGCTTTGGGGAAGTGAGGACGGGTCAGGCCCAAGCTTGTCTTGAACGAAATTAGGGTTTAGGCATTTTGTCATTCAGAACAAGGGCTAGGGTTAACAGCGGCGCCGTTTGTTGAGTCTTCTCCGATTAGGCTTCCTGAGCTTCCTCCGGCCACCAGCGTTATTCCAACGCCTTTCTTCCCTCCAAGGCATGAGCTCAGCGCCTTCGAAACAAGGTTAGCTTTTGTTGTTATGTTTTCTTCTTCCTTTCTGGATTCGCGTGTTTTGTTTTGAGTTCTTATTTTTTTCGTTTTTTATGAGGTGAAGGAGAAGGGATAGAAGGCTCGTTACCTGATTTTTGGAGATGGAGGAGAGAAAAGGGGTGACGTTGAGGAGGCCGGAGCGGCGATTCTGTGACGAAGCTAGATGCTTGCTTTTGACGTTTCCCTGGTATTTTCGTTCTTTGCTATATTTAGGGTTTTGATGATGTATACTGAGAACCCTTTAATTCCTCACTTCTTCATCTTCTTCTTCCACTATGTGTTGCCTTTGGAATTTGTATGTTGCCTGAGATTTGCTTGAGATGCCCAGTGATGATCTCTGAGATCTGAGGGCCTATGTTGCCTTGAATGATTTTTCTGTGTTATCTTGAACTTGCCCTTGCTTATGTGCTTGAGATGTTTGCTGGCCTTTAGATTTTTGATGCCCTTGACGCTTTCGTTGAGTTGGATGTCATGTTTTTATTGCCTATGATGAATAGATTCTGAGGCTTAGAGGTTGGATGGTTTTTATCAGTTTGGATAGTAGGCAGGACTGTGGTATTAGCAGGTTATGGTGTTAGCTTGGCTTTGTGGCAAGTTGATGTAGTTTGATGGTTATGGCATTGGTTAGATAATATTTGGTTATGACAGGGTATTGGTGGTTTTGGTTATCAGTTTTGAAAAGTGTTTGATAACTTGTGAGGTTTGTAGGTACTGTGTTTGGTTGTTCACATGCTTTTTGGTTTGTGAGGCTAATGGTTTTGGTAGTGCCTTGACAGTAATGAGGCTTCTTTTGGCTTCCTGAGTTTGTATCTTTCTCTTCTATCCTAACCTCTCTATCCTGCCCTGCTGTCTTGGTATTGGCTTTTGTATATTTTGTTTTCTATCCTCTTGCTTCTTATTCCTAACCTGCTATATTGGACTGAGTTTGTATATCAGGTTTTTAGGCTTGGGTTGGATCTCTTTGAGGTGAAGGCAGGGTGTTCTGAGTTTGTATATCTCTCTCCTATCCTCTCTATCCTGAACTGTTTTATTGGCTTGGCCCTTTGTATATTATGCAGAGTTGGTGTTTTGAGTCTTTTCTCCCTCTATTCTGCCTGCTGAACTGAGTTGGCTTTTTGATTTGTATATCTTTTTTTCTGTCTTCTCCTACTGAACTATGCCTGAACCCTGCCTTGCTGCCTTTATCTCTCTTTCTTCTCTCCTAGTACAATTTAGAATTTTATATGTTATTATTCTGTACTTGCTCTGAAGGGGCCTATTATGGGAAATGATGAAAAATCCAAGTTGCTTGCATCCTACATACTACTTGACTGCATCTTTATCTCTTTTGACAGTTTGTGTGCTTTTTCTTTTCCTTGATATCTTGGCAAAAGTCCCTTTTTGACAGCTTGTAGGCTTTGATAGCAACTTGTACTATTTTGATTTCTTTGAGTAAACTTTGGGCATTTTGACAGTAGCTTGCCTTTGCTTTGGATAGAAAGTTGAGATTGAATTTTTCAGTTTAGTTTGGATTTTGGATTTTGAATTTCTATGCAGCTTGAATTTTTAGAAACTTTGACATTTGCATTTCATGAATAAAAGTCTTCCCTCTATGTGAACCGGGAGAAATCCCGTGATTTGCAGAGAGGGTCAACTGATCCCAGTCAGTGGCCCCTAATGATGAGCAATATTTTATCTGTCTCTTTTAAATGCCTTCTGACTTTTCTTGTTTCTTTTTGCAGATGAAAAATGGAATACCGGAGCGGAGTGAAGAATGAAGAATATTAGAAAATAGGATAGTTTTAATTTTATGTAATATTTAAATTAATGTATATTATTGTTCATAATTTAAATTATAAACAACAATTTGTACAAATAATTCAAATATCAATAAAAGTTTAAATTATCCAATTAATTCTAATTTTCTTTATTGTTTATTTATTTATTTAAAATTCTTAGAATTAAAACAATTGAAAAATAAATTCAATCATTCAATTTCAGAATAATAAATAACTAAAATAAAACAACATTGATCAATTAATCCTGTCTTATTCAACATCCAAAGCAAAGCAGCAATTAACCCAAATAGACTGATCAAACACATAAACACTGTGAATCCAATACTGCATCCTGTATCTGACTGGCCTAATCAAAACGTACTGAATTCAAAACCACTGTCTCTTTTACTGATTAAACCAAGATAACGCGAATTTTAATCCGAATCTTGAAATAAACCGCAAAGTGCTGTGGAATTCAAATTCTTCTGAGAATATGCCCATAAAACCCTAATTCCCGATTAAATGCCAAATCACGCTCGCTTGATCAAAATTGAACCAAAAATCAACTAAACCCTAAGCCCACTGTATGAAACAATTCAGAGCTCTGAAAATCAGTAAAACCCTAATTCTGCTTGACTGTCAAGAAAAGTCCGTTTGTCCGATTCTTGAGCCAGTTTGAAAAGTCAGGAAATGTTTGAAGCTGAGATTTCTTGAGGAAAAATGCGAGGGCAAATTTTGGGGTACAACAGTTGCCCCTGTCCAATCTTCTTGGACCTGAAGAGTTAGATTGGCAAGTTTGCCTTTCGCGACTTGAAGGTAAAAGGAGATTGGACACTAATGTGCCCAGAAAATTTGCGCTCGTCGATGTGACAGTGGAGGTGAATGGACTTAAAGATGCCATTTGGTGATGGGCTTAAAGATGCCATCTGGTGCGAGAGAATTTGTCGGGGGATGGGCTTAGAGATGCCATCTGAGAATGGGCTTACAGATGCCATTCGGCGACTGCTGGTAGGAGGATGGGCTTATAGATGCCATATGGTGATGTTGAACTGTAGGTCAATGGTGAGTGGACAAGTGTCAGAAGGGCATCCCTGTTTTGGGACATCTCTGAACTGGGGGTCTGAACAAGCAACAGATTGCCGTCCAGGTCTGGAGGATCTGTAAACTGTTTTCAGGAGTTGGGACTGAACAAGCAATGGAGCAGCATCCGTTGTTGGGAAGCGTTCGTAACCTATTTTCAGAAATTGTGAAGAGTCTGAATCAGTTGGTAGATTGACATCCATGTCTGGAGAAGAATCCGTAAACTGTTTTCAAAAGTTGAGAAGAGTCTGAACAAGTTGGTAGATTGACATCCGTTGTAGGGAAGAATCCGTAAACTTGTTTCAGAAGTTGAGAAAAGTCTGAACAAATCGGTAGATTGACATCCGTTGTAGGGAAGAATCCGTAAACTTGTTTCAGAAGTTGAAAAAAGTCTGAACAAATCGGTAGATTGACATCCATTGTAGGGAAGAATCCGTAAACTTGTTTCAGAAGTTGAAAAGTTGAAGAGGAACCGGTGTAAGGTTTCTGCTGATGCGTCTGAATGAATCTGGAATAAGTATCAAAATGTCGCCGTGTCCGGGTCACATCTGAACTATTTATGGATAAATCTCGGGAGATGATCTGTGTCTGTCGACTGATCTTTCCTGAAAAGGCAAAGGGTTAGTTGTATGCAAGGTTATGATGCATGATGCAATGTACGTGACATTAATGTTTATGAATGTGGTGGATGCGCATGTAAGCTGATGAGCCAATCTTGTTGTGGATAAATGAATCTGAGATGGCTGAAGATAAAAGCATCTTGACTGCTGCCGGGGAAAATAAATCCTTGGCTGTCGCTGGGGAAGAGAATTCCTGATGACCTCTACTGGGGAATTCCAACTAGTAGACTCATGCCGGGGAGACCAGATTGAGAGTCTTCGGCTTGACGGGAAATAACTCTTGGAGACTTCACTGGGGAACTCAAGATTTGTCCTTCCAAAACTCTGTGGGGAGAAGGTTCAAAAGTCTGACTCCACTGGGATTGATAAACTGAAGTTTAAACTCTGAGGGGAATTGAATTCCGGAGGATTCTCTGGCTGGGGATTTTGATGAACTCCGCTGGAGATAGGAAGAATTTTGGCGAGCGCGATCTTCCGTGGTGGTTAGCTTGAGAAGAATCTGAACAAGCGATAGGTTAACCTCCGTTTACTTGGAGAACCCGTGAACTATTTTCAGAAATCTTGAAGTTGAACCAGCAATAGAACAACATCCGTTGTTGGGAAGCGTCCGTAAACTAAATTCAAAGGTTGCATCTGAACAAGTTGATAGATTAACATCCGTTGTTGGGATGAATCCATGAACTGTTTTCAGAAGTCTTGATAAGAATCTGAACAAGTCGGTAGATTAGCGTCCGTTGTTGGGAAGAATCCGTAAACTTGTTTCAGAAGTCTTGAAGAGGAAACGGTGTAGGGCTTCCTGATGATGAGCTTTTGTAAAACTGCATCGGTTTTGAACACTTTTGACATTCGAATGCCCCAAGTGGTGATGTAGATAAAATCCTGGTTTATTACAGGTGTTGGTCTACAATCGGTCGTTCACAGATGTTTCCTGGGTTGTTGCAGGTGTTGATCTGGAATTCTTCAGACATGCCCTGGATGGATACAGGAGTCGAATCTGGAAAGGTGATAGTTGATAGATATGCCCTGGCAGGATACAGGAATCGAATCTTCAAACTCTTCAGACATGCCCTGGCTAGATACAGGAGTCGAGTCTGGGAATATAGTCAACAGATATGCCCTGGCTGGATACAGGAGTCGAATCTGGAATAGTTGTTAACAGATATGCCCTGGCTGGATACAGGAATCGAATCTTCGAACTCTTCAGACGTGCCCTGGCTAGATACAGGAATCGAGTCTGGAAATGTAGTAGATGATAGATATGCCCTGGCAGGATACAAGAGTCGAATCTTCAAACTCTTCAGACATGCCCTGGCTAGATACAGGAGTCGAGTCTGGAAATGGTCAACAGATATGCCCTGGCTGGATACAGGAATCGAATCTGGAAATGTTGTAGTTGATTTGTTGAACACTTTTGACATTCGAATGCCCCAAGTGGTGATGAAGGAATCTTGAATCAGATTACCCTGCATATTGAGAGATTTCTTGAAATCTTGACTGGACTGCCCCAGGTTAACTGAACTTTTGAAAGATCTGTTGGACCTTGACTGGACTGCCCCAGGTTAATTGAATTGTGCTATGTCATGCCCCTTGTTGATAGGAGATTTGATGGAAGTGTTATCCTCTTGAAGTGATTTTGACTTACTGAAAGAGTTTTCGTTCCTCCGAACATTCGCTGTATGAATTTCTTTGCTGTCAAACAAAAGGGTCAAATGCAGACAGTGATATTCGAATAATGCAAAGTTTATGTTTGTCTCGAAGTTTTGAAAAATGCGTTTTTAGCAGAAAACTTTTCATAAGACAAGTTAGCACGAGATTTAGAGCAAAGCTCTACAGGAGTCAGGATACCTTTTGTAACAGTATGCTTTCGAACTAACCCATGCTTCAATTAGGACTTTTGAAGGGTTGTAACGTGGCCTGGTTCACGGTTTAAGAAACAAAGGATAAAGGCTCAAAGTATATTTGTACCCACCCGCTCTTCGTGATGTCCTTCAACCTAAGCTCAGTTAACTGTGCATCGCACTCTGTTTTGAGTTTGGAACGACTTTTGGGCGATGGTTCACCAGTTTGAATTTTTGGGAGACAGTCATCATCTCCTTTTTCTTTTCCAACATTTTTCATGTTGTTGAGGATTTTGTAATGACCTCACTATTTTGATTTTGATTTGTTATCCCTAACTTTTGCCTGACTGTTACCGTTTTCGGGATTACTGTCAGCGGGATGCCCCAGCTTTCTTAAGCCTCCTTTATAGGTTTTGGCTCAGTGGGTTTTTCTCTTTTGAGAGATTGACTGTCTATGTGATAGGGAACCACCCTTGTCTTTTGATTCCAAAGGAATGCTTTCTTTTTGACGTCGTTCGTTGTATTACGAACTGAGAGTTTGCGACTTCAATGCGCATTTTCTTTTGAATTAACTGAGATACTACCCTGCCCCGGGTTTATATCAAAGGTTTTGATCGTTTAGAACAGGAAACTCCTACTTCTTTGGCTCGAAGGGGTTGACTAGGGATTAACTTCCTTATAACTCCAGTGTTTGGGAATTGAAAGAAATGCCTGTACATCATCAGCAAGGTCTGTTCAAAAGCATACTGTATAAGATCACGGTATTGTTTCGTCATCCTCCCTCTAAAGGCTTGCAGCTTTTTATCAAGAGTCAAATATCATAAAGAAAAGCATAAGAGTAGTGAAACGAATGGATGAATTCAAGACAAACATATGCAATGCATTAATGAAAACAGAGTTTAACATCAACAGATAATTGTTTGACAGCAAAAGAAATTACAACTTTGAAAATTCAAAAAGAAGCAAAAGTCTTTCAGCTTCGAGCCTCGTCACTTCAAGCGGAGAACCCTTTAACGGAAGATCTTCATCTCGCCGTCCGGCGTGAACCTCAGCACTCCAATGTCAATCAGATCTTGAATCTTGTTCTTCAAGGCCCAACAGCTATCGGTGTCATGTCCTGGGCTATAGGAGTGGTAAACACAAAATGCATCGGGATGATAGCCAGGAGCGGAGGTATTTGGGTTCCGGATAGGATCCCTCAAAGCAGTCAGATTAACCTCCAACAAGCGCTCCAGAATTAGAGATGACGGTATGTCAGTCTCCGTGAACTGCCTTCCCGACGTTTCTTGCTTACGCCGATTACCCCGCTGACGCTGGCGAGGTTGTTGATGAGATTGTGACCCTGAAGCTAGCAAAGGAGCTTTCCCCTTGTCTTCTTGAGTGGATGGAGGCTGAGCGGTGACTTGCTCTTCAACCTCAGATGTTTGCCCCAGTTGGTTGTTTGGAAGCAGTTGGCGGACAAGAACTCTGAGTTCCTCTTGTCTTTGAGATAGGTCTTGGATGAGAGCCATCTGGCCCACCAACTGTCCCATCATTTGAGTCCTCAGTGTTGTCAGATCAAACTGCAGCTCCGCAATCTGATCACTTCTGGCATTGTTGGAACTCCCCAAGTCCTTGGTGAGGAGAGCTTTCATCTCTTCTTGCCCCAGAGACAAGTTCAGGAACATCTCCTGCAGCTGAGCAGTCTGGTCTTGGATGTCTTTGACAGACCTTTCTAGAGCCATCTCTTGCTGAAATAAACAGCAGGAGAGTAAGGAAACCTGAAAAAGGAAAGATTGTCAAAATGAAATGCATGATGTGGATGCATGCTTTCAAGGATCTCTTGGGGTAAACACAAGAAAATGTTAGAGGTTGAACTCTACTCTTGGATTGGAGATCTCTGCACCGGTGGACGTCCCTCCACGAGAATCAAGCTCACCATGTCGAGTGGGTCATAGCCACCGATTCAAGTTGTTGCACTTGATCTTTGATTGGAGAACTTTGTATCGGCGGATGTCTTTCCACTAGAATCAAGCTCACCATGTCAAGTGGGTCATAGCCACTGATTCAAGTTGTTGTACTTGATCTTTGACTGGAGAACTTTGTATCGGCGGATGTCTCTCCACTAGAATCAAGCTCACCATGTCAAGTGGGTCATAGCCACTGATTCAAGTTGTTGTACTTGGTCTTTGACTGGAGAACTTTGTATCGGCGGATGTCTCTCCACTAGAATCAAGCTCACCATGTCAAGTGGGTCATAGCCACTGATTCAAGTTGTTGCACTTGATCTTTGACTGGATTGGTTAGAGGAAAAATCTCTTGCCCCTTGATAGATGTTTGGTTCAACGTAACCCTGCATCAACAGAACCCTCGAGATCCTTGAAATGGTTATTGAAAATGCTAAAATGCTATGGTATGATGTCATGATGTTATGTACATGTATGCACAAGCAAGTGAGCGTATATACAGGCAAACAATATTCACACAAAGCACGCAAGGCCTTAGGTTTAGGCTTGCATGAGGTTCAGGTACTACCCTCTTTCAGTTTGTTGGTTAAAACCTGTCTTATCAAAAGTAACCGGGTTCTAGAGGATCTCATATCATTGGCTACCCTCAATCGGTCATAACTCCAGCATCGCAACCTTTTCTCGCGGCCGGAACCATCTCGAGAGTTTAGCCTCAATGAGTGTAGCATACTGCTACTGTTCTAATGGCCAAGTTGGTCAATTTAGGGTTCTAAGGTCGGTTGGTGTTTAATGACCCCTTAGAAGACCTATATTCTCCCCGTTACAACACAAGGGATATAGGTACAGACTAAGACGCCACACCAACGTAGCCACTGCTTCACCCATGTCGGTCTACGCCGGACAGGTCCCTCGCAGATTATGCTACCTAAAAAAGGTTTCCCCAGATCCGGGTTAGGATCTATAAAACTCCGATACATAGCCCACAAATGTAAAGCAAACAAAGCAATCAATTGAAAGTAAAGGTGATCTAAACCCTAAGGTAACCCCACTTTTAAATTTAATCCCCAGCAGAGTCGCCAGTTCTGTGATACGGTGGGAGAACTGACTAGTGTTTTGCGTTCGTATTCGCACTTGTGCGGTTGAGCAAGAGTCGCCACCGACTTTTTATTTTATCCTAAAGGAAAGGTTAAAAAAGCACAGCAAAAACCTTTTGAGATATTTCGTGGGTTCGGGGGGTAGATTATGAAAAGGGAAGGTATTAGCACCCTTTTCATCCATGATTATCCATGGGCTCTTAGTTACTTGGTTTTTTAGATCACTTGCCTTATTTTTCGATTGCTTTGAAAATGGTGTGTGTGTGGGTGCTTTTTGAAAATGTTTTGGAAAAAGATGCCTTGTCTTAGGCAACTAATGTATTTGACTCGTGTTTGAGTGTTTTACAAAAGTGTGAATCTTTTCGAAAAGATGTTTTCAAATGTTTTTGAGAGTTTGTTTGAAAGTGTTGTGGATTGTGGTTTTTGAAAATAAGGCAGGTGTTTTTGCAAGTTTGATCTCAAGTAACTAAGAGTTTTGTCTACCCTATTGTACTCAAAGGTTTTTGTCATGTTTTAACCCTTTTTAACAATTTTGTTCCACCATTGAAATTGATGGACAATCTTGCGTTTAGGAAGTTTATTCGGGACGGGCGCGGGTCATCGTATGGACCATGAATGCAATGGTGCCAAGTGTCTTTGGCAATTTGTTTTGAAGGGACTATGATCATTCCGTTTTAGGCAACACTTTGAGACTTATGATCATTTGATTTGTTTTGCCAAAGATACTCGACGTGCAAGCATGGCCCATTTTGGAAGGCAACATGTGGGATTACCCTAGGGGGTGCAAGTGTGGTTGTGTATTGATTACATGTATTTGTCTTGTATTAGGTTATCTAGCGTTTGATTTTATGTACATACAAACCCTAGGTCTAACCATGGTATAATTGGAAAACTGTAAATTGCGGAATGTAAATCTACGCTATTACAAAATAATGTCCGGGAGTGGGGGTATAAATGTACAGGGGGATGAGACTTATAGTATCCAATAAGTTACAACCAAATCGAATGTCGCAATCAAATGTAAATATCGAATATACAAATATAAGATAAAAATGTGTATAGGGCAATGTGAAGGTATTTGTGTAAGTGTACAAGTTTATATGTATGTGAATTGTGTATGTGTAATTATGTACAAAAGAAAAAAAGAAAGTGTTTTGATTAAATGCTCAATTTTTAATTGGAAAGTATTTTAGTCCAAATGTTGTGAATTTAAATATTAGAAAAAATGTATATATTGTTATGTATGAAAAAGAATGTTAACTAAAAAGAGTTTCAATTTTAATTATGTATGAAAAAATGTATAATATGTACAAATATATTTAAATGTGTATTAAGAAATATTTTCAAGTTAATTATGTATAAAAAGAGTATAATATGTACAAATATGTATTTTAATTAAAAAAGTATTTTCAATTTAATTATGAAAAAGTTTATTATTTTTATGTACAAATATATACTTAAGAAAAAGATATTTTAACTTATATGATAGAAAATGTATTTTAATTAAATTAGTGTTTTTCAAAGAAAATAAAAAAAGTAAAAATTGTTTGTAAAATAAAAAGGGTTAGTGTTTTATAAAAGAAAAGAGGTTAATGTTAATGGGCTTTGGGGAAGTGAGGACGGGTCAGGCCCAAGCTTGTCTTGAACGAAATTAGGGTTTAGGCATTTTGTCATTCAGAACAAGGGCTAGGGTTAACAGCGGCGCCGTTTGTTGAGTCTTCTCCGATTAGGCTTCCTGAGCTTCCTCCAGCCACCAGCGTTATTCCAACGCCTTTCTTCCCTCCAAGGCATGAGCTCAGCGCCTTCGAAACAAGGTTAGCTTTTGTTGTTATGTTTTCTTCTTCCTTTCTGGATTCGCGTGTTTTGTTTTGAGTTCTTATTTTTTTCGTTTTTTATGAGGTGAAGGAGAAGGGATAGAAGGCTCGTTACCTGATTTTTGGAGATGGAGGAGAGAAAAGGGGTGACGTTGAGGAGGCCGGAGCGGCGATTCTGTGACGAAGCTAGATGCTTGCTTTTGACGTTTCCCTGGTATTTTCGTTCTTTGCTATATTTAGGGTTTTGATGATGTATACTGAGAACCCTTTAATTCCTCACTTCTTCATCTTCTTCTTCCACTATGTGTTGCCTTTGGAATTTGTATGTTGCCTGAGATTTGCTTGAGATGCCCAGTGATGATCTCTGAGATCTGAGGGCCTATGTTGCCTTGAATGATTTTTCTGTGTTATCTTGAACTTGCCCTTGCTTATGTGCTTGAGATGTTTGCTGGCCTTTAGATTTTTGATGCCCTTGACGCTTTCGTTGAGTTGGATGTCATGTTTTTATTGCCTATGATGAATAGATTCTGAGGCTTAGAGGTTGGATGGTTTTTATCAGTTTGGATAGTAGGCAGGACTGTGGTATTAGCAGGTTATGGTGTTAGCTTGGCTTTGTGGCAAGTTGATGTAGTTTGATGGTTATGGCATTGGTTAGATAATATTTGGTTATGACAGGGTATTGGTGGTTTTGGTTATCAGTTTTGAAAAGTGTTTGATAACTTGTGAGGTTTGTAGGTACTGTGTTTGGTTGTTCACATGCTTTTTGGTTTGTGAGGCTAATGGTTTTGGTAGTGCCTTGACAGTAATGAGGCTTCTTTTGGCTTCCTGAGTTTGTATCTTTCTCTTCTATCCTAACCTCTCTATCCTGCCCTGCTGTCTTGGTATTGGCTTTTGTATATTTTGTTTTCTATCCTCTTGCTTCTTATTCCTAACCTGCTATATTGGACTGAGTTTGTATATCAGGTTTTTAGGCTTGGGTTGGATCTCTTTGAGGTGAAGGCAGGGTGTTCTGAGTTTGTATATCTCTCTCCTATCCTCTCTATCCTGAACTGTTTTATTGGCTTGGCCCTTTGTATATTATGCAGAGTTGGTGTTTTGAGTCTTTTCTCCCTCTATTCTGCCTGCTGAACTGAGTTGGCTTTTTGATTTGTATATCTTTTTTTCTGTCTTCTCCTACTGAACTATGCCTGAACCCTGCCTTGCTGCCTTTATCTCTCTTTCTTCTCTCCTAGTACAATTTAGAATTTTATATGTTATTATTCTGTACTTGCTCTGAAGGGGCCTATTATGGGAAATGATGAAAAATCCAAGTTGCTTGCATCCTACATACTACTTGACTGCATCTTTATCTCTTTTGACAGTTTGTGTGCTTTTTCTTTTCCTTGATATCTTGGCAAAAGTCCCTTTTTGACAGCTTGTAGGCTTTGATAGCAACTTGTACTATTTTGATTTCTTTGAGTAAACTTTGGGCATTTTGACAGTAGCTTGCCTTTGCTTTGGATAGAAAGTTGAGATTGAATTTTTCAGTTTAGTTTGGATTTTGGATTTTGAATTTCTATGCAGCTTGAATTTTTAGAAACTTTGACATTTGCATTTCATGAATAAAAGTCTTCCCTCTCTGTGAACCGGGAGAAATCCCGTGATTTGCAGAGAGGGTCAACTGATCCCAGTCAGTGGCCCCTAATGATGAGCAATATTTTATCTGTCTCTTTTAAATGCCTTCTGACTTTTCTTGTTTCTTTTTGCAGATGAAAAATGGAATACCGGAGCGGAGTGAAGAATGAAGAATATTAGAAAATAGGATAGTTTTAATTTTATGTAATATTTAAATTAATGTATATTATTGTTCATAATTTAAATTATAAACAACAATTTGTACAAATAATTCAAATATCAATAAAAGTTTAAATTATCCAATTAATTCTAATTTTCTTTATTGTTTATTTATTTATTTAAAATTCTTAGAATTAAAACAATTGAAAAATAAATTCAATCATTCAATTTCAGAATAATAAATAACTAAAATAAAACAACATTGATCAATTAATCCTGTCTTATTCAACATCCAAAGCAAAGCAGCAATTAACCCAAATAGACTGATCAAACACATAAACACTGTGAATCCAATACTGCATCCTGTATCTGACTGGCCTAATCAAAACGTACTGAATTCAAAACCACTGTCTCTTTTACTGATTAAACCAAGATAACGCGAATTTTAATCCGAATCTTGAAATAAACCGCAAAGTGCTGTGGAATTCAAATTCTTCTGAGAATATGCCCATAAAACCCTAATTCCCGATTAAATGCCAAATCACGCTCGCTTGATCAAAATTGAACCAAAAATCAACTAAACCCTAAGCCCACTGTATGAAACAATTCAGAGCTCTGAAAATCAGTAAAACCCTAATTCTGCTTGACTGTCAAGAAAAGTCCGTTTGTCCGATTCTTGAGCCAGTTTGAAAAGTCAGGAAATGTTTGAAGCTGAGATTTCTTGAGGAAAAATGCGAGGGCAAATTTTGGGGTACAACACAATGTTAGGACGTCTTAGCGATAACCCTAATGTCTTAGATCATTTATCCGAGGCAACGATATCCGAGGAAATCTTTCCGAGGCAACTTATGATCTTTTAGACAAGAGGGTGACCTCATAAACAACCTATATGACCGTTTACGAAGGAAACCTAGTGGGAGTGTACCCTAGGAGTGCACATGTGCGAATGTGATGAGTCCTAACTTTTCTGGGTTTAGAAAGCCCCAATTCAAAGCTTGGAAACCCTAGAAAATCGTTCATGGAATTCTTCGATTCAGTGCATTATAATTCAATTAAATGATATCATTAGCTTCATATGGTCCCTATCAATGCAAAACAACCAAGAAATCATGTTAAATGCTCATGAATTAGACAATACGATTTTGAATAAAAATGTCAAACCGTGGTTCTGTATCCTTTGATTCTTTGAGATTTAGCGCGTGATTTCAATTGCAAATTGTCCCTGGGACCTCCTGCAATGTATTAGAATCAATAAAACCTTTTGAATCGCCCTGGAATGCCAAAGTCAGTTTGCAATTTTCTTAAATTTTCTCAATATGCTATGGCCTCTTTTCTGCAGCTTTTTCACGTGTATTGATCAAGGTTTGCTTGCATATATATAGAGGAATGGAATTAGGTCAAAACTTGAACAAGAATCCATTGAATTGATGATTTGATCTTTGATTGAAAATCAAATCTTTTTGCATTTTCATGATTGAACAAAGTTGCCAATTTTGGAGATTTTGCATCTTTGATTTTGAGCACGAAATTGCCAGCATATCTTGACCATATTTGCTTCACAAATTGATTGAAAAAATCAAATCTTGCATTTTCCTACAATTTAAATTAATTAAATGAATTAATATTAATTAAAAATCCAATTAAACAATAAAAATAAGAAAATAAATTCAATTAAGCTTGATGAGTCGTGCATAGGCCATGGATGAAGTTTCAACAAGAGATTTGAGGCCCATTAGCAAAAATAAGGTGTTTTGAGCAAAGTTGACTTTTGCAAATTCATGAAAATTTCTCAACTTCTCCAATGCACAAATTGCTCAATTTTGATCATATGAACATGTTCTTGGACATTTTGGAAAGGTATTGAAGTCCTCTAACCAATGCCTTTGGTCTCATGTCATTTGGATTTACCAATCTCAAGTTATGGCCTTTGACTCAAAAGGTACTTTTGTTGACTTTTGAATTTGACCTATAATGTAGAAATTGATAACTTTTTGTGAGAGAATTTCTTGAACTTGGAATGTGAAGATGGATTGTAGGAAATGTCATCCCCTTAAAAATGAGCATTGTATGGAATTTTTCTGACAAACCATGAAAAAGTTATGCCCTGGTCAAGATACAGTTGACTTTTCTACTGTCCAAAAATAGTAACTTTTGCATCTTGATGATTTTTGAGCTATCCTTGTGGAATCATGATCAAGACTTGATCAAATGATGATTGTGGACTCAAAATAATATGTTGACCAAAAATTCTGACTTTTGACTGCAAAATGACCATTTTGCCCTTGCAGTTGACTGTGGATCATATGGAGCTTTTGACTGTGCAAATTGGCACTGTGAGTCTTGAGACTTGGCATGTAGGTGCTTGAGGATGTATATGGGCCTATGAGACTTGATTGAAGCATTGAAAACCCCAAATTCCTTGAAAGAACCAAAACCCTAATTTCAGCTGTCTTAGGAGGTGGTTTGACTGTATAACCCTTGAGTAATCTTGAACCATTTGGAGATCATTCTTGACAAATCTTGAAGAATATGGGAGGGAAAATTTTGGGGTACAACAATTGTCATTTGGGCCAAGTACAAACCCCCTAATCCCATTTAACCTTTTTTTATATATACAAACTAATACCATTTTATTTTCACCACCTTATTTTCTTTATTAAATAACTTAAATTCCTAATTCTTTTTGGTAAATAAAATAATACATTTTGTTTTAAAAACTTTTGTTTAGTTAAACTTTTTATATAAGCTTTTTAAAACATTAACTAAAATACATGAATAATAGTTTTCTTTAACTTAAACATTTTTCTTTTCTTTTCTTTAAAACTTTTGTTTATATATAATTAACAAAACACACAAAAATAATATTAATACTTAATAAATACATTAAGTTAACATCTTAATCACTTGTAAATAATCATGTGCATCTTACATTGCTTTTGATTCCTTTTTCTTATATTTTTTACATTGAGAATGCGACGATTCGATTTGGTTGTAAATAATATTTGGACACTACTATTCTGATGAGACTCATCCCCATTTGTAAAGATTTGTACCCCCATCCCCGGATACTTATTTGTAATAGCTTAGACTTTAAATTCCCGCAATTTATCGCTTTCTATATACTGTATAGTAATTAGGGTTTGTATGCGAAGATTCAAAATCAACTGCTAGATAACCTAATACAAGACAAATGCATGAAAATCAATACACAATTCACACTTGCACCTCTAGGGTAACCTCGCCTGTTGCCTCGGAAAAATGCAATCATGTCCCTCGAGTATGAGACACTCTAGCAAATGTCCCTTCGATAAACAAAGATCGTAGTCCCCCGATGACCCTCGATGTTGCCTTCGATAAAACAATTTCGTCCCTTACAAAATTGCTAGAGCGTCTCAATGGTTGCCTTCAATGATTGTATACGATGACCCGCGCCTGTCCAGTTAACATCCTAACGCAAGGTTGTTTATCAAACACAATGGTGAAACAACATTGTTAAAAGGGTTAAAAAACATGAGAAAGATCTTTGAGTAAAATAGGGTAGACAAACTCTTAGTTACTTGATCAAACTTGCAAAACATCCTTGCCATTTTTCAAAACACACTTCACAACACACTTCACAAAAACAACTTTCAAAAACATTGAAACATCTTTTCAAAAATACAAACACCTTTGTAAAACATTTGAGTAAAGAATTGTTACAATGGTTGCCTAGACAAGGCATCTTTTTCAAAACATTTTTCAAAACCACACACACAAAGCACCATTTCACACAATTGAAAAGCAAAGGCAAGTGATCTAAAACAAGTAACTAAGAGCCCATGGATAACCATGGATGAAAAGGGTGCTAGCACCTTCCCTTTTCATGATCTACCCCCCGAACCCACGAAAACATCTCAAAGGTCTTTCCTGTGCTTTTTGACCTTTCCTTAGGATAAATAAAAAGTCGGTGGCGACTCTTGCTAAACCGAAACATTTGCGAAAACAAACGCAAAACCTCAAGTCAGTTCTTCCACCGTATCACACCATCTATCTACTCGAAAAAAGAATCGTTCTATGCTAATGTCCTTTAGACAATGCTATCTCACTATGAATGAGTGGGTAGCACCGTCGTTGGAATTTAAGGGTCAATTCGAATGAGGGACATACGATCACTAAAGCAATGTTAGGACGCCTTAGCGGTAACCCTAATGTCTTAGATCATTTGTTTGAGGCAACAATATCTGAGGCAACCGTTTCGAGGCGACTATGATATTTTTGACAAGAGGACGACCTCTAAAACGACCTATACTCAATGACCGTGTATGAAGGCAACCAAGTGGGGTGCACCCTAAGAGTGCGCATGTGCGAGTGTATCGTTTTCAGTTATTTTTATCTTTGTACATGTTAAGGGTGTTCTAATTTGATTTTAGTTTAAGCATTCAATCTTATCATGCAAACCCTATTATCAAACATCTAGCAGTTATAAATTGTAGGAATTAAAGGTGCGGAATTTAAATTACAAGGCGTCGGGTATTTACATCGCCAAAAGCAACCCTTTGAAAATAAAATAAAATAAAATAAAGCGGTAAATAAATTAAATGTCCTATTTAACTATTACAATCCGGAAGCAGGTACATTAATATGATGAAAATAAATAAAGCACGCGGGAAATTAAATCAAGTGCGAATTTTAGGGTTTTGACCCTTTTGGAAAAAATGCCATCTTTTTATTGTTTTTGTTGTTTTTATTTTAAGAAAGAAAATAAACCTAAGTTAAATAACTAAATTAAATTAAATTAATTAATTAATAAAAAAATAATAATAAATTAATGATATATTTTTGGGTTTTTGTTATTTTAGGAAAGAAAAAAAATTATTGAATTATTGGTTAAAACCTAATTAAATCTAATCAATTTTAATTATTTACAAAAATAAGTTAGAGTTTTCTAGAATTAAAACCTAATTTAATTGGTTAGTAATTATTAATAAAAAAAATTTTAAAATTTGATTGGATTAAAAGAATATTTTTGTGGTTTTATTTGATAAAAAAAGGAATTTTGTTATTGGTTAGAAAATTAAATAAATGAAATAAACAATTAAATAAAATAACAAAATAAATAAAAGAGAGGAGTTGGGCCTGATTTCAGGTGGTGTGGAAAGCAATTCCTTGGCCCATTATCAGCTAGCCCGTTTGACTTTTTGTGATCCAGTGTGGGCGCATGGACTTGGCTCTTGGTGGACCTCCAGTTATTGGCCACCAGATCTGGCTCTTGGCCATCTGGCATTTGGATGGATGAGGGCGCATGGTAGGTTGCAAGATGGAGCATGCATTAAATCACCTGAAAAGAAATAAGAAAATCCAAAGTGCTGGAGGCAGGGATCGAACCCCTGACCTCCAACCACTAATGCCTTGGAAGCTGGCGTGTTGACCACTGGGGCACGTTGTTGTGTTTGTTATAACAATATGAATAATATATATTATATAAAAACAAAACCATTGCCAGAAAATAAGAAAAAAAACGTGCGTGAAGTTTGAATGGTCCAGTAAAGGGATGCCACGCATCATCCCCAACCTCTCGTTCGTGGCTAAAACGCCAAACACCTATACCAACGGACAGAAGTCCGTAGCTACAGGCATGTCCATCTCCAAAATCCTGTTCAGGCCATAAAAATGAATTTCAAGAGCATGGTCGTGTTCGTCTCATCCTCCCGGTCACAACCATACCCATTATGTAAACCAATTGTACCTGAAACAAAAACGCCCAAAAACGCAGACCAAATCCTAACAATGGTGGTTTTCTATTCAGGCCAGATAAATGTAATTGAATAATACCAAATGCTTGCAAATGGTTTGTAGATCCAAAATATGCTATTAGTTCATGAAAAAGATGCCTAATTTCAGAGTTGCGAAATCAAGAACATGAGGGAATAGCGTGCGACTTACAATGCGTTAGGGAGTCTGAAAATGCTTGGTTTTGGTTGGGATGGCTTGTGTGAATGCCCAGGAAGCGATTAGAACAAGTCTCGATCTTTGAAAACACCTCTAACCTGGATTTTGATCTCTCACTTTTTTGTGATTTTTTCAATTCTTGTTCTGCCTCTTCCAACACTTGCCAACCCTTATTTCGTGTCCTTCAACTTGCTTATGTATTGTGCTTTGCATTAGGTTTACAAACTTGGTACAAATCTCCCTCTATCAATGACTTTGATGTGGATTTGATTCTTCCATTAAATCTTTCCAAATTTGCCTAATTCTAATCTTTTTGCACATGATTTGATTTGATACAAATTTGATGATGATGATAATAGCTGTAATCAAAGCCTGAAATAGCCAAAAGATCATGTGTTATCAAAGCTTTAGATTTTATATGATTTTATTTGATTTAAAATAAATTAATTCAAATAAAAATCAAATTAAATAATAAAAATGTGATGTGGACACATGGATGAAGCTAGGGCACGTGGGCAATGATGCAAACTCAAATCAAGTGAAAAAGAATGGGCCCATTTGACAAAATTTGAAGTTTTGGGGATAGTTGACTTTTGGCAATTTTGCAAAAAAGTCCAACTTCAACAATGCATAACTTCTTCAATTTTGAACTTTTGGAGATGTTCTTGGACTTTATAGAAAGATTTGGATGTCCCCTAATCAATCATTTTGTTCTCATCTCATTTTGATTTTCCATGCTTAAGTTATAAGCTTTGGAAAAAAAGGTGTTTTTGTTGACTTTCAAAAATAACCTATAATTTCCACATTCATAACTTCTTGTGAGTGCATTTTTTGATCTTGGGGTATGAATATGGGTTGTAGTAAATTGCATCCTATTCAAAATGAGCTTTGGATGGGTCATTTCGCATAAAGTATGAGAAAGTTATGCTTGGTCAAAGTTGAGTTGACTTTTCCTACAAAACCCTAATTTAGCAACTTTTGAGTCTTGATGAATTTTGAGAAATCCTTGATGAATCATGATCTACCCTTGATCAAATGATGAAATAAACTTCAAAATGAGAATGTTGACAAAAAATATTGAAGTTTGACTGTATATAGGTCACAGTTGACTTTTGCCCTAGCACAATCAATTTTTGGACCTTTGAACAATTGACTGAGCAAACTTCCTCTGCAAGGCTTGAAATTTGACATGGATGATCTTGAGAACATATTAGGACATTAGGGATCACTTGAGGTCATTTGGACTCAAGGATCTTGATGCAACACAAAACCCTAATTTGGGGTTGACTGCCTTAGGAGATAGCTTGTCTGACCAACTCTTGAGCAAACTTGAGCAACTTAGAGATTTTTATTGCAATGTCTTGAGGAATATGAGAGGGAAAATTTTGGGGTACAACACAATTAATTATGATTAGTATTAAAAAAATAAGCAAGTTTTCCATACAAGTAAGTACTGAACAAAACAAGAAAGATTACAAATGAGAATGCAAATGTGATTCGAAATTTCCATGTTGAGGAGACTAGTCTCCGTATGGACTTGTTGCTTCAGACGATAATCTGGAATTCTTGATATTCAATGAGTCAAAGGAAACTTCGAATCTCTCAGTTGGCCCGAAATCTTTGCACAAAGCAAGCCTTACACTTCATCTTTGAATGGTTTACAAACTTCAGTTAAACGCCCAGGTGCCCCAGCATGGTAATCACATCAGATTTCCTCAACTGATGTGATGAATGATTTATCAAGCGAACTTGCATAAACTACATCACAAAGTATCTTCTACCATAGGGAAAAAGTTCCAACCATCTTCTACTACACATAAGATAAATCCAGCAACCATACCAAAGGATCTTCTACTACACAGAATAAGGTAAACTCTGAATGTAGAACTCGACCTTTGAGGTATTTTCCTTCTACACAGTAACAAATGTCCAAGATCTTGGTATCTTATACTTCTTCGTCACAGAAGCATCACCCCATCTTCTATTACACAAAAGAAGCATTCAGCTGAGGAGAAAGATCTTGGAACAATTTGCCAAACATGGACTGAACCTCAGACAAGAAACTAGACAAGTGTCGGACTTCAAACTTCAACACCCTGCAATCTTCAATATCATAACCAGGTGCCCCGGAATGGGAGACACATCTAGGATTTGCATCGAGATCGAGAGAGAAATTTGTGGGAGGATGATCCAAAGCACGAAGCTTAATCAACTGAGCTTCCAACATACGAGGAAGTAACTGGATGCAAGGTATAGAAATTATATCAACACACTTCTCGGGTTTCTTCTGTCTTTACTGATAAGCTTTGCCCCATGGGTTCACTCGGAGACCAGAAACTAGCTGCTTACAAAAAAATCCGGGAACATGAAGTTCTGGATGAGACTCACAAAGTATCTCCTGATTTGAAAAAGGTCTAATATAATGGATGAATGATAACTCTTGTTGCAACAACATATATAGGACAACCTTCCTTTGCTGACACTGTCTTCAGAACTCCCATACCCGACTCAAATGAGTCTTCAACTGGTTATTTCTCCCCCTTAAGGATTTTTGACCACGGACCAAGACCCGCGTGTCCATAATAAACACCCCATCTGATTTTTCATTTCACCCAATTTCCCACGAAGTCATTCCATGGCTTTTTCAGATCACGGTGCAGTGAGAAGTCAAGATTTGTAGTTCTAAAAGAATACCAGGCCTGAATAAGAATTCCCCACTCTGAGTACCTGTTATGAATGCATGAAGATGCATGAGGTGAATGAGTGGATGCAATGCCATGTTCAATCATTTTCAAGGAACCCGCATGCTTTTAGTTTTGATTTCAATTTAGTAAGAGATGGGAAAACACAACATAATGTCCACAAGCACGATTCCTTGGAAATGGAAAGAACACGTGTGTTAACTTTTTTCGCGCATACAATTTTTTACACATTTCTTTTTTATTTAAAATAATATGCTATGATGTAAAGTGAAATATCATAGGTTAAAAAGTTCAGCATAGCAAATGTACAATTCTCTAGATAACTATTGTATAAATTTGCTGAATAATACGAATATCACAGGATCAAAGATATGACACCAATTTCAGAACACAACAGAACCAAGTACCGTGAATAACTGTTGCATAATCTTTGGACAAGTTGGACATATCAGGATCAAGGGTCTAGAGCATAAACAAAGAACCATCCTAAATACATAATCCAGAAACTCAGAAAATAAATCTGAGTCCCACATAGTCACCAACAAAACAACAGTCACCATCTGTACCTATAAGATATATTCCCTCCCCACTCACAGGTCAAATCTAAGTCAGGGTAACACAAGGGTAACCAAGAATCACGGGTTCACTTGAGAGTACTATCATCATACACCTACGTGATAATGATAACACCTCATTAAAACCTCATATGAGCGTGGATGACACAACCGTCTAGGGTAGTCTACATCCCTTATCCGTCGTGTTCCACTCTATTCCTAGTGTTCCCGTGGTTTTCACTTGGCCTGGGTATTGGGCCTTTTACCTCTTGTAACACCCACCTAACATGGAAACAGATCCAGCACAACAGATAACTAATATGGAAAGTAATAAAATGCATGTACAAACATATGCAAGCAATGTATATAAAGTTGTAAATAATTGGAAAAAAGTAAACACCCAAAGAAGTAAACAAACAAGAGCTAGGATCGACTCCGGGTAGGACCAAAAATAGGTTAATCTATTCCTCAGTGAAGTCACCAGCTGAAACAACCGGTTAAATAATCAACTAATAATGAAATCAATGAAGTCACTATCAAACATTTTTTATCCCACGCGAAAGGAAAGGTAAACATCGAGTAAACCCGAGGAGGGTGAAATCACGATCAAACAACCAAGAGATCGAGTAAGGGAGTCTGTTACGCGAGGGGAAGGTATTAGAACCTCGCACGCCCATAGTACTCTATGGTATCCACTCTTATTGTCTATCTTATGGGTGTGTCAGAATCTATATCTAGGCTTAAGAGCTAAAAGAAAATGCAAAGAGGGAATGCATGCAAAAGAAAAGCGAAAATAATATAGGGAAAAATAAATCCGTGCTCGCTCGGGCCCTACCCTAATGCCTACGTATCCCTTTTAAGCAATCAAAGCAGTCGTAGTTCGGCTCAATAGTTTTTGTAGGTTTGTATTTTTTAGGGAATGACATCAATTTCGCATTCTACCTGAAGCTCGACCTTTGGAGACTTACACATCTGAAGTAGAAAGGAATTAATATGCTCAAAAAGTGCTCGGAGGAAAATAATGCTATAGTCGCGACTCGTAGCAAGTAAACATAATGCAACCCCACCCTTGGGGAATTATGCATCATATTGTTTAGAGGGAAAATAACACATCATTTTCAAGTTCCGAAGAAAGGCCCGAAGGCGTAAAAAGTTTGTATTGGTTGATATATTTCACCTTAAAGAAGGATTTGGAAGTTGTTAGATCTTTTATTCATTTTTTAAGAAAAGAGTTTTAATGCAAGATTGCAAAATAAAGAAAAACATCTAAGGGAGACTATCTAGTTATATCCCTAATGTTATCATACAATGATTGATCCTAAGGTTGAGGATGAAAAGGGAAATTTCTACCCTATGTTAGCATGCATGGATACCTATCCTAATGTCTAGCTCGAGAGTTACTCTAATCGCGAGATCCGAAGGGAGCATACAAATTCCTATTCTAAGGGAACATGGCATATCAAACAAATAAGCAAGCAAATGCTTTAGCAAAAGCACACAAACATGAGTAGCATATAATGACTCAAAGGGACGGGGGAAACAAGAAAATTGCTTTAGATAAGGGGAGCGTATTACCTGAAGCAAACAAGCAGGAGACATATGAAATAAGAAAAAATACGGAGCATCAACATCATCCAACATGAGCTCAAGACAAAATATAGGGGTTTGATTACGAAACCCTTCCCCACTTGATGGACTCGATACACAATATCCACACGACTCCGAAGCATTGACGTACAACGTGAGCTAAGGATGACACTGACTAGAATGTGTGAGGGTCGATTATAGACCCTCCCCGATCGCCTCCTTTTGAGGACTTATCATCTGTAATATAATGTGGGCACAAATATAAACATACATGAAGAATACCTACTTCAAAGGTAGGGTTTTAAACAACCACAATTAGCATACAAAAAGCGGTGCCTGCTACAGGACTTTAAATAGATACTTCGAGCGCACACTCTAGAAAGAGATGAATGCCCCTACTATACATGATCTCTAGAAAGCGGTAAAATACGAAATGATAAACCAGAGAAAATACTAAACGAACAAGAGTTCGTAGCACAACTAGCAAAATAGAGAAACCCGGAAAACTTCGAGTAAGCTTCACCAAGCAATAAAAAAGAGTCATAAATCAAATGCTCGGAATAAGTGTCGAAGCATCATCAATGTGAAAATAAATCACAATCGAAATCTCGCGTATATCCGCACATCGCACAATAAACCTGCATAAAACTCAAATCTCAACAAGCAAAGGTGAATTACAAATCTCAAGTATTAGAATAATCGAGATTTAATTCCTAAAACTAAATAAAAAATCTAACAAATTTTATATTTTATTTTATTATTTTTGTCATAAAAAAATAATATGGGAAAGAACAATATATAGAGAAAAAAGTTATAAGCAAAATCTCAATTTTAACAAAAAGGATGATCATGAGGTGGAAATCTGGAATTCAGGGGTGTGCTGAAGTAGTCTGGGCACTAGGCCCAACAGAAATGATCCATGATGCTGTTTTTTGTTGCAAAAACGGGCTTAGAGGGAATGCAAGCCAGTGAACAGGGGTGCTGAAGTAGAAGAACCACTCTGTAGGCCCAAACCTGAAAAGTCCAATGACTCCTTTTTTGTTCAAACAATCAGACTTCCAAAAACTAGTGCATGGGCCTATGCACTCAAGCCCAATTTGCTTGGATCCAATAGCATCTTTTTTGTGTACAATCCAAAAAACGGTCAACAAATTGATGATGGGCCAGGAGAGAATCTGCTGGGGGTTCGGTCTAAGTCCAATTCCACATGAAAAAAACACTATCTTCTTTCTTTGTGAATAATACCTTTCTCTTCTTCACTGCATCATTACTACCATTCATATCTCTCTCTCTCTCTCTCTCTCTCTCTCTCTCTCTCTCTCTCTCTCTCTCTCTCTCTCTCTCTCTCTCTCTCCTCTCTCTCTCTCTCTCTCTCTCTCTCTCTCTCTCTCTCTCTCTCTCTCTCTCTCTCTCTCTCAGTTTCAATCCATAAAGACCTCAAAAAACCACCTTCACCGCATCGGAGGCATCGAAGCATTGTGTCTCCCTCCAAAAATCAAACGTACCATACTCGTCTCTTTGCTACGAGTCTTGATTCAGAGTCAATCTCCCAGAATAAAAATTTAGGGGTTCTCAAATCAGAAGAGGGATGTGTAAACCCTAAGCTTGAATCCAGTCCCAATCATTCAAAGATTCATGCTATCAACGTTCAGATGAGTGCTTACAAGCCAGAATCAACAACAATTTGAGCGAAAGGTGTTGATAGTGAAATGACTCAGGCTTACCTACCAGAAGCGGACTCCTGTGATTCTTGATTCCGGAGACGAGACGAGAACAAAATCCAGCGATAACTCCTAAGCTTAGGTACGCCTCCTTATATGATTTCCAACACCGAATTCTACGTTTTTCTTCTTCTACCTTTTCTGGATTGCTGAATTGTAGTGTTGTTGTTGCGTCTACGATGTAGTGTGTTGATGCAGATCGAAATTGCCGAAATAGTGAAGGTGTTACTGATGCAGCAAAGAAGATTAAAGAAGTTACAGTATTGATGTTGCACTACAAAATCACGAGGGTGGTGATGATTCAGGTGCAACAAGAGGTTATTGAAGAGTGTAGAGATGTTGATTGAAGACGAAGACACTAGAGTAATTGTGCATTGTTAAGAGTTTGCAGAAGGATCTCTGTTGAAGATTATTCTGAAATTTTTCTATGATCATTTAAGGTGCATGCAATGATGATTGGAGGTTATGTTGAATAAGAAGAGGGAGTTTTCTTGATTTTTTGGTGGATGAAGATGCATATTGAAGAATCTGTGATTCTTCTATGAAGATTGAAGAAATAAGATGAAGATGAAGGTGAGAGAAAATGGAGACTGAAGAGGGAGAGAATTTTTCTGAGATTCTTGTGGTGATTCTCCAGATGGTGAAGAATGAAGATCGAGGGTAAGCAATTTTGTTTATATATTTTTATTAGAGACTTTGTTATTTTTAACTGATTCCTGAATCCCTTCTCAAATTTTTGTTAGAGAGTTTGTTAGGAATTTGTTTTGATCCGATTATAGTTAGTTTGGATTATGTTAGGGATTTTGGTGATGTGAAAGTCCATTTCAAATTTCGTTATAGTTACTGAAGTCTTTTGCTGTTAGTTGTTAGGAATGGTTTTATGAGTTAGTTTCTGTTGATTTCTGTTATGCTGGAACTAAGTTTATTTTATGGTTTTGACTGGTATATACAAAATGCAGGGCTTATTTACAATTTTATGGTTTCAAAATTATGGATTGGTAGATAATTGATGCAGGCTAAACTGGTAGCACTTTGCACTGATTTTGGTTCTATTAGGACTGGTGCAGAGCGTGTTTGCAGGCTGCTGAACCATTTTTCAGATTGAATTTGTGGACCGGTTTTCTGCAGGTTATAGTATAGTCTCATGTTAATTGAATGGGCATTAGTAAGTTTGCTCCCATTTTGATGCAAGATTTTGAAATGTCATGGTGCAAATCTTGGATTCAATTAACTCTTGGAGTTAAACAACTTAGAAATTAGAGTTAGGTTTTGTAATAGTTTTTTTCTCTTTACACTTTTCCTTCCTGTAGTGTTTCATGATGTAATGGACTGTACTTGAAGCTTGTAATTACATTTGAACTTGTAATTCTTGAATCCCTCATGAATGTATTGATTTTTCTCAACCAATCTTGCACCGGTTCTTTGCAACCGCCTTGTACCAAGAAGTTCTTGGAATGACACCAATATCATGAATAATATTTCATGTCTGCAAATGAATAAGCTTCGATGTAATTTGATGAGTAGCTATGGCAAAAAAATTAACAATTTACTTTCACTACTCAAAATTCTATGTCTATTATTCCTGAATTTTTGCAAGATTGATCCTTTGGAATCTTGAATGATGGGTAATTATGAATCCGGTAATTGATGTGCCAAGGAAATCATGTAAAATCTTCCCCTTTTTAGAAGGCTTGAATTAAATCTTGACAAATCATATGCTTAAGAACTTGGATCTAATCAATTAACTTGAACACAAATTCTCATTTGTGGAATCACTTGAATCGACTTCAAATTTGAATCATCTTACATTCTCCATGAACCTCTAATTTAAACCCTCCAAGTTCGAGCCAAACTTAACTTGTGTGACAAGAAATTGATATTTGAAAGAATGGTGATGTTTCGAACCCACAACCCATATCTTGTAACCTGTCCCTTAAACAACTAATGTATCACCAAAGAATCCTCAAGCTCATAGACTCTTATCGTGAATCAAACCCTTGCAACCCATATCTTGTGATTTGTCCCCTAAACAACTAATGTATCATCAAAGAATCCTCAAGCTCATAGACTCTTATCGTGAATCAAACCCTTGCACTGTTGAAGATAAGTCTTAATAAATCTTGATGAAGTTGATGCCATATGTTTGAAGCGATAGCCTAGACACAAATTCAATGAAACTCATATGACGATCATACGCAAGGTAAATTCTAACCTCTAACATTGATGAAACTGTATAGGGAATAACCCTTGAAGAAAACGAGATCTTCAGAGCCCATAGAACCCCCTAACATTGCACAACCATAACCACTAAACTTAAACCTTGGGTATTTTATGGAAATGTGAACGTATGCTTTGAGGATGAATGCAAAATCCTAAGCCAGATAAGAGAAATTAAGAGGGAAAATTTTGGGGTACAACAAATTCCAAAAGGATGATCATGTGTTTTTAAGAGTTACTCCGGTAACCGGTGTTGGCATAGATTTGAAGTCGAGAAAGTTTACGCCATGTTTTGTTGGTCCATCTCAGATACCATAAAAGATATGTGAGGTGGATTATCAGATTACTTTACCGCTGTCACTTGCAAATCTTCATGATGTATTTCATGTGTCTCAGTTGAGGAGATACATTCTGGATCCTTCGCATATGATCTAAATGGATGATGTACATGTGAGAGATAACCTTACTGTTAAAGCATCACCCGTATGGATCGAAGGTCGGGAAGTGAAGCAATTGTAGGGTAAAGACATCACCTTGGTGAAGGTATTATGGGGTGCACCAACTGGTGAAAGTTGTACTCGGGAACGTGAGGATCAAATGAGGAAGTCTTATACGATTTTGTTTTTACCAGGTAATTTTCGAGGGCGAAAATTCTTTTAAGTGGGGGAGAGTTGTAACACCTCAAAAATAATTAGATTATTTATTTAATTATTTAATTGATTTATGATGAGTATTTGTGATGTATTTGTGAGTATATGTGATATTTTTGTGAATATGATGTGTGATGTGATACTATGTGGGGTATAGTAGAAATTAAGTGATAGTGGATATTTTAATAATTTTAGATAATCAGTTTTAATTGTTTAGAATTATTATTATTAATAAAATAAATAGAATAAATGGTGTAGAACTGTTAAGGGCAAGGTGATAATGTTATGAGGATTAGTGAGGGTAAGATGGAAAGACCATAAAAAGGGGCCAAGGGTTAAACAAGGAAAAATGAGTGTCAGTAATCATTTTGTGCAATCGATAAAAAGAGAAGAACGATATGAAGAACTAGGGCACGAAGAGAGAGAGAGAGAGAGAGAGAGAGAGAGAGAGAGAGAGAGAGAGAGAGAGAGAGAGAGAGAGAGAGAGAGAGAGAGAGAGAGAGAGAGAGAGAGAGAGAGAGAGAGAGAGAGAGAGAGAGAGAGAGAGAGAGAGAGAGAGAGAGAGAGAGAGAGAGAGAGAGAGAGAGAGAGAGAGAGAGAGAGAGAGAGAGAGAGAGAGAGAGAGAGAGAGAGAGAGAGAGAGAGAGAGAGAGAGAGAGAGAGAGAGAGAGAACCATCTATAGAGTTTGGAACAAGAATCGATTTCTAGGAGAATATAAGGTAAGGGGGTTATTCTTCTTATTATGATTGATATAGGGTTTAGATGTATCTGTGTTGTTGTGGTTTTATGATGAATTTGACAACATGATGATTATGATGAAATAAATGATTGAATTGGTGTTAGAATAATGTTGTAATGTTATGAAATGATGTATATGGTACCATCATGATGTGTTGTTGATGTATCTATGAAAATATGTGAAGTATTTAAGTTTTGGGTCTGCTAAGATGTGAAATCATAAGGATTTCAAGACTGGTGGAGTGTAGAAAGCGCACCAGGAAATTCATGTTCGCATTGTGTCGCTGAGCGATCTGTATGCATCGTCAGGAAAAGTGACTTTGCCCATGATATGCCAGAACAGAGTGAAGTGGGAGACCTGGGGGAAAACAGAGCCCTTGAAAAATGCATGGGTGGAGTGGACTCGCTCCAGCTTCGTCGGGCGAAGAAGATGGGAGCATGAGCTCGCCAAGCGAACAAGGAGGCGAAGGAAGGGTGAATAATGAGGTGTTCCTGGAATTTTATATGGGAGGATGATTCACCTCAGATTCTCCGGGCGAGCCTCAGACGAGCAAGATGCTTCATCGGGCGAGCCTCAGGCGATAGGCATATGGCAGAATCTTTAAAGTATCGTAACTTGAGTTTCAGGATTTCGTTTGACGTGCCGTTTGAAGAGTTAGGAAGCTAACACGATGAACTATAATTATGTATGATATATTGAACCATAAGATGTATTTCTAGTACATATGATTTGATAAATTGGATAATTCTGTGATTGGTTTATTAGGATGTGTGTGTAAGTGATGAATTGATGTTGCTATGATGATGCCATGTTGTATTAAGAAGTATTTGATAATGTTATGATGAATAAAGATGACGATTTCATGTTTGATATGTATACAAGCTGTGTGAAGATAATTATATGATGATTGTATGAATGCCGATGTGTTTTGACTAGCAGTTGTCATGTTTTATTATGTTGTTGCATATCATGCAGTCATGGCATATGTTAGGGCATTGGCCCAGTGATGTTAGGACGTTGGTCCAATGATGATTGTTAGGACGTTAGTCCAGTGACAGCCTCAATCCCATGATGTGGATTAAGTGTATTTTATGAAGTGCTTTGGTTCCAAGTGAGAATCAATCCTATGGTGAGGATCGTTGGAGAAAGATTACTTGGCCATCAGTGAAGTTTTGATACCACATGCATGAGTCAATGATGTTGCATTGCATTATATGTGACATTACATAATGATTGATTACGTGATATTGATGATGTTGTGATCTCAATGGTGTTTGATGATAAATGTTAATGTGATGATGTAATGATATAATTGATGCATATTGATGATGTGAAAGTGTGAGTATAATTTATGAAGTATGATGATATATGGAATCCATGATGATTTGTTATTGTATTACTATATCTATTCCATATATCTTTTATAATAATTTGTGATTATCACCCTTTCTGCTTAGAAATGTTGCCTCTATACGTGGGTAACTTGTAGATAATCAAAATTATCTCTTTGAAACTTAAATGACAGATTTGGAGTGTGTTTTTTATTTCCCATTGAATAAAGTGAGTCTTGCTCTGATATGTAACATCGGGGTTGAGATTGTTTGATTGAATTAATTATGTTATTTTAGTTATCTTGAGATTTGAACTACCTTTCATGGTATTAGAGCTATTTTAATTATGAACGATGAAGTATGGTGAAGCTTCTAAGAAGCATTTTAATAAAAGTGTTTTGAAACTATGAATTTCGCTGCGAATAGTTAAAGTGTCATTGTTGTTATTAATAAGGTATTCGTTATAATTAATTTTGAAAACATGTGTTATTGAGCATGGTATTTTATATGATGTTTATATGAAGATGTGACACTCTTGTTGGTGGTTTTATTTGAATTATTTTCGTAAATTATATGCGAAATATATACGGGTATAGAAGGGTGTTACATGGTTGTTGCACCCCAAAATTTTCCCTCATAATTCTACTTTTATCTGGCTTAGGATTTACATTTTATATGCATCATTTTCACTAGGTCATTTGCATAAAATTCATTCATTCAATAAGGCATGAGATCAAGAAGCGGTGTTTGGTACGAATTAGGGTTTCACTTTGTTCTGGACTTCTTTATCAAATAAATGTTATTTCTTTGTTTCTTTTGAGAATTGGATTTTGAGGGTTTCACCAAAGATGTTTCGACTGAGACTGTTTTAGGGTTTTGTCACTATATCATCAGAGGACCCTTTCTTCATAAGTGGGATTTGAGTTAATTTGAGATCTTCCACTAATTATTTGCACCTATCAAGCTCAGAGGCTAGGGTTTTTAGTTGAGTTTGCTTGCATTACAAAGTCACGTTCCATTGACGACATGCATCTATAGAGAAGGGGTTCAAAATGGAGGGGCAATGTTATAATCAGAGCAATTATTTAGTGAAAGCTTTGAAATTAATTCAGGTGGAGGCTGCCAAAGCTAACACACATGGTGTTATAGTGTTTGACCGTATTAAAGGTAGGCTCACTGCACACGAGACAATGGACCATAATAAGGGGTGGCCAATGGGATACTATCAGGCCGAACGAGATAGAAGTTGGTGTGATTGTAGAAAGTTTCAAGCCTTTCGTATGCCTTGCTTTCATGTCATAGTGACATGTTCACATCCTCGCCTGGATCCTAGAGGATATATATCCCCCGTTTACAAAGTCGAAATATATTAAGTGTGTACATTAATGCCTTTTTGGTGATAGCAAAATATGATTATTGGCCTGCTTATCAAGGTATAAGGGGACATTATTTGGCACAATGAGAAAATGCGAAGGAAGAAAAATAGGGCGTCATAACAACACATATTCCAACCGAAATGAATACGACAAACCAAATAATAAGATTATACAGTACATGTCGTTAGCTCGGACACAATCGAAAAAGTTATCTGAATATTGGGTCTAGCTCTGCAACGTGATTTTTATATGCCAATCTTGATATGTAATTTATTTGTTGTAACCAAGAAATTTCAATTTAAATTCACTTTCATTTCATATTCATGTCAACATTCGGGTACAACAAAATAAAGACAACCACACATAAAACCATAACATGATAAACAAATAAAACGACTAAACACATCAACATAACTAGGAGATTACAACCAATAAGACATTATCAGTTGATCCGAGCATCATCATAAGGACTTCATAGTCAGTTTTAACATGTTTCCAGGAACGAGTTTCTCCATTTTGGTTGGATACCGTAACAAGCCTATCAATTCCCGTGATTTGTTCACCGCCTGGAATGTCTCAATCTAACCAGCATATCAAGCTCCTCTAAAAATGGTCGAAGGTCTACGTGTTTCAAAGTTGGATCTTCACCGGAGACATTGTTGGTGAAAAAATAAATTGAACATTTCTTTTGGTAATTAGAATCATTAGAAGCATTCTAGAAGACATATTTAAGAGTGAAATAAGAAGATGTGTGGTAAATATTAGAGATCGATGAATGTATTTATAGAAAACCAAAACAACTAGATGACTACTCCTATATATTAGCATAATGCACGTGCCACACTGCATGGCATGGCAGAGGAGCATGCACTATAGACTATGACACCTCCTTTTAATTTTAAATGCATGTGTCACATAAAGTAGTGTGTGATATATTTTTTTTTTTGAAATGTAGTTAGTTTGACATACAAATTTATGATTATTTAAGAATTAAAAAAAAACAGTTATTAAAAAAATCTATTATTCAATAAAGATTAACTAATTTAAAAATATTTAATATTAATGACTCATGCATATATTTTCTCTCTCTTATTCTAACTAAGAGATATTAAGATTGTAATTATATATATAAAATGTTTAAATTATACTACCAATTCATACCTAGTGTTATAAAAGAAAGAAAAAATATTTATTTATTGACATATAAAAGTGGAGAGGTAAAGGGTGGTTTTTCTCTGTTGGCGTATAATTTGCAGCACATATGCATCTCATGCAGTAGCAGCAAAAACACTCGAGTTTTCTCCGTAACAACAGTTATTATTTCTGATCATCAACGCATTTTCTGCACCAGAAATGGATTATTCCAACAAAGACAAGTATTTTTCTCCACCCTTTTCTCTATTTTCATTTTTCATTTTTATTTTATTTCGGTCTTACATTCGTCAAACACACAACACTCTTTTGACGGAACTTTTATTCTTTCTCGTACTTTCTCCGCTCCCATCATTTTGCTTTGATTTTTCTTTCAACTATTTTTTTTAAGTTAATTGGTTCTTCTTCTTCTTCGTCTTCTCTAGTTTGTGTGTATATTGCTTTGATTTTTGTTTTATTTTTTTATACTGTTTGTGGATTTAATTTTGCTGTTGAAATTGTTCAATTTACGTCGAATTTTATGGATTTATGTGGAAACAGAAATGACTGTGGTTTTGTTTGTTTTTTTCATCATCCCTTTTTATTTTCTTCTTGATTTTTAAGAAATTTCTTTTATTTGTCTTATTAATTGCAGTAGTAACGTTGAAAATATACTAGAATCTGATGGTTGTGTTCTTTTTCTGTTTTATGGCTGTTTGTTTGGTAATTAGTGTTGTGGTTTTAGCATGTGGTTTAGTCTATGTAATACCGACACTTCAGAAAAAATATGTGTCAATGTCGGTATCAGTGTTGGACAGGACACTTACACGGTACTGATATTTGTGATTACGTCTAATTTATTTATTTTTTCAAATTATTACTGGTGTCGACGTGTTAATGTCGTGTCTGGTTTTCGTGTGCTTCGTAGGGTCTAGCTTATGTTCATTTTCTGATTATGGTGTGTTCTACAACTCTTGATTTGGGAGTTAAGTTTATGTTACCTCTTTTGATTCATTCACATTAGTTATAGGTTCGGCTTTTATGCGGTTTCCTTTGTTGCGTTGCATTGCATTGCATTGCATGATATGAATTTCCATTTCAATCCAATTTAAATGTATTAGGGATTGGGCGAGGATCCCCGAGTATTCAACGAGAACACGTAGTTAGAATCGTCGGATTAAAATTAACGGCTATGATTGTTATATTTTTTCATTAAAAGAGGCACATGACTGAACTCAATTTGTTCCTCTCATCTGAACTGTCTGCGTATTACTCTCCCTCGCATTCGTTGTGACAGAGAGCAGCATTTGAAGGCTACTGCTGAATACCTTCGATCGAAAGGTAGGTTTCTTGATAGGGTAATTGACAATTAAGATGTTTATGTGAATCAGCCACATAATCCGCCGCTTTTGACTTTCTGTATACTGATAAGATATAGCAAAGATACAGACAAGATTCTGACGAAAACCATTTGAAATTTGAGAGCTATTTCCCCATAAAAAATTGGACTGTTGTTACTTAATGCATTGGGTTGGGTTCCAGCCTCGTAAAAAGACACATTTTAGGATGGATTTTTAGGAATAGCTTATTTGATGACAGATACTGTGGCGGTGGAAACGAACAAAAATACGCATCATAGGGGAGGAAGAAGTTGAATTTACATACCTTTTTTTTTTCTTTAAAAATGTAATCTAAGCAATTAATTTTAATCTGATGGTTGTAAATTATGTTTTCTCGTTTCTCATAACAACTTGTGATTCTCACCCGATTCGCTCTATATATCATATTGTATTTTCCTCTTAATGTAAAATTTCTTGATGTTTCACTGTTAGGGCTCCTTGGAATTGGTATAAGGAGGATGATTACGGTCTCCAAAGGTCGTCGAATTTCGGTAAGTTCTACTTATGATTGTAATTTAGTGTTAATAAATGATGCTTGACATACCCTAGTTGTTTGATCAGACATTTCGCAAGAGCTGTGGAATCAAGTTCCTCGAAATGAAGATCTTCCTATCGTGCTCGATGATGAAACAACCCCTGTGAAGGCTTGTGGGGATTTTGCATACAATGTCAATAATGGTGGTAAGTTCTCTTTGGAAGGAAATTTTCTTGACCTTGTCTAATTATTATCGATATGTGCCACTTGAATATATTGCTGTTATTATTATTATTATTATTACCCTTTTATTCTTGGACACAATGTCATCATTTTTAATTTAAACACGGTGAATTTCAGAATCAAATGATATTCAAAAGGAAGAGGTGGAATGTTCGGAGACTTGTTCACAAGCCAAGAGACGCCGGATGCTGCAGTTCAACAATCAGAACGGGAATCATTCCCTTACTGATGAACACATGTCTTCAGCATATTTGGAATTAAATGTCAGTGCTTTGAGTTGATCCGTAATTTTGACACTTTTTTGATGCATTCAAATGTTCATGATTTGCAAATAGTCACACTTAACGATAATGCGAGTTCTTGTAACATTTTTCTGTCAAGTGTTTGTAATAGTACTTTATTAAGTTCATTGTGATGTTTGAATTAATAATTGTTCTGGAGGTTTTGTGTGAATGTATGAATGTGTTTATGCATATAGGGGACGGGCGACTCCAATATGGATATTTTCCCGGAAGTGTCACAATGGCTATCTGATGTTTCAGGTTTTCCTTAAACAAGATTCTGCTTTGATTTTTCTTAATGACTTTTGATAAATTATTCAGACTCTTATTTCGATTCTTTTGCAAAATGTAATAACAGACAGTGCTTCTGCTCCCAATTATGAGGACTTACAGTCAGCTGAAAGGTGGCTTGCAGATTGCTTCAAGGATATTGATATGCAAATATGTCCTGTGAATCCGTATGCTTTTAAAAACCACTACAAATTTTTACGGCATATATTTACCTATATAAAATAGTCTTATGATTATGTTCTTTCAGGAATTTTTCTGTGGCAAATAATGTTCATGCTGATGTTACTGGTAACGAGACATTGTCTGCTTTTCATTAATGTTTATTTCGTCCTTTTTTTTATACTTATGGGATGCATTGAACTTAATTGAAAACATCGTATGCTATTGTAGGGCTCTCCAACTTAACACCGCCACCAGTTGAGCAAAATGTGGTTCAGCATCAAACTCCAAGAAAAGTTGTCTTCAAAGGTTTGATTTTTTTAATCTTCATATCTTTTTTTAACTTGATATCGAATAAGGCTGGGACAAGCCTCCAAATACATATCTTCCGCCTTACTTCTGGCACACACGATTAAGCAATGTAAAATGCTTAAGATCCTTATGCCAAAAGTTTTAGCCGATAGCAGCAGTTAATGGTATGAAAACATTTGATATGAAAACTCTGACTTGCATTTACATATGCAGGTCGAAAATCTATTATGCAAACACCGACAAAGTTAGCTTCTACTGTGGCCTATCCATTTGCCTTCATTAAGCCCTGCAGTGTCCATGGAGATGTCACTCTGAACGAAATAAACAAGCGCATTCAATCTCCACCTCCTTCAAAATCTAAGCAAATCAAAGAAGATCCTATTGTTTACCCGAAATCGGCTTTTTCCGGTAAGCCTGTAGTTGGAAAGACAAAAATTCGCACCGAAGGAGGAAAAGGTAGCATCACAATTATGAGAACTAGAGGCTAGGTAAGTGGCTTAGTACTAGCTTCTGTTTTTCCCCCCATTTTCTTACGGGGCTGACTTTATTTTATGTAAACTACCAGATTTCAGATCCTTCATACCAATTTAAGGTTGTTTTCATTGCTATCGGAACTATGTGGTGTTCCGAGGCCATTTTTGATGAAGCTACCTCACTGCTCCTATTACTTGACGCGGCTTAAATGCTCCGTTTTTTGGACATAAATTTAAAGTCAAATGAATCTTTAAATTTTGAAAGTACAGTTAAGAACTATCTGGTTGATGTCCCTTTCATTTTGTTTTTTTGAGCTTCATATCAAATCAAAGTTATTGTTTATGGACAAAGAATGAAAGTACATAAGGGAAAAACAATTGTACTTCTTATGATGACCTCTGTTGATGATTAAAGTACTGAAATTTCCATTGCGGCCTTCATGCTACAGTTAAGAACTTCTTGATCAGTTATCACGGTTCTTGGTCGCTTCTGCCAACTTTTCTAACCCGCCTTCTCTTCATTCTAACGTCAGTCTTATTTCTCGTCCTTCTACTCTTAGGAAAGATGGATTAATTTGGCGTCATTCTGGTTTAGGTATGGCAACCTTCAAAGATGCTTATAGTTTCATTTCACTTCTAGGCAAACCCTCCCTTGGCCAAGCTGGTATGGAATCAGTGCATTCCACATCCTTTTGGCTTTGGAGAATGCATGATAAACATAGATAAGAAGTTTAGGGTTAAGATGTTGCATGGTGGTTTTCATTTTCTCCTCTATGATCACGAGGCCGAGTCTGCTCAGTGTCTATTTATTGGGTTTTCTTTTGTTCGATCTCTTTGGCATGGTTAGATGTCATCTTCGTTCGACATGGTCACCAATTGCACTAGATACTCTTCCATTCGAAGTTTGTAGTTTAGGTTAGGCACTCAACTTCATCATATGCAACAGTGATCATTGTTTTCTAAGTGATTTGGTTTGGTTTGATTTGGTTTTGTAGAAATATTTCTCGCTTTGTTAATAAAACACCCTTCTCTAGACGACTATTAATAAGGTCACTTCAAATTTAAGGTTAGTTAGATGATGCAAATGCATAAAAAAAAATTTAAGCAATTTTAGATCAATGATTTGAATCAAGGTTGTTGTGATTTGATTCATGGTTATTGTGATTTGATTCATGGTTATTGTGATTTATAAGTACATATGAACCATGGGGTTCGAATCAACCTATAAGGTGATTTTAATCATCTTGTTGAAAGTAATGATTCAAATCATGTTTATAACGATTTTTATAGTTATAACCTAATAAATTTTGGTTCGTGAATTTGGTGAAAATGTTGATTCAAATCATTTTATGAGTGATTCAAATCACCTTAATCAAGATCTTAATTTGATATTTTATGAGTAACTTCTTGTTCAATTTTTGTATGAGTGAGCTCTTTGTACTTCGCTCCTCTTTTCTCAAAAAAAAAAAAAAACATCTTAATCAAAACTAAAGTTTTAATTAATTTCAATTGATTTTTTCAAAATCTCTTGTATACAACCTTCATTCATTTTGTTCGTTATTGATCATTCAATTTTCTCTAAAAATTTCATTCTTTGAGAGGTTAAGTTAAAAACTATTATGCATTCATACTATAGAGTGATTGCTGAAGAGAGGTTTAGATATGTTCCCATGTTCTTGAAAGTTTCTTGGGAATTTCTTATTATATCTTATATAATTCAAAATAATTTTACGAGAACTCAAAATTGTCTCTTTATTTTTAGAAGTATATTTTCGAATGCACCCTTTACATTATACAAAAATGTGTAAATTTGGTACCACCTTAGAGTCAAATTAGAAATTATTTCGGAGATATATCTCCGGTATTATGAATTAATAAATTCTTTCAGAAATATTATAAACATATTTACAGAGATGTATCTCCAGTATATATGTGCGGAAAATTGGAATCATGTCACCTTTGCATGTCAGATTATTTCGGAGATGTATCTCCGGAAAAATCAAAAGTGAAATTGCCAAAAACAACAACATGCATGTTTAACTCCATTTGTAATATTTCCCTTAAACCCTCTCCAAAAATCCTTCCATTCTCAATCAAGTTTTTCACTCCAAATCTCCATTCTTGTGTTTCATCAAATTAAAAAGAGCTAAAGGAAGTGGAATTTAAGATAAAGTTTATATATTTTAACCCTCATTCTTCATATTAATCTGGTTTTGAAACAAAAAAAGGTCACGCTTTTATCGAAAGTATATTTCTGGAATGTCTATGAACTTGTCTGAAAATACACCGACTCTGCCAAAAATCACATTCATTAAGGAGATGCAAGTTTTTATGCACAATTACATTGAACGGATCGTCAATATCAAAGGTGACGGTAATTGTGGTTTTCACGTTGTTTGTGCTTTACTCGGTAAAGGAGAAGAGGATCACAACTTGTCCTTCATACTCTTATCTAAGAGTTGAGGAACAATAAAGAATTATACACACACGTGTTCAAGAATAAAGAGAAAGTTGAAGAAATTTATCTCTCTTGTACCTTGCGTTAGTGGACCTGTACCGGAGGATAAGTGGATGCACTTTTCTGAGATAAGTCATCTTATAGCAAGTGCATATGAGATAGTGTATATTGATCTTATAAGACACGGTTTCTCAAAAATTTTTCCCCACTACGCACTGCTCCACCACCAAATTCTAGTGATCATATCATCTAGTTGGGTGGGTTTCAAATTCACGATATTTTATTCAAATGTATTTGAAACTGGGATGTCCTATACCACTTACATCACCGGAGTGGACAACTCATTATACAATTAAATTCGAGATTTGACCAGACCAATTTATTGAAAGGATGCAAGAGTACACCAAATTGAGCAAGATTAAAATAGGAAAAAAAAATTTAAAAGTCAAAGGGGGTATCACATGTAGATTTGGTCGGTGAAAATTATTTCAGTTCATTTAAGTAGTTATTTATTATTTATTTTAAATGATATTTTATTAATGTGTTATGGTGTCTAATATATGCATTTTGTAGTTTGTCATTTTTTTTGCATTGAATACAAGTTTATGTTTCTGTTCTATTTCAGTTTTGTTATACCAGGGAAATTTCCGGAAATACATCTCCAAAATAAAAAGAAAAATGGTGGTTCTGGAGTTATATTTTCGGAATATTCTCTGTCACAAGATATGGTTTGTGGTCCATATTAGCACCCCACTACTATAAATAAGCTCGCTTATCATATTGTTTCATAGCAAAACACAAAAAACCAGAATGAAAATCATTTGACGTGTTGGAAATGTTTGCTTTACCGACAATACATCATCAAAGAATTTAAATTCACCGAGTACACTACTCTTGAAGATATACAATATACATTGCAACACCTTTTACCATATGGAGGCAATCACAAAATTGTGAAGATCGAGTACCACTCGCCATCTGTTGACAAAGAAGGGAAGCTTGAGTTCAACAACCATGAGCTGAAGACGATTGCTGACTTATGAGTTATGTGGAGAACCTTCTTCTGTTTAAAATCAAAAGTTCTGATCGAGCTAGATGCGACCGTTTCAAGATCGGTCGATGATATTATCAAGGTGTTATAATGTCCATATGGATATTGAAGTATAATGTTTGATTTATGTTAAAATCCCTTATGCATTATTGATTTTATAATATCAATAGTATTTTGATTTTGTCAAGTTGGTGTTTTCAAATTTGTTTTTCTACTTTCTGATACGCAACATTCCATAAATAGACATCCGACATTATTTCAGATATGCATCTCCGAAAATATTGGTGATTTCGTAAAGGTTCGGTGCGCCCTGAGATACATCTCCAAAATCTGGGGGCATTTTAGTATTTTTACGCAGTCAGTAGAAAGTCATAAGGTGCATTAAGAAATTCTCATATTTCTTTGGTATAAATTTATAAGTGTTCAATCATACCTAGGGCTGAAAGAAAAGAAGATCGTTTATTTGCCTAGATAGGGAACTCTATGGTTTTAGGTGGAGATTTTTCATGTTATGAGGAAGCTAGTTCAATCAAGGGTTTGAAGATTCGTGTGGTGGATGCTTCAAAATTATTGAATAGATTTAAAGTGATAATCACCTTCAATTTATGGGGGTAAATTTATAAATCAGAGGTTTATCGAATGCAACAAAAGTTGAAGGCATTGATTAATTCATAAAGTGTTAAAATTATAGAGCTCACAAAATTTGTTGGTTGCAACACTCATCAAACATTCTTGATTACAAATTGAAAGAAATTCAATTACACATTGTAAGGAGAATGAAGTAAGGAAAATTCTCATTACACCTTTACTATTGGGACACACTTTTGAAAACCTCAAAATATACTTGGATTTATTCAGAGATACATCTCTGAATGCACCAAATACTATTTTTTGCTAAAATTTAGTTCGACGATGTATCTCCGAATAAACTCAAGGCTAATTCGCAAACACATCTCCATCCATGAAACCATTATCCTACAGTTTCATTTAGAATATTTTTTTAACCATCTAGTGATATTTTTGGAGATGTATCTTCGAAAATCTCTATTGGGAAATTGAATATATGACCAACTTGGATGATCATCTTCCTCACTCTTCAAACTCCTTCCATAACCAAAAACCCTTAAAAAAATTATTTTTCAATCAACTTTTCGATTTCAAATCGGATTTCTTGCATTTTATCACATCAAAGGGAGCAAAATAAGCTGCAATTTCAGGTAAAGTTCTCTCATTTTATCCCTTATTGTTTGCATTAATCTGTGAGCTGAGCAAATGTATGCTTTATCTGAATATACATATCCGAACTCACCTACCATAATTTTAGATGTGTATATCTGAAATCGTCTGTTACTGATTTTTAAGCATTTTCCTGTTTTGGTTCTTATTAGATATGGAGCACCCGAAGATGTTTCCCAAAGTTGTTGTATGCAATAATGTAAAACCGGATGTAGCAAATGATATTGTTAAACTAGATGAAGTGAAACATGATGTTAAACCAGAAGAAGTGAAAGATGATGTTAAATCGGTTCTTGTCGAGATAGATGTTGGTCAACGTTTCATAAATGAATAATTGGTTACTGCTCGTGGATATAATCATTAAGTTACAACGTCCCGGTGATAAAAATGTGTAATATTGAATTCATTTTAATGATTATTATTGTACCCCAAAATTTTCCCTCCCATTTTCTTCAAAACATTCTTCTAAGGGTCTCAAGTATTCAAGGATACTCAAAGGTTGACCAGTCAAAGCTCCTCCTAAGCAAGGGGTCTACAACTAGGGTTTTGAGTTTCTCAAGGAAGATTGGGTCCCAAAGATCTCAAGTGGTTTCCATGGTTCTTCACATGTCTTCAAGGATACTCATATCAAGTTTCAAGCCTTGTATCACAAGTTTGCTTAGTCAATGGCTCAGATGATTGAAAATCAACTTTATTGGGTAAAAAGTCAATTGTGGTCAACATACAGTCAAACTTCAAGACTTTTGGTCAACATCAAGATTTTGAAGTGATATTCATCATTTTATCAAGGGTTAATCATGATTCCTCAATAGAAGCCCTTAAATAATCAAAAGTCCAAAGTTGCCAAATTAGGGTTTCCTTAGGAGAAGTCAACTAAACTTTGATCAAACATAACTTTCACATGCTTCATCAACTTTTCCCCAACCAAATCCTATTTTGAAGGAAATTCAATTTTCTACAACTTTGTATTTTTATCAAGTCCAAAAAGTGCTTAATTTGAGAGATATGATCCAACACATTATAGGTCATTTCAAAAGTCAACAAAAAGACACTTTTTGTCAAGGAAAATTACATTAAAATAAAGTCTCCAAATACAAAAATGACCAAAAGAGAAATTGAAGGGCATCTTGAGATTTCCAAAAAGTACAAGATCACCTTCAAAAGATGAAAATTAAGAGAGTTATGACCAGTGCAAGTTGGGAAATTTTGAGGAAATGCATGAAGTGCAAAGTGAGCAAAATTGAAATTTTGAACTAGTGGACCTAACTTTTGATGTTCAAACATGTTCACAATGTATTAGAGGACCTCTAAATCCATGCACATATTTTTCATCATTTTTATTTCTTTTATTTGAATTTTTATTCAGTTAAATTCAATTAAATCAAATGAAATACAAAATCATTGGGCCAAGGCGCGTGGGCTTTGAATTTCAATCACATGAAGGCCCAAGAACACGTGAAGAATATGCCAAAACCGTGTGAACTTGAAAATGGAAAGAAAAATCTCAAAAATGTTATAAGTGTGTTTGATTCTTGTCTCATGGCCATGGATGCATTATTTTCTTGCCATACTTGTCCACCCTACTCCTCCCTCTATATGTACACACAAGATCAGAAGCACAAACCACGCATCCTAGCCTCTAAAAAGCTTATCAAAATTCTCCATATTTTTCAAAGAAAATTGTGACTTCGTGTAGCAATTTCCATCCATATTCAAGTAGTTTCAAGTCTCGTACCATATTCCTAAGGCTTCCAGAAGTCTATACCAGACCTCACTCATCGCAAATTGACCCCAGAATCCTCCTTTGCACTAGCTCTGATAGGTAAGTTGGTAAGTTTTTGTTTACAAATTTCAGCACGGTTTCAATCATTGCAAGCATGCCAACATGATTCATATCCATGATTTAAGTCGTTCTAACGTTTTACATTTGAGTTTTAATGCAGAAACAACATCGTGCCATTGTTAGGGCACGCAGCTTTTGAAGCTCCAGATCTTGCAAAATATGCATTGTTAGGTCAAACTAACTGCACCATAGGATTCACAGAGCCTTAATTAGTAAAATAAGATCATTTTATTTTTTGTTTAGTTTGAATTGTGCAGGTTTGATTTTCACATCACCGGAGGTGATGATCGGAACCGCCATCCAAGGTGGTTTGACGGTGAAACAACCGGCTGAAAATCATCAAAACAATGAAGTCGCCATCGAACATCTTTTATCCCACATGTAGGGAAAGGTAAACATCGAGAAAACCTGAGAAGGGAGAAGTCACGACCTTGCGACCGAGAGATCAGGTAAGGGAGTCTGTTACGCGAGGGGAAGGTATTAGCACCCCATACACCCGTAGTACTCTACGGTATCTACTCTTATTATCTATCCTATGGGTGTGTTTAATCTATGCTTACTGTCTACTATACTACTGGAGGGAAAATGCATGCAAAAGAAAGGAGAAAAGAATGTAGGGAAAATAAAATTATGCTCGCCTGGGCCCTACCCCAATGCCTACGTATCCTTTTTGAGGAATCAGAGCTACCGTAGTTCGGCTCATATGTTTTTGTTTGTTTTGTGTTTTTTATGGACGAAGTTAATTCCGTCTTCTGCCGCAGCTCGACCTTTGGAGACTTATGCGTTGGCACAAAAGTAAATTAATCATGTCCTTACCTGAAAAGGGTTTTAGAGAAAAGATGCTTGAGCGCACAAAATGATTTGAATTTGTTTTGTATTTTTGTTACCTTGAAAAAGGGTTTAAGTGAGATTAACATGTTTTTGATTTGCTAAGAAGAGAAGTTTTTGTTTTAGATGCACATGCAAAAGGGAAGAAAAGAGTCTAAGGGAGACTAGCCTATTTCTAACCTAATGTTATCATACAATGGTAGTCCTATGTCAAGGATGAAGGGGAAGTTTCTACCTACTGTTAGCATGCATGGTTTACAACCTAAGGTCTAACTTGCGTCCGAACGGAGCGAGCGCATCCTAAGGGAACATGGTATATACAAGGATAAAGTAAGCAAGCCAGCAAAAAAGCACACCTAAAGAGATCCTGCCTAGGTTAGCATATCTAAGAAAAGTATAAAAAACTATCCTATAGGGAGCATGCAATAAGAGCGAAGTCGTGATCTCAATTTCTAAATTGAGTGACTCATCGATCAGCAAGAAAGAATGGAAAGCGATAAAATCCTATAGGGAGCATGCACTGAGAGCGAAGTCGTGATCTCAATTGCTAAATTGAGTGACTCATCGATCGACAAGAAAGTAAACAAACACACGCACAACATATATGGTAAATGAAGTGAGGAATGCCTGCTACAGGTCTTTAAACAGAGACTTCGAGCGCACGCTCTTTATTTCCTACTTCTCATGATATCTAGAAAAGCAGTAAAGTGCGGAAATGAGGAATAAAATGAGGTTGCGATGGTACTGAACGGAGAAGGTCCGTTGCCTCTTCATAATCACACAAGCAATAAGAAAACTCTACAGAAGCCTCCTTGAATTCCTTGATGAAAATTATTCTCTTAGCTAGCTTCAAAATTTCTCAAGCCCAAGTCCCCTTTTTCATTTCAAAGTCTCACACAAAATTGGCATCAAAATCTACTAAAACATGGCTAAGATAACAACAAAGCAAATTAGTAAAAGAATTAAGATTCTATTATAATATTTTTGAGTTTTTATCATGTATTACATTGGCAAAAATTAACAAAAGCGAAACAAAGAAAAAAGAAAAAAATCCTAAATCTAATGAAGAACTAATAAACTCAGGGGGTGATGATTTGAGTCCAGAGAGTGTGGCTCAGTAAGTTGGGCGCTGGCCCGTTCACAATGAAGCCCATTAGAAACATATTTTTGTTTTTTATCATCAGGCTACAAACACATAGTAGCAGGCTTAGTTACTATCCATCATACAAAAAAAATAGTAAAATGAATAAAAAATAAAAAATAAAAAAATTTAAAGGGATTAGGTTAGAGAATGTGACGTTTAACCTCCTCACTTCCCTTCCTCTCTCGCGGCGTCGCTGATCTCTCTTCTAATCGTCGCCTCTGTCTTCCTCTGTTTGAAAGAAACCACAGTGGCACATGAATTCGGCCTCAGATTCTTCCAAACACTTTGCAATCTCTCCCCAAATCAAAGAAACCTAGAAATCTTGAAGCTTCATTCGGATGGTGTTGACACATCTACTCGAGTTACGACCATAGGAGAAGAAGTCCACGCGATGAAGGTCATTCTAAGGCACTAAGAATGCGATAAATCAGTGATGAATGATTTTACCTTGAATCGGAGATGACAGAGAATTCGGTTTCAGGTATTCTGTTTATCACTTCTTTTTTCTATTTGTCTTCATCTTCTTCCCCGTCTTCACTTCTCTAAATCAGTGTGTTCTCTATGATGTGTTGATTCTGAAATTGTTGTTCTCGTTCGTTGAAGATCCATAATGTTGAAGATGATGATGCAGTTGATGGATGCAAAGGAGCTGTAATTTTTTACTAAGGTAAGGTGGTGATGATGATTAAAGATGCACAAAGAGGTGAAAATCAATGGTGATTCTTGAAGTTTAGTGGTATAGTGTTGCAGAGAATTGATGCGGGTTTGGAAGATGATTGAAGATGAAACTGATAAGGTTTGAATGATGCTGAGAGAGAGCAGAGAGAATATGTTGAACCTGATTGAAGAACGATGAAGGAAGCAGAGAAAGTTTTCAGATCATTTTTTTGTGAGATTCTCCCAGATTGTAGAGTGGAGAATGAAGAGTTAGGAAGATGGAGCAGAGTGAGTTTAGTTTCAAGATATTAAAGAGTTGGTTATGCTAAAGACGATTATAATGAGATCCGGAAGAGCATGAATCCCCAGGTATGATCTATATGCTTCACCTTTAATCCTTTCTTTTCATCTTCTTCTACTTCTGCATTCTCTCTGAAATTTCGAATTGCATTTTGCGGTGTTATTGGATTGATGCGAGATAGGTGATAACGATGGAGCAATGGTGTGGTTCCTGTTGCTTGAAGCTTGAGGCAGGGATACGGCTTCTGATTTCTCAAAGACTTGTGAAGGTTTGGTTATGGAGAGAAAGCAGAGAGAAGATGAAGATGGAGGTTTCCGAGAGAGAGCAGGGGATTTTCTTGGTGAGTTTTTTCCTTGTGGATCTATCTTGTCCTTTTTTTTGTTGAATTTTGTTATGATTAGTTGAGTTGGTTAGAGTTTGGTTAATAATTTTTTTCTGTTAGGCTTGGTGACAGTTAGGAGGTTGGTAGTTTCTGTTAGGAATTTTTTTGGTTGTTTGACAGTTGGAAGTCCTGTTATAAACTGAATGGTGCAGTAGTAAGGTTAGAGAATTAGTTTTGGACTCTATTAGCTAACTATGTTAATTGATGCTGAGCTGATTGTTTCTGACTTTTCTGCGAATTCTCATTTTCTATTAGTTAGCAGTCTTACAAGATTCGGTCATGTTGTGCTAATTTTGAGTGGTTTTGGATCTGGTTTAAATATTATTGAATGTTTTCAGAACTGAATTTGTGTTGCAGGGAAGCTTTGGGTAATATGATGCCAAGATAACAAATTGAAGCCACCCAAAACTGAAGTATAAATGGCTGCAAATCTTGAGCATGAAGAGAGATGGAGTTCGAAGAAAAGTAATTTGTCAAGTAGGATGGGCTCTAAATCTGGTTTAAGTAGGCATCTTGTGATACGGTGGGAGAACTGACTTGGGTTTTGCGTTTTTTTTGTTCGCAAATGTTTCGGTTTAGCAAGAGTCGCCACCGACTTTTTATTTTATCCTAAGGAAAGGTTAAAAAGCACAGGAAAAACCTTTGAGATGTTTTCGTGGGTTCGGGGAGTAGATTATAGAAAGGGAAGGTATTAGCACCCTTTCTATCCATGGTTATCCATGGGCTCTTAGTTACTTTCTTAGATAGCTTGCCTTTGCTTTTCAATTGTTTGAAATGGTGCTTTGTGTGTGTGGTTTTGAAAATGTTTTGAAAAAGATGCCTTGTCTAGGCAACCATTGTAACAATTCTTGTTTGAATGTTTTACAAGGGTGTTTATCTTTTTGAAAAGATGTTTCAATGTTTTTGAAAGTTTGTTTTTGAAGTTGTGTTGTGATGCGTGTTTTGAAAAATGGCAAGGATTGTTTTGCAAGTTTGGTCAAGTAACCAAGAGCTATCTACCCTAAATTTCTCAAAGATATTTCTCATGATTTAACCCTTTTAACAGTGTTGTTTCACCATTGTATTTGGTGAACAACCTTGTGTTAGGATGTTAACGGGACGGGCGCGGGTCATCGTTTAGACCATAGAGGCAATAGTGTCAAGTATCTTTGGCATTTTCCTTAAGGGACTTGATCATTTTTGTTTAGGAAACTTGATAGCGTCATCGGGGGACTATGATCTTTTGATTTGTTTTTGTTTTGCCAAAGAGACTTAACATGCAACCATGGCCCATTTTTGAAGGCAACAAGTGGAGTAACCTTAAGGGTGCAAGTGTGCATTGTGTTTGTTTTTCATGCATGTTTATCTTGAATTAGGTCAAGCTATTTGTTGATTGATTTTTGCATACAAACCCTAGGTCTATCATGGCATAATTGAAAGCTTTTAAATGCGGGAATTTAAATGCTAAGCTATTACAACAATGATTATGGGGATGGGGGTACAAGTTTGAATTTGGGGGATATTTGACAAGGAAATAAAATCTAAGTTATTACAACCATATCAAATATACAAATATTTAATTGTACAATATTTAAGTGAATACAATAAATAAATAAGAATGTATTATGCATAAAAATGATTTTTGTTATGTATGTAAAAAGGTTTTTATATTTGAAGTATAAACAAAATAAAAAAGAGTCAATTTTTTTGGTTATTTTTATGGTTTTAGGGCAAAACCCTAATTTTTTTAAATAAATAGTAATATTTATTAAGTGTATCCAGTATAAATTAATTTTATACAAAAAATAAAAAGTATATTGTAAAAAAGTATTTTTTTATGTCAAATATCAAATAAAAATAAAAATGTATTATTTCTATATTTTTGTCCTAAATATTTAATAAAATATACAAGTATTTATATATTATATATTAAATATACTAAATATATACAAAAATCAAATATTGATTATTTACAAAAATGTATATTTAAGAAAATATTTTCAAAATGTAAAATAAAAAATAATAACTAAAAAAATAAATATTTTTTGTATTATTTTTCAGGGTTTTAATAAATGAAAAGATTTATATTATTTACATATATATGATTAAAAGGTAAATAAATGCCAAATAAATGCAAAAAATGTGGAAAAAATATTTTTGTTAATTTTTATATTTGAGCAAAAAATATAAAGTCAGAATAAAAAAGAAAAATGCAAAAATGACAAATATTTCATACAATGGGCCAGGGGGGTGCAAAACTAAGAAAAGGGTGCAAAAAGTGAAACTGACTCAGGCCCAGCCCAAGCCAACACCTTCTTCAACCTCCAGCATCTGTTTGAAAAAAAACGCGCGCCTCCTTGTTCATCATACTAACTTCTGATTCTTTGATCCTTTGACAAATCTTAAAACATGAAACTTGTAGAGCTTGAAGCCACGATTTCAACCATATAAAGCATTAAATCTAACTCTAAGAAACCAGGGAGAATTTCTTCACCCCCAATTTCTGACCTAATTTTTTTCACATGTTCATGGCTAAAATTCTCACAGCACGCTTAACATAAATAAAAATTGATCACATGTATGGCTTCAGGGCTATGAGTAAAGCATGTTTCATTCACAAACCTAAGCCTAACTCTTCCTAGATTGAGAGATAGAAGTTCATGGTTTTACCTGTTTCAGCTTGACTTGAACAGAGCAATGTAGGTATCTTCAATGGAGTTTAAGCTTTGGTTGAGCTTGCCTGAAGTCCAAGGATGCTTCCCAAATGCCTAGCTTGCTTTGAAACCAACTGTATCGTGCTATGGAAGTCCACCGGCACAGCTTGAAAGTAAAAATGGAAAACGTGGTTAGGGGTGTTACAGCTTGAGTTCAGGGCTTGGGATAGTTTCAGTGGATGATATGGAAGGTGTTTGAAAGGTTTTTAGCCAAAGTGCACGAGTAAACTGAGTTGTGCAACTCAATCTGCAGGGATGCCCTGTTTTTGCAGCAAAATGGTGTTTCTGAGTATTGGGAGGTATGACGGATCAATGAATCGTGCTTTAGGCTAGTTGGGGAGTATGGAAGATGAGAACAAAGTTTGCTTAGGCTTCTGCTTGCAGGAAGTGAGAGTTGGTATGTGTTTGCAAGATTTCTTCTAATGTAAGCAAGAAAGTGTAAGTGTCAATGCAGGCCTGTACCACCCTCTATGTATGCTGCATATCTTGCTCTTGAGACTTGTAACTTGTAGATTTGATTTGGCTTCAGAGATATAGCCCCATGCCTCTTAGATTTGGTATTTGACATAAAGTATAACTTTATCAAAATGACAATTCACCTTTTTCTAATTAAGGGTTAATTTTGCATGTATTGTCCAAATGAACAAAATAATGCATTAGCTCAATGGTTAGGCATTTAATTATGGTGTGTAAAACTGGTTTTGAGGCCTGCAAGCTAGCTTTGTACAAGCTGATTTGAAAATGCAAGTTGTGATGAGCAAGCTTTGGCCATGAACAAAAGTGAGTTTTGGCCAACTTTGCAAATTCGATTCTCTCTAACCACAAGGGTGTTTGATGAGTTCTTGGATAATTTGGAAAGCTTGGAATGTGTACTACAATCCATCTTTGTAATGAAAATTGAAACTCCAAGTGGAACCATGTGAAAAATGGCCAAGAAGTTGGGCAAAAATCCTGCCTAGAATAGGGCAAAATTTCTCTAAGTTAAAAATGTTTTGTACCCTTGTTCCAAAAATCATAACTTGAGATACAAGCTTCCTTTGAGAAAACTTTATGAATCAAAGTTGTATATTTTGCAATGGACTACAATTTTCATGTTTCAAGTTTTGTTTGAATCCATTTGCATCTTGGTAAAAAAATGGGACAAAGTTAGGAAAAAATAAGGAAGTTTCATAACAGAAAAATTCTAAGTTATGAAAATTTCTCATTTTAAACCCTAATTTGCAATTTTGGGTTTCTTGATGAACAAGTTTCATAATTTGACATGTATTGATGAAAAATGAATCTTGGCACTTGATTTTGACCAAAAAGTCAAAGTTTGACTTTTCAGTATACAGTCAAATTTTGATCAGTTGACTGAAAAATTCATCTGTCAATCTTATGCATTTGAGATCTTTTGAACTTGTTGAATGGGTCAAGAAAATGTCATTGAGTCCTTGAGTTCATATGTGAGCTTGATTTGCCATTGGTTAGGTCAAACAGTCAAAAATTTGCCTTTGTGCAGTCAAAACCCTAAAAATGACCATTTTGCCCTTTTGATGATCTGATCAAATTTCTTGTGGAATTGTGATCCAAACTTGATCAAATGATTCATATGAGTTCATAATGTTGATGTGGGTCAAATTTCATGAAGTTTGACTGTCAATTGGCCACAATTGACTCTTTCCGCAATACAACTGATTTCTAGGTCAACTGTCTAATTGACTGGGCAAAGATTGGAATCAAGGCTTGAAACTTGGTATGGATAAACTTGTGAGTCCAACATGAATCATGAAAGTCACTTTGGGCATTTTAGGTCAAGACATCCCTGTGCAAACTCAAACCCTAATTTGGGTCAACAGTGCAAGGAGGGGTCTTGAGCAGAGCAAACCCTAACTTGATCTTGAGCTCCAAGAGTCTTGTGATGAGAAAATGTTGATGAAATGAGAGGGAAAATTTTGGGGTACAACAGTTGCCCCTGTTCAATCTTCTTGAACCCGAAGAGTTAGATTGACAGGTTTGCCTTTCGCGACTCGAAGGTAAAAGGAGATTGGACACTAGAGTGCCCGTAAATTTGCACTCGTTAAAACATAGGTGCGAGAATGGGCTTAAAGATGCCATTTGGAGATGGGCTTAAAGATGCCATATGGAGATGTGACAGAGTCTTGTCGGGGGATGGGCTTAAAGATGCCATCTGGAATGTTTGTTGTAAGTGAATGAAATGAGTATCAGAAAGGTGTCCATGTTTTGGAACATCTCTGAACTGGGGGTCTGAATAAGCAATAGATTGACATCCATGTTTGGAGAATCCGTAAACTGTTTCCAGAAGCTTATTAATCTTATCCTGAAAAGGGTAAAATATTAGCTGAAACACAAAGTTATGTTGCATGAAATGTATGATGCAATATATATTATATCAATGTTTATGATATGAATGTAATGAACGCGCATGTAAGCTGATGAGCTGTCTTGCTGAGGATAGATGAATCCTGGATAGCCAGAGATAAAAGAATCTTGACTGCTGCCGGGGATTGCAAGAATCTTTGATTGCTGGAGATGAGAAGTCTTGGGACCGCTGTTGGGGACTCAAGAGCTTGGGTTGTATGCCAATCTACTGGGGCTTCAAGGACGAGAGTCTTCAATCTGTTAAGGGTCAGAAATTGGGAGCATACCAATCCTCTGAGGTTTCCAGGATGAGAATCTTCATTCTATTAACGATTAACTGTTATTTGGTTGATCTCCAGGCTTTCACAGAAACTTGTATTGCTATCTGGTCATAATCCAGGCTTCACAATGACTTGCTAAGCTGTTATCCGGTCAAATCCGGGCTTCACGGCTGGTGTTAAAGACATACCACTATCCGGTCGACTCCAGGCTTCGTAGTATTCTTGGCTGCTGTCTGGTCGTAATCCAGGCTTCACAGAAACTTGTATTGCTATTTGGTCATAATCCAGGCTTCACAATAACTTGTTGAGCTGTTATCCGGTCAAATTCGGGCTTCACGGCCTGTGTTAAAGACATACCACTATCTGGTCGACTCCAGGCTTCGTAGTATTCTTGGCTGCTGTCTGGTCGTAATCCAGGCTTCACAGAAACTTGTATTGCTATCTGGTCATAATCCAGGCTTCACAATAACTTGTTGAGCTGTTATCCGGTCAAATCCGAGCTTCACGGCTTGTGTCAAAGACATACCACTATCTGGTCGACTCTAGGCTTCGCGGTGGTCTGATACTGCTATCCGATCATAATCCGGGCTTCACAATATGCTGTAGAGATCAAGATGCTATCCGGTCGAATCCGGGCTTCATAACTTGAATTTGTGAGAATTTGATCTTTGACGATCGTAACTTCCAACAGGTGATGAAGGAACTTTTGAACGATCGATCAATTTGAAATGTGATTTGTTTTGGAGAATAAATCCTTGACAAATGTTGGGGAAATAAACCCATAACCGAAGCTGGGGATTGAAAATCCTTTGATTACTGAGGGTGAGAAATCCTTGCTGACTACTGATTGCTTGGGGAGTAAGATCTTCAATTGTTGAGGGATTTTAGGATCACTGCTGGGGATTGAAAATCCTTGGTGACTTGTAGGGAATGAGAATTCTGATGATCTCTACTGGGGAATTCATAACCTGGGAGACTCATGCTGGAGAAGTGAGACTGAGAATCTTCAATCTGATGGGAAGTATCTCTGTGGGGAGAATGTTCACTAATCTGGTTCCGCTGGGGATTAGTAGTTGGAAGTTTTAGCTCCGTTGGGGATCTTGAAACTTAACTCTGAGGGGAATTAGATTCTGGAAGGCTCTCTGGCTGGGGAAATCAGCTTTGAGAAAGCTTTTGCTCTGTTGAGGATTCTGAAGTTTAACTCTGTTTGGGGAATTAAGTTCTGGATTTTAACCTTGTTGGGGAATTTGGAGTTTAATTCCGCGGGGGATTCCTTCTGAAAGGGTATCAAGATATCTATCTGTACCTTCAACCTATCAGCAATCATCTTTCTTGATTTGTAAGAAAATGATTATGTTCAAATGCATATGCCTACTTAACAAAACATTGGACGTTTCTCAAATAAAACATAAGTGTAAAAAAGCAAAAGGAAGACAAAGCAAATTTCTGTATTTGGAAAAGTGTTTGTATTAACTTTTTATGAGTATCTTTGTACAAAGGAAACAGACATCCTAGTAAGAGGATGTTGTCGTAACAAATTGAAAATTTTATACAAAAGAAAGATGGCTATGTATAATGATTCCATGGGATTCCATTCTGTTATAGCCTTTACAACTCTGAATATCTGTCCATTCGCTGCTTCGTCCGCCAATGACTGGATTGATCAGAAGGTCGGAGCTTGTTGATGAAGAGATTGTTTTTTAAAGTGATCCGACGAGACATAGTCATACGCTTTAATTCCCTAACTTTTTCCTGAATCGCCCTTTCGGGTTTTCGATCCACCAGGAAACCCTTTTTTGCCCAAGTCGCCCTTTCGGGTTTTCAACTTGCCGGGTGTACAGATTTTTCTTGTTTTATCCCTAATTTTTGCCTGAACCGCCCTTTCGGGTTTTCGGTTCACCGGGATGCCCATTTTTGCCCAAGTCTCCCTTTCGGGTTTTCGACTTGTCGGGTTATTTTATGCGTAGTATCTTTTGACTATGTCTGCGTTCGCAGAGTGTGGCAAATCGTCTCCGTCCATGGTGGTCAGAATCATTGCACCACCGAAAAAGATGCTCTTGATCACAAATGGTCCTTCGTAAGTAGGAGTCCATTTGCCCCTGGGATCACTTTGCGGCAAGATGATCCGCTTGATTACAAGATCTCTGACTTGATATACTTGACGTCTGACTTTCTTGTTGAAAGCCTTGATCATTCGTTTCTGGTACGTCTGACCATGGCAAACAACAGTGAGTCGCTTCTCGTCGATCAAATTGAGTTGATCAAGTCGAGTCTGAATCCAATCGTCTTCACTCAAACCAGAGTCCTTCATAATCCTTAAAGAAGGAATCTGAACTTCCATGGGTAGGACAGCTTCCATGCCATACACCAAAGAAAATGGGTTTGCCCCTGTTGAAGTATGTGCCGTAGTACGGTATCCATGCAGAGCAAACGATAACATCTCATGCCAGTCCTTGTAGGTGACTGTCATTTTCTAAATGATCTTCTTGATGTTTTTGTTCGCAGCTTCAACAACACCGTTCATCTTTGGCCGATAGGTAGATGAATTGTGATGATAAATCTTGAACTGTTCGCATAGAGCGGTGATCATAGTATTGTTCAGGTTTGTACCGTTGTCTGTGATGATCCTGTCGGGGACACTATACCGGCATATAAGGTTCTGCTTGATGAAGCGGGCAACCATATTTTTTGTAACAGAGGCAAAGGAAGCTGCTTCAACTCATTTGGTGAAATAGTCAATAGCAACCAGGATGAAGCGATGTCCGTTGGATGCCGTGGGCTTGATCTCTCCAATCATGTCGATGCCCCACATTGTGAATGACCAAGGAGCTGTCAGAACGTTGAGAGGAACAGGAGGAATATGAATCTTGTCGGAATAGACTTGACATTTGTGGCAAGTACGGGAATGTTGATGGCAATCAGCCTCCATGGTAGACCAGTAATAGCCTGCCCTTAGAATCTTCTTAGCCATCGTATGTCCGCCCAAGTGGGTGTCGAATGTGCCGCTGTGTATTTCAGTCATGATCAACTCTGCTTCAGCTTTGTCTACACATCGGAGTAAAACACAATCATGGTTGCGCTTATAAAGGATGCCATTGCTTAGGAAGAACTTGGCCGCAAATCTCCTTAAGAACTTTTTGTCATTGACGGAAGCTCCTTCGGGATATTCTCTAGTCTGGAGATACCTTTTGATTTCATGAAACCAGGGTTGTTCCACTACTTCTTCGGTATTAATCTCATGACAATGCGTAGGTTCATCCATTCGCTCAATGGTGATTTGGGGAGCCTCGTTATCCCAGTTGAGTTTAAACATGGAAAACATTGTAGCCAGAGCATCCGCTAGCTGATTTTCTTCTTGCGGAAAATGCTCGAAAGTAATCTGCTCGAAATGAGGCAGCAATGTCAGGACATGTTCTTTGTATGGGATAAGATTAGGATGTTTGGTGTCCCACTCTCCTTTGATTTGACTGATAACCAAAGCTGAGTCCCCAAATACGATCAAAGATTTGATCCCCAAGTCTATAGCAGCCTTGAGACCAAAGATGCAAGCTTCATATTCGGCCATGTTGTTGGTACAGCTGAAGCAAAGTCGGGCCGTGAAAGGGGTATGGAAACCTTCAGGGGAAATGAGTACCGCACCGATACCGTTTCCAAGTGCATTTGAAGCACCATCAAAGTACAGGGTCCATCGGGATCCATTTTCAGGTCCGTCATACGGTCCGTTACCTTCAATGTTGTCCAAAGTCATGATGTCCTCGTCCGGGAAGTCGAATCTCATGGATTGATAATCTTCGGTAGCTTGATGAGCTAGATGGTCAGCTAGTACACTCCCTTTTATAGCTTTTTGGGTGGTATACTGGATGTAATACTCAATCAGGATCATTTGCCATCTAGCGATTCTTCCAGATAAAGCAGGCTTCTCGAAGATATATTTGATTGGGTCCATTTTGGAAATCAGCAAAGTGGTATGAGTCAACATATACTGCCTTAGTCGGCGAGCAGCCCATACCAAAGCGCAACAAGTTTTCTCGAGAAGTGAGTAGCGAGTCTCTCAGTCGGTAAACTTTTTTCTAAGGTAATAAATGGCATGCTCTTTTCGACCAGACTCGTCATGTTGGCCCAGCACGCACCCCATTGAATTGTCCAAAACGGTCAGATACATGATCAGCGGTCTTCCTTCGACGGGTGGCATCAGAATAGGAGGTTCTAGAAAATACTCCTTGATCTTATCAAAAGCAATTTGACAATCATCGTTCCATTCGACTACCTGATCTTTCTTTAATAGTTTGAAAATTGGCTCACAGGTAGACGTCAGGTGAGAGATGAACCTGGCGATATAATTCAAGCGTCCCAAAAATCCTCTAACCTCCTTTTCAGTACAGGGGGCAGGCATTTCTTGTATAGATTTCACTTTTGCTGGATCGACCTCAATGCCTTTGTTGCTGACAATAAATCCCAGAAGTTTACCAGACCTAACTCCAAAAGTGCACTTACTTGAATTCAGCCTGAGTTTGTATTCCTTCAACCGGGCAAACAACTTTTGCAAATTCTCAAGGTGTTCCTCTTCCGTTTGTGATCGAGCTATCATGTCGTCTACGTAAACTTAGATCTCATGATGTATCATATCATGAAACAAAGCTACCATGGCGTGTTGATAAGTTGCCCCTGCGTTCTTCAGCCCGAACGGCGTCACCTTGTAGCAGAAGGTACCCCATTGTGTAACAAAGGTTGTTTTCTCCATGTCCTCGGGGGCCATTTTGATCTGGTTGTAGCCTGAGAATCCGTCCATGAAGGAAAATACCTTGTGCTGAGCCGTGTTGTCAATCAAAATGTCGATATGTGGTAGCGGAAAATCATCCTTAGGGCTAGCCCTGTTCAAATCCCGATAGTCCACACACATTCTGACCTTGCCGTCTTTTTTAGGTACTGGCACGATGTTAGCAACCCATTGTGGATAGGATGTAACAGCCAAAAAACCAGCGTTGAATTGCTTCATTACTTCAGCTTTAATCTTCTCAGACATGTCGGGCCTCATTCGGCGGACTTTTTGCTTGATCGGTGGACAATCCTCTCTTGTAGGGAGACGGTGAACCACGATATCTGTGTCTAACCCTGGCATGTCTTCATAAGACCAGGCGAAGATTTCAACGTATTCATTCAACAACTGTATTAAGCGCTCCTTGACACCTGGCTCCAGATTGGCACCCACTTGTACTTCTTTCCTGTCTTCCTCTGTTCCTAAGTTGACAGTTTCCAATAACTCTTCATGAGGTAAGATGGCCCTCTCTTCTTGTTGTAGAAGTCTGGCTAGCTCTCCCGGTACTTCACAATCTTCGTCATCTTCGTACTCAGCCTGATTGACCAAATCTTCAGAGTTATTGAAGGATACATCAGAATAGTCACCCATGGAATCCGGAGTGGATGGGTACCTGCATTTGTGAGTGTGGGTGTGTGTAAGGGATAGCCATCCTTAAACAAAAAATACAAAAGGAAAGAAAATGAACACAACAGTTTATAAATGGAAAACGTCCAATGATTCATTAAACATGGCATATGATTATGAAGAGAATCAAAACCCTTACAAATGGACCTACATGCCCCGGGCAAGGCATAAGGTGAAAAATAGTGTGCAGATTGTTTTAGTAATTATTACAGACCAACATGAAATGTTCGAAAGATAAGTTACTGATTGATGAAAGTAATGGGAACGAAGTCTTTCGCCTCCCAGTTGCGCAGTCCCCCTTCAATGGTTGGGAAGATCCAGCCTTCAAAGTTACCCTCTTCGTCTTCGTCTTCTAAAGCATTGATTCCATGAGGAGAAATCTTGATGGGTGTCCTTTCAATTTTGGAGCGACGCATAGCCTTTTGCCCCGCATCGGTGAACCCTAACCCAAACTTGTCTGTCTTGTGAGGAAAGTCAGGAAACTGTCCCCATGTTGAGCTCTTCCCCTCCTTCATTGCAGCCTTTGCGTCTTTCAGAGATGCCATCCTGGCCACCTGCTTGGGTACCTCAGCTACTGCCTTTGCTACCGCCACCTCAGGAGAGACTTCCTCAAAGTGTTGGAACGGTGTTTCGATGAATTCGCCATCCACTTCCACATACCGAAAGGAGTTCAGATGACTGATCATGTACTCCTCCTCACCGTGTACAATTATGATTTTTCCCTTAACAGGGTATTTCAGCATCTGATGTAGAGAGGAAGTGACTGCCCCAACATTATGAATCCAAGGTCTTCCTAGCAAGCAAGAGTAAGATGGGCGGATGTCCATCACATAGAATGTTGAGTTGAATACCTCAGTGCCTACCTTGATGGGAATGTCGACCTCCCCATGCACCATTCTTTTAGATCCATCAAAGGCCCTGACAATGATATTACTTGGTTTCAGCTCCAAGCCTTCACAATCCAACCGGTCTAGAGCCTTCTTAGACAACACATTTAGAGAAGAACCAGTATCGACCAAGACATGGGCGAGAGTAGTTCCTCGGCATTCAACTGACACATGCAGTGCGTCATTGTGCTTTCTTCCCTTCAGAGTTAGGTCAGCATCAGAGAAACCCAGGCCGTTGTTGGCGGTAAGGCTGGCTACACAATCCTGGAATTGATCGGCTGAGGTTTCTTGGGGCACATGGGCTGTCTTCAAAAACCTTATCAAAGCTTTGGCATGAGCCTCCGAACAAAGCAGCAAAGCTAACATGGAGATCTTCGAGGGGGTTTGCCCCAGTTGCTCTACAACGTCATAATCACTCTTCTTAATTATTTTCAGAATCTCCTCCATTTCTTTTTTAGAGGTTTCGGGGATGACCAATGACTGAGCCCTCATCCTGACGAGCTCTTCTTGGATCCCTTTCCCTTTATCAGCAGCAGCAGGAGGGACAACCACAGGAGTAACAGCTTCTTCAATTATTGGCGTTCTTGCAGATAGTTTTACCGGTACAGGAGTAACCTTGGGAGCAGCTGAGGGTCCAAAGATTGCCTTTGGAGGGGCAATATCTGGAGAGAAAATTCTTCCACTTTGGGTAATTTTGCTCGTACCGGAAATGTTTCCAATGTCGGCAGTTTCTTCGTCAGAGCTCTCTTCAGTTATCTCAATTTGTTTAACACCATGGTAGTAGATTTCTCCACCATAATTCCACGGTATTGATTTGTCATATTTGTATGGGACGGGCCCAGGCATGGTTATCTTCAAGGGTACAATCTTCGGAGCGGATGTAATCTTAACAGGCCTTTTGGGGACCTTGGAAAGATTGGCGGAAATGGTTATTATTGAAACTTCATTGATAGGAGTTGGAGTAACAGGAGTCTTTTCGAAAAGAATTTGTTGGTTGTCCATTAGGCGTTGGATGCCTATCTTCAGCAATGGACAGTCGATCGGTAGGGAGGAACAAAAGTAGCAATCTTCTTTACAACCTGGGAAAATCCCAGCCTTCAACAGATTCAACTTGATTGTCAGTAGTGGGGTTATCAGATCATCAACAGTAGAAACAAACAAATCTTCTTCAATAGCATGGACATTGCGACCATGCTTTGGCATTGGAGCAGAGATTACATTCGGCTTCTCAGGGGCATCGAACTCAACCTCTTTAGCATCTATCAAATCTTGAATTTTATTCTTAAGTGCCAAGCAATCGTTGGTGTCATGCCCGGCGCTGTTAGAATGATAGGCACATTTAGCATTGGGATGATAGTGTGGGGAAACGGTATTCACAACCTTTGGCGCTTCTCTAATACTGGTGAGATTTAGCTTCAACAAATGGGGAAGAACTTGTGCAGGCGTCATGTTGATGCGGGTGAACTGCCGTTCTACCCGTTGCTGATTAGGTCTAGACTGATTGTTACGAGGTTGATCATTTGATGAATTTTGAATCATCACGGCCCCTACAGTCGGCCGACGCTCAGTTCTTCTCGATCCTTTCTGAGAGTACATAACAGCTGCCTCCTTCTTGGCTGGGAATGGTTTTTAACAGCTGTAGACGCAGAGGCATCCCTTTGAATCTTCCCACTCTTAATACCAGCTTCCACCCTTTCGCCAGTCAGAATCAATTCAGTAAACCCTGCGTAAGAGCTCCCGATCAAATGGTTGAAGAAAGGGCCAGATAGGGTCCCTAAGAACATATCAACTAGCTCCCTATTTGAAAGTGGTGGTTGTACTCTTCCGGCCAAGTCACGCCATTTCTGGGCGTACTCTTTGAATCCCTCATTTGAGGCCATCCGCATACCTTGTAACTGAGTACGGGTCGGCGCCAAGTCGGCGTTGTATTGATACTGGCGGTAGAAGGCAGCTGCCAAGTCTTCCCAATTATGCACCTTTGACCTCTCAAGATGGTAAAACCAATCTAGCTGTGTACCGGACAGGCTGTCCTGGAAGAAGTGTACCCAAAGATTTCTATCGGATGAATGAGGTTGAATTTTTCTGACATACGACCTCAGGTGCATCTTCGGGCAAGACAGACCGTCGTATTTTGCAAAAGTGGGCACCTTAAACTTTGGAGGGATCACAATCCCAGCAATCAATCCCAATTCTTCAAAATCTAACCCGGGAACCCTTTGCAGCTCCATAGCTGCCAGTCTATCCTCTAGATTTTTGTATTTGTCGTCCGCTGGCGGGTATTGCTGCTCTGAATAATCTTCATCTTCCTCAACCTCTTCCTCTTCAGCCTCAGATTCAGAAGGTAATGCCGCTCCTTTTCCTTTGCCGGTCCCCTCGTCATATGTGGAGGGGAATTCAAGAACTCTCCTAACTTCATTCTCAAATCTTCTTCCCAGTGTAGCTACCCCAACTCTTTTCTTTTTCTTTTTTCATTTTTCTTGCTCTTTATTCCCTAACAGTGCTTTAAGATCCTCCTGACCCTTTGCCAAGGTCATAAGGAGCTGTTGAAACTGCGAGTTTTGTGCCTGCAGATCTTTGACCGTCTGCTCAATATCCATCTTACTGAAATAAACAGCAGAAAGATAAGGTAACCTGGTGTGAAGACCTGTTTATGCATATGATGAATGATATGTTTATTCATGTAATGCATTCAAGGATTTATAAATTCAAAGTTGTTGTAGACAAAAAGAACACACGTCATATTAGTACGAAGAAATTTTGTCAGTACATAAATGCCCCATGAGCCAAATATTACAAAAACTTCTTAAGGTAAAAAGACGTTGCGCATCCTCTTTGGTGCGATGTAGGTGTTGAGGGTCTCCTCCTCGTGAAGTCGGAGGGTAAGCTCCAAAACCTTCTTCTCAATGGCTTAGAAGCTGGCTTCAAAAGTATCCCTTTCTTCCTTGAGTTGGATCCAACTCTTCTGCATTTCCTCCCATGATGTTGGCATGTCAGGATGTAGGATGGTGTAAGGAACCTCTCCTTCCTTAACAGGCTCTTTGATCAAAGGGAGAATGTGAGAATAAGGCATCATAAGACTCTGGGCGCGGGTTCGTACCCACTTGAGATAAGGCTCAAGAGGGATGGAGTTCTTGTGCCCCAGTGTCTTGCTATCCACCTTGTTAGGCATCCTCCAAGCTCTGATGAATCTTTGGCGAAGTCCTTGCGCATCATTGTCGAAGTCAAAAACCAGGTCGGGAATCAGCATGTCATGAGGGCCATCCCTCCGTGCATATCCAAATTGTCTCAAAGCTAGACAAGGGTTGTAGGTAATGCCTCCCATAATGCCAAGTAATGGAACATTAGGGAACTCACCACAACGATTGATGATGATGACATTTTCTCTGGACCGAGAACACCAATGTACATCAGAATGTGTGAGGGTCATCAATCGTTGTGACCACCTTGAACCTTGCTCATTCTTCAAAACATATTGTGGAAGGTGAGAAATAAACCACCTTGCAAGGAGAGGAGTACAACACATAAGAACACCTCTCTTCCTCATTGTTCGTGTGTAAAATGAGTGGAGGATGTCCCTAAGCAATGTAGGTATGAGACTCCTGGATAGGAAAATTTTGACAGCGTTCACATCTATAAGTTGGTCAGGATTTGGGAACAAGACCAACCCATAAATGAGGAGTGCCACAATTTCTTCAAAGGCTTGCAGATCCAGGGAATTCCAACACTCTTGTGCCTTCTCAAACAATAACTTTGCCAAGAAGCCCTTGACACCACTTCTAGTTTCCCAATGCCTCTTGATGTCAGATGGTTGCAAGTGTAGTGCTTGAGCAACATCTTCAGGTTTTGGTTCTTTTTCCGTACCGTTGTAGGGTAGTTGATTAAGAATAGGAATTCTCAGGAGTTGAGAAAATTCCTCCAAAGTAGGCACCAATTGGTAGTCGGGGAATGTGAAACAGTGATGAAGGGGGTCAAAGAATTGGAACAACACTTTCACCATGTCTTCTTTAATGTTGGTGTTGACTAGGCTGAGTAGTCTACCATGTCTTTCACTGAAGAGAGAGCTTTCTGGAATTCTGGATGTAAGCTCCTTGAGTTGAGGAGGGATTCTCATAAGGTTGACTTGGATAGTTTTCCTGCGAAGAATTTCCATGACCTACAAAACAGGAACAAAGATGAAGATCCAAACCCTTGAAATGGTTAGTGGATGCATATGATGCTTTATGATGTTCATGATGTATGCACAAACACATGTACAAGCAATTCACACAAAACCCTAGTTTCAGGCTTGCATGGGGTTTCATAGGTAAGTACCCTCTTGAGTGTAGTTGGCTTAAAAACCTGTCCTATAAATAGTAACCGGGTTCTAAGGAGCTCAATATCATTGGATTGTTTTCCATGTTCATTGTTTTGGTTTAGCCACTTAACTAGTGACCAAAATATTCCAAGAAAACAATCCTCAATGAGTGTAGTATCGAGTATCTACCAACTTCGGACTGCACCAAAGCCGGTCATCTCACTACCCCTAATAAAAGGCCAAGATGGTCAAGTAAGGTTCTAGGTCATTAGTGCTTAGTGACATCACTCAGCGGCCCCGTACTCTCATTGATTGAACTCAAGGGTTACCGGTACTCACAAATATGTCGCACTAATATAGCTATTGCTTCAACCGTGTCGGTATACCCCGCACAGTTTCCACAACGTATTACTATCTATGAATGTTTCCCAAATCCGGGTGTAGGATTTCAAGCCCAAACAAGAGAACCAAAATGTAAAGCAATTAAAGCAAACAATTAGTCATGCAAAAGGGTGATCTAGGCCCTAAGGTTACTCCACTTTCAATTTTTCCCCAGCAGAGTCGTCAGTTCTGTGATACGGTGGGAGAACTGACTTGTGTTTTGCATTTTTTTTGTTCGCAAATGTTTCGGTTTAGCAAGAGTCGCCACCGACTTTTTATTTTATCCAAAGGAAAGGTTAAAAAGCACAGGAAAAACCTTTGAGATGTTTTCGTGGGTTCGGGGAGTAGATTATAGAAAGGGAAGGTATTAGCACCCTTTCTATCCATGGTTATCCATGGGCTCTTAGTTACTTGCTTAGGTCACTTGCATTTGCTTTTCAATTGTTTGAAATGGTGCTTTGTGTGTGTGGTTTTGAAAATGTTTTGAAAAAGATGCCTTGTCTAGGCAACCATTGTAACAATTCTTGTTTGAATGTTTTACAAGGGTGTTTGTCTTTTTGAAAAGATGTTTCAATGTTTTTGAAAGTTTCTTTTTGAAGTTGTGTTGTGATGTGTGTTTTGAAAAATGGCAAGGATTGTTTTGCAAGTTTGGTCAAGTAACCAAGAGCTATCTACCCTAAATTTCTCAAAGATCTTTCTCATGTTTTAACCCTTTTAACAATGTTGTTTCACCATTGTATTTGGTGAACAACCTTGTGTTAGGATGTTAACGGGACGGGCGCGGGTCATCGTTTAGACCATAAAGGCAATAATGTCAAGTATCTTTGGCATTTTCCTTAAGGGACTTGATCATTTTTGTTTAGGCAACTTGATAGCGTCATCAGGGGACTATGATCTTTTGATTTGTTTTTGTTTTGCCAAAGAGACTTAACATGCAACCATGGCCCATTTTTGAAGGCAACAAGTGGAGTAACCCTAAGGGTGCAAGTGTGCATTGTGTTTGTTTTTCATGCATGTTTATCTTGAATTAGGTCAAGCTATTTGTTGATTGATTTTTGGATACAAACCCTAGGTCTATCATGGCATAATTGAAAGCTTTTAAATGCGGGAATTTAAATGCTAAGCTATTACAACAATGATTATGGGGATGGGGGTACAAGTTTGAATTTGGGGAATATTTGACAAGGAAATAAAATCTAAGTTATTACAACCATATCGAATATACAAATATTTAATTGTACAATATTTAAGTGAATACAATAAATAAATAAGAATGTATTATGCATAAAAATGATTTTTGTTATGTATGTAAAAAGGTTTTTATATTTGAAGTATAAACAAAATAAAAAAGAGTCAATTTTTTTGGTTATTTTTATGGTTTTAGGGCAAAACCCTAATTTTTTTTAAATAAATAGTAATATTTATTAAGTGTATACAGTATAAATTAATTTTATACAAAAAATAAAAAGTATATTGTAAAAAAGTATTTTTTTATGTCAAATATCAAATAAAAATAAAAATGTATTATTTCTATATTTTTGTCCTAAATATTTAATAAAGTATACAAGTATTTATATATTATATATTAAATATACTAAATATATACAAAAATAAAATATTGATTATTTACAAAAATGTATATTTAAGAAAATATTTTCAAAATGTAAAATAAAAAATAATAACTAAAAAAATAAATATTTTTTGTATTATTTTTCAGGGTTTTAATAAATGAAAAGATTTATATTATTTACATATATATGATTAAAAGGTAAATAAATGCCAAATAAATGCAAAAAATGTGGAAAAAATATTTTTGTTAATTTTTATATTTGAGCAAAAAATATAAAGTCAGAATAAAAAAGAAAAATGCAAAAATGACAAATATTTCATACAATGGGCCAGGGGGGTGCAAAACTAAGAAAAGGATGCAAAAAGTGAAACTGACTCAGGCCCAGCCCAAGCCAACACCTTCTTCAACCTCCAGCATCTGTTTGAAAAAAAACACGCGCCTCCTTGTTCATCATACTAACTTCTGATTCTTTGATCCTTTGACAAATCTTAAAACATGAAACTTGTAGAGCTTGAAGCCACGATTTCAACCATATAAAGCATTAAATCTAACTCTAAGAAACCAGGGAGAATTTCTTCACCCCCAATTTCTGACCTAATTTTTTTCACATGTTCATGGCTAAAATTCTCACAGCACGCTTAACATAAATAAAAACTGATCACATGTATGGCTTCAGGGCTATGAGTAGAGCATGTTTCATTCACAAACCTAAGCCTAACTCTTCCTAGATTGAGAGATAGAAGTTCATGGTTTTACCTGTTTCAGCTTGACTTGAACAGAGAAATGTAGGTATCTTCAATGGAGTTTGAGCTTTGGTTGAGCTTGCCTGAAGTCCAAAGATGCTTCCCAAATGCCTAGCTTGCTTTGAAACCAATTGTATCGTGCTATGGAAGTCCACCTGCACAGCTTGAAAGTAAAAATGGAAAATGTGGTTAGGGGTGTTACAGCTTGAGTTCAGGGCTTGGGATAGTTTCAATGGATGATATGGAAGGTGTTTGAAAGGTTTTTAGCCAAAGTGCACGAGCAAACTGAGTTGTGCAACTCAATCTGCAGGGATGCCCTGTTTTTGCAGCAAAATGGTGTTTCTGAGTATTGGGAGGTATGAGGGATCAATGAATCGTGCTTTAGGCTAGTTGGGGAGTATGGAATATGAGAACAAAGTTTTCTTAGGCTTCTGCTTACAGGAAGTGAGAGTTGGTATGTGTTTTCAAGATTTCTTCTAATGTAAGCAAGAAAGTGTAAGTGTCAATGCAGGCCTGTACCACCCTCTATGTATGCTGCATATCTTGCTCTTGAGACTTGTAACTTGTATATTTGATTTGGCTTCAGAGATATAGCTCCATGCCTCTTGGATTTGGTATTTGACATAAAGCATAACTTTATCAAAATGGTAATTCACCTTTTTCCAATTAAGGGTTAATTTTGCATGTATTGTCCAAATGAACAAAATAATGCATTAGCTCAATGGTTAGACATTTAATTATGGTGTGTAAAACTGGTTTTGAGGCCTGCAAGCTAGCTTTGTACAAGCTGATTTGAAAATGCAAGTTGTGATGAGCAAGCTTTGGCCATGAACAAAAGTGAGTTTTGGCCAACTTTGCAAATTCGATTCTCTCTAACCACAAGGGTGTTTGATGAGTTCTTGGACAATTTGGAAATCTTGGAATGTGTACTACAATCCATATTTGTAATTCAAATTGAAACTCCAAGTGGAACCATGTGAAAAATGGCCAAGAATTTGGGCAAAAATCCTGCCTAGAATAGGGCAAAATTTCTCTAAGTTAAAAATATTTTGTACCCTTGTTCCAAAAATCATAACTTGAGATACAAGCTTCCTTTGAGAAAACTTTATGAATCAAAGTTGTATATTTTGAAATGGACTACAACTTTCATGTTTCAAGTTTTGTTTTAATCCATTTGCATCTTGGTTAAAAAATGGGACAAAGTTAGGAAAAAATAAGGAATTTTCATAACTTAGAAAAATTCTAAGTTATGAAATTTTCTCATTTTAAACCCTAATTTGCAATTTTGGGTTTCTTGATGAACAAGTTTCATAATTTGACATGTCTTGATGAAAAATGAATCTTGGCACTTGATTTTGACCAAAAAGTCAAAGTTTGACTTTTCAGTATACAGTCAAATTTTGATCAGTTGACTGAAAAATTCATCTGTCAATCTTATGCATTTGAGATCTTTTGAACTTGTTGAATGGGTCAAGACAATTTCATTGAGTCCTTGAGTCCATATGTGAGCTTGATTTGCCATTGGTTAGGTCAAACAGTCAAAAATTTGCCTTTGTGCAGTCAAAACCCTAAAAATGACCATTTTGCCCTTTTGATGATCTGATCAAATTTCTTGTGGAATTGTGATCCAAACTTGATCAAATGATTCATATGAGTTCATAATGTTGATGTGGGTCAAATTTCATGAAGTTTGACTGTCAATTGGCCACAGTTGACTTTTTCCCCAATACAGCTGATTTCTAGGTCAACTGTCCAATTGACTGGGCAAAGATTGGAATCAAGGCTTGAAACTTGGTATGGATAAACTTGTGAGTCCAACATGAAGCATGAAAGTCACTTTGGGCATTTTAGGTCAAGACATCCTTGTGCAAACTCAAACCCTAATTTGGGTCAATAGTGCAAGGAGGGGTCTTGAGTAGAGCAAACCCTAACTTGATCTTGAGCTCCAAGAGTCTTGTGATGAGAAAATGTTGATGAAATGAGAGGGCAAATTTTGGGGTACAACACATCTCAATAATTTTTATGGGTTGTAAATGGTATCGTTGGATATTTATAATGTATTTTGGAACTTGAATAAATGGAAGCCTTAATGAATTGTAACTTGAAAATTGGATGATGTAATTCATTTGTAACCTTGAACTTTCAAATTGATTTTGAACTTCCAAATTCCTTTCCCTTCAATATTCCCTTTAGACGCCTTTGTATGAATTCCAATAATCATGGCACGAATCCAAAATTTTTGCGAGGTAATCACGAAGAGACTTGAATCTTTAATGAGTTCTTGAATGATGGTTTGGATGACACTTTGATTGTTGGATGAAACAATTGAGTTTGATACATGCCTTTTTATTCTAAGAAATCCCACACAAATATTTAAGAATTATTCACCGCAAATCCTCTTCACATCTTAATGAACAAGTTCCAATCAAATTACAACTTCAATAAATCCCTAATTCAATTCACTTCCTCAATATAAACCAAACTTGTGTGTCAAGCAACAAGTATTTGAAATAATGACACCTTGATTAAAATCCATATCTTGTACCATGTCCCGACTATATGAGCACTAGAATAACGACGTCTTGGACCCCTGAAGAAGATATTCAAGATGACTTTGAACTTAGACCTTAGTTCACATAGTCTTTACTTAAACCTTTAGTGAAACCCTAGTGATGCTGCCCTTGACGAGGATGACAGCCTTATAGCTTGATGGGGGAGAAATTCACAATAATTAAGAATCCAAACCCTAGTTACATAAACCACAGTTACTGGGAAACCCACTGATTCAAGCCTGAGTGAAGATGAGGACCATCAAAGCCATAGAAACCCTAATTCCATCATATCACTGATTCCATGCCAAATTATGTTGTTAGCGAATGTATGCAATGTTAAATGACCTAATGGAGATATGTACATGAGAAAAGCGCGACAATGCATAAACCAGATAAAAGTAAAAGGGGTAGGACAAATTTGGGGTATTACAGACGGGTGGGTGAATTTGCGCAGCATTTTAAGGAGCCCTGATTGGTCCATTCAAACAAGGGTGTGCACGTTTTTGTTGATTGTCTAATGTCAGCATTCACTTTGTATTATATACATTTTTGATTGATTATACTACCAGATGTAAGAGCTGCCCCAGCGGTAGGAGAGTGTGTTACTAAGGCGTTCATATACCAGGGCATGGGTTCGATCCTTGCCACTGGTATTTTATTTTTCATGTTTTCTCATTTATAGATCCAGTGTGAATCAGCTAGCGTGCACCATACACCTCCTCAATCATCACCATTCAATCCTGACATTAATTTTAGGCCTAACGAATCTGTTTTACACCCCCCCAACTTGCTTCTTCAGACCCATCTCCTCATTTTTTATTTCATTTTAATTTATTTTTAATAATTAACTTCTTTTTAATTAATTAATTAAAATTAATTTAGATTTAGGTTTTCTTTGATTAAATCAAATTGACTTTTTTTAATTAAATCAAATTAGTTTTTGGTAAATAAATAAATTAAATTAATTAAATTATTTGCTTTAGTTTTATCATTAAATTATTTTCCATTAAAAATAAATTAGGATTTTTATTTTAGGATTAAATTAGCTCCTTTTTTCTCAAATCAAGATTAATTAGGTTAGACTAATCATCATTTTTATCAAAGACTTTGTTTTCATATCTTTCTCTTCTTACAATCTCCACGCACTCTTTATTTTTCGCATTAGTTGATATAATATTGTAACTGCTAAAGGTTGTAATAGATTAAATAGGTTTTTTACTTTGCTTTTTGTTTCCCCCAATTTTGTGGTTTGTATTTCCCTCCCCGAAGCTTTGTAATAGCGTAGGAAATCTATCTCTTGTCTTTACCGCATTCCTTATAACTTCTAGATGTATGCTAATAGTTTTGTATGGAAAGAATAAAAGTAAACGATAGCTAACCGTAATCAAAGATTAAAATTAACTAAAATAAAAGCACTTTTTAGACACGTACCTCTAGGGTGACCCCACTTGTTTCCTTCAGATAAAACAATCATTTCCCTCGAACGCGGGACGCTTTAGCAAAGACCCTCAGTTAAAAGATCGTAGTCCCTCGATGACCCTTCGATGCTGCCTTCAGTAAACGATCTTAGTCCCTTACGAAAAATTGCTAAAGCGCCCTACAAGTTGCCTTTATAATTGTACGATGACTCACGCCTGTCCCTCAAACATCTGACGATAGGGCTTTGTTGTACCCCAAAATTTGCCCTCCCATTTCCTCAACATTTTCTCATCACAAGACCTTTGGAGATCAAGATCCAATTAGGGTTTCCCCTACTCAAGACTTCTCCTTGCACTGTGGACTCAAATTAGGGTTTGTGTTTGCCTAAAGATGTTTTGACCTAAAATGCCTAAGATGACTTTCATGCTTCATGTTGGACTCCCAAGTTTACCTATACCAAGTTTCAAGTCTTGATTCCAAGTTTTACCCAGTCAATTGGACAATTAACCTAGAAATCAGCTGTATTGGGGAAAAAGTCAACTGTGGCCAATTGACAGTCAAACCTCATGAAATTTGATCCACATCAACATTATGAACTCATATGAACCATTTGATCAAGTTTGGATCACAATTCCACAAGAAATTTGATCAGATCATCAAAAGGGCAAAATGGTCATTTTTAAGGTTTTGACTGCACAAGGGCAATTTTTGACTGTTTGACCTAGCCAATGGCAAACCAAGCTCACATATGGACTCAAGGACCCCATGGAATTATCTTGACATGTTCATCAAGCTCAAAAGATCCCAAGTACACAAGATTGACAGTTGAATTTCCCAGTCAATTGATCAATTTTGACTGTATACTGAAAAGTCAAACTTTGACTTTTTGGTCAAAATCAAGAGTCAAGGTTCATTTTTCATCAAAACATTACAAATCATGAAACTTGTTCACCAAGAAATCACAAAATGCAAATTAGGGTTTGAAAATGGAATTTTTCATAACTTAGAATTTTTCTAAGTTATGAAAAACCCTAATTTTTTCCCAACTTTGCCCCATCTTTTCACCATGATCCATTGGGATTCAAACAAAAGTCAAAACATGAAAGTTGTAGCTTGTTGCAAAATCTACAACTTTGATTCACAAAGTTTTCTCATTTGAAGCTTGTATCTCAAGTTATGATTTTTTGAATAAGGGCACTAAACCATCTTTTAACTTAGTGAAATTTGACCTATTTTGACAAGGTTTTCTACCCTACTTCAAGGCCACTTTTCATACCCTTCCACTTGGAATTTCAAATTGCATTTCAAAGATGGATTGTAGTACACATTCCAAGCTTTCCAAAATGTCCAAGAACTCATCAAACAACCTCATAACTTGAGAGATTCGAATTTCACAAGTTGGCAAAAATTCACTTTTGTTCTTCATCAAAACATGTTCATAACTTTGCAAATTTGAACTCAGCTTGCTTTATGCTTGATTACAGGTCCTTGAACCAATCCATACTCAATAATTTAATGCATATTCAATGAGTTAAGACCATGTTCTTTGTGTTCTAACATTGCATATTGGATTAATCCTAAACTAGATAAAGTGCTTTATCCATTTTTGTAAAAAGCTAGCTTTATGTCAAATTGAAATCCAAGCAAGTACAAGCAAAATCCTCTTGACACAAGATTATGGACAAGTTGCTCTGATCAAGAGAGGATTATGCAGCAGGATTAGAGGCCCCTACTCACCTAAAAACAAAAGTGACCTTTGCTTGCTTCATTTTCAAGTAACATTGCATAACTTATCACAACTCTCATCTCAGCTTAGAAACAGAAGAACAAAGTTATCAAACATATTCCATAGACCATATCCAAGCTTTGGCACGAGTCCTGAACCTCTCAAGCACCCTCCATCTCAAAATCACCTCAAAACTGCACAAACAGAGCAAGCTCTGCAGTTTGAGTGCCAACTCCCATTTTCTTCAAGCATTCTTGCCCAAACCTGTTCCTCTATCTTCCTCACAACCTATGCAAGCTGACCATGATCTGAAACCTGACCTGTAACACCTCCAAGCCACTTCACCATTTTTAATTTTCTGTTTTGCAGTTGGAGTTCATTAGCTCGATTCAGGAAGTTTCAAGGCAAAGTAGGAATTGGAAAAGCTTCCTTACACTTCAAGGAAGCTGTACAAGTCCTCATTTCATTCTGAAACATCCTCCATTGCCCAGCTCGATTCCAACTGAACAGGTATATTCATGGAGTTCTATCTCTCTTGTTAGGCATTGTTAGCTTTAGGTTTTTGAAGAAAATATGTCACAATCATAGCCCTGAACATGCTCATATGATTAGATTTCATTTATGTTTCGTGTGCTTAGAGAATTTCATGTCTGAACATTGATGAAAAGTTAGGTCAGAAAAGAGGGGGAGAGAAATTCTCTCTCATCTTAGAAAGTTAGATTAAGTTCTATACATGGTTGGAATCGTCTCTTCATGCTGAGCATTTTTCATGTTATGAGTTTTTGTTAAAAAGCCAGGAATCAGGAGTTAGCAGCTGGAGTACAGGGCGCGCGTTTTTTTGAATGTTGTTGAACGAAGGTTGAAGATGAAGCCACATGGGCTGGGCCTGTGTGGTTTCTTCTTTTTGCACCCTATTTCCATTTTCTCACCCCCCAAGCCCATTTGCCTTATTTTTATTTCTTTTTGACTTTTTCTTTTTTTATTTGACTTGTTTATTTTTTTCTCAGCATATTAAAATTTTGAAAATATTTTTCTCATCATTCTTGATTTTATTTGGGTTTTATTTGATTTTCTTTCCATTTATACATAAATATATACATATTTTTATTTAGAATAAATATAAAAAATAGTGTAAATGCATTCATATACATTTTTATTTTTATTTACCTTCTGAAATATTTCACATAAAAAAATACTTTTTTTATTTATTTTATTAAAATATTAAATATATATTATTTTTGTATATAATGCATATTTAAGAACTTAATATATATATATATATATATGTTTATTAATATATTTAAGTTAAAATATAAAAATATTTGAATTTTTCATCTTATTAATATTTGATATAAAAAATACTTTTTTTTTATAATATACTTCATTTATTTTTATTTTTGTAAATAATAAATAAATACTTGTATTAAATTAGATAATAATACATCTTCTTTAAAATTAGGGTTTTTGCCCTAAAAGTTGAAAATACTCAAAATAATACCTTTTTATTTTCTTATTTTTATTTTACATAAACCATACTTTTCTCATACATAAAAACTTTCTTTTTGCATTTTACATATTTATTTAATTTCCATTTAAATTATGCAATTTATTTACTATGCAAATATTCAAAATTGATGTAATAATTTTAGGTTTAAATTACTTGTCAATATCCCCATTTGAACATTTGTACCCCCCTTCCCATATTTGGTTGTGTAATAGCTTAGTAATTTTAATTTCGCACTTTATTGCTTTCTAAATAATAACATGCTAGAATTAGGGTTTGTATGCGAAAAAACGATAAAAATTAGTTTGACCTAATACAAGACAAACAAGCATGAAAATGGACACACAAATCACACTTGCACCCCCTAGGGTATTCCACTTGTTGCCTTCAAATAAATGGGCCATATTGTATGTTGAACATCTTTGGGCAAAGCAAACAGTTTGAATGATCATAGTCCCTCGATAAAACTTTTCAAAACAAACAAAACAAATGATCAAGTCCCTTAGAGAAATTGCCCAAAGACATTTAACGTCGTTACAACTATGGTCTAAACGATGACCCGCGCCTGTCCCTTTTCACATCCTAACACAAGGTTGCCCACCAAATACAATGGTGGTGCAAACTTGTTAAAAGGGTTAAAGTATAGCAATAATCTTTCGAGAAATTTAGGAGTAGATAACCTCTTAGTTACTTGAACCAACTTGCAAAAACAAAACACTTGCCTATTTTTCAAACCACACTTCACTACACTTTCAAAACAACTTTCAAAAAATGAAAACCTTTTCAAAAGACATACATCTTTGTATACATCCCCACATGGATCATTGCAAAGGTTGCCACCACATTGGCATCTTTTCAAAACATTTTTAAAACCCACACACTCAAGCACCATTTAAAACAATTGAAAACAGAAGGCAAGTGATCTAAGCAAGTAACTAAGAGCCCATGGATAACCATGGATAGAAAGGGTGCTAATACCTTCCCTTTCTATAATCTACTCCCCGAACCCAAGAAAACATCTCAAAAGGTTTTTTGCTGTGCTTTTTAACCTTTCCTTAGGATAAAATAAAAAGTCGGTGGCGACTCTTGCTAACCGCAACATTTGCGAATACAAACGCAAACCTCAAGTCAGTTCTCCCACCGTATCACAGGCTTCCTACTAATCAATGGTAGGATAGTACTATCTAAAGGAGGAGGGAAAGAACGAAAGACTTTTGAGTAGGTAGATAGTTCGTAGTCGCTTGCTCACAAACAAAAAAAAACCTTTTTTCACACAAAACACAACACTTTTCTGAAATATTTTTAAAACAAACACTTTGTATGCGTTCTCAACGATACGAGAATCATTACAAAGTTTTCCGAACTTAGCCATTTTCAAAAGATTTTCAAACTTACACATTAACAAAGCATTTTCAAAAGTGAGCTAGCGATTAAGAGCCTGTAGATATCTATGGATGAAAAGGGTGTTAACACCTTCCCTTTTTATAATCTACCCCCCTTACTCAGAAAAAATCTCAAAGGTCTTTCTTGTTATTTTTACCCTTTCCTTTATTGGATAAAAGAAAAGTCAGCGGCGACTCTTGCTATCCGTAACATTCACGATACAACACAAAACTAAAAGTCAGTTCTCCAACCGTATTAAAATTATCTATGTAATGAATGTTTTAATTTAATGTCATGTTAATGTTGGTGTTGGTTTGTTTTTGAATTTGGTTTTGTCATGTTTATGTTTCTTAAGTTTTTTGGTATCAGGTCATGTTCATATACATATCTCTGAACATACCCTAAAAAAGACTTCACAATTGCATCTCCGAATTTAATTTAGTAAGAAATGAGATTTGGTGCGTCCAGAGATATATCTCTGAAAACAAGGGCATTTTTAACATTTTGCCATGGGTCTTGGAGAAGGTATAAGGGTGTAAAGAGAAATTACCATTAAGTAAATCATTGTGTATGGTGTACGGCTAAGCAAACCAAACCAATATATCATAGATCATTTACTAACAAAGTTTTGAACTCAAAATACAAAATGTTTGCAACAACGAGGTCCAAAGTCATGATGTTTGAGGCGATCACTTTGGAGTTTGAAACAACCGGCTGAAAATCATCAAATAATAAATTCACCATCGAACGTCTTTTAGCCCACATGAAGGGAAAGGTAAACATCGAGAAAACCTGAGAAGGGAGAAGTCACGGTCTTATGACCGAGAGATCGGGTAAGGGAGTTTGTTACGCAAGGGGAAGGTATTAGTGTAACACCCCAATTTTTAGAAGTTATTTATTTAATGAATTATTAGGAGTATTTGTGAATAATTGATATTTTATATGATTATATGTGATGTGCTAGTATGAGGTTGTGTATGATGTGAATTATGATGATTAGAAGTATTAAAATGGTTAAATAATTATTTAGTAATTATTTGGATCATTATTGAGAATATAACAATAGGAATAATTATTTAAAGGGTTATTTTAATTAGAGTGGTGTGTTGGTGATTAGTAGAAAGAGTGAGGACGTGATGGTAAATAGAGGTTGACTAAGTGAGGGCAATTGAGGAAGATATTAGGGGTCCTTTATGATAAAAGAGAAGAGATAGTTGTTATTCTCACAATCAATCGTGAAAGTTGGAGAAGAGAGGCTAGGGCACGAAGGCTTTGGAGAGAATCATCATAAGAGGCACGAAGAACATAATAAATCACTTGAAACAATAAGGTAAGGGGTGTTTATCTGATTATTATATTTGATTTAAGTGGTAGATAGAGGTAGAGTTTGCCTTAGGTTTCAGAGATGGTGATTCGATGTTGTTTGATGGATAATTGATAGATTAGTGATGAATAATGACCCGTAAATGTTGTCTAATTGATGTAGTATATTAAGTTGTTGATATATGATGAATCCCTATGATTAGATGATGTTTTAGGACCTATAAGGTAGTGAAATCGCAGAAAAATTTAACACAAAACAACATGCGTCGACTTAAAAAGGTCATGCATCAACTCATGCAGGTTCAAGACTCAGTACGCGTTGACTCATTGGGCCGACCTGAGAACACCCGAGGCAGATAGAATACCTCTGTGTGATGCGGTGGGAGAACTTACTTGAAGGTTTTGCGTTTTATCGCAAATGTTTCAGTTTAGCAAGAGTCGCCACCGACTTTTCTTTTATCCAAAAGGAAAGGTGAAAAAGCACAGGAAAGACCTTTGAGATTATTTCTTGAGTTCAGGGGGTAGATTATGAAAAGGAAAGGTGCTAGCACCCTTTTCATCCATAATTTTCCATGGGCTCTTAGTTACTTGCTTAGATCACTCTCTTTTGATTTGTTTGAAATTGTGTTTGGTGTGGTTTTTGAAAGTATTTTGTAAAAGAGGTCATTGTTTAGGCAATCTTTGTAATGATTCTTGTTCGTAAGAATGTATACAAAGATGTTTGTCTTTTTGAAAATGTTTTCAATGATCATAATATGTTTTGAAATGTGTGTGTGTTTGTTTTGAAAATAGCAAGGATTATTGTTTGCAATGGAGCAAGTAACTAGAAGCTATCTACCTACTCAAATGTCTTTCTTATGCGTTTTCTATTCCTTTGACATTGTTGTCTTACCATTGATTTGGTAAGCAACCCCGTCTTTGGATGTAAATGGGACGAGCGTGGGTCATCGTATAACTATGATTAGCAATGTTTGTAAAGTATCTTAGCATTTTTGAGGGACCAAGAACATTTTGTAAGGCAACCTTTGAATAGCGTCATCGAGGGACTATGATCTTATATTTGTTTTGTTTTGCCAAGATACTTCGCATGCGTAATATGGCCATTTTTGTTTTAGGCAACCAAGTGGGAAAACCCTAGGGGTGCTTGTGTGCAAGTGTATCATTTTCATGCTTTTGATTTTGTCTTGTATTTAGGTTGTTCTATTTTGCTTTGTTTTGTTCTTGTCATACAAACCCTAATTATTAATCATGGCATATAAAGCGATAAATTGCGTAATGTAAATATTTCTAAGCTATTACAACAATTTATGGGAGGGGGGAATACAAATTTGAATGTGAGATTTGCAAGAATATAAACCTAAAGAAATTATTACAAACAAATCGAATTTGTACGAAATAGAATAAATATAATACAATATTTAAAATGCAATGCAATGTACATGTAAAAAAAAAAAAATTGTGTCTTGTTTTTATGCAAAAGAGAATTTAATTTAAACCTAAAAATATAAAGAAAAGGAATTTATTTTTAAAAGGGGTTTAACCCTAATTATTATTTAAAAGAAAATAAAGTTTATATGGATATCATTTTGTGTATTTTTTTGTATTAAAAATGATAAATAATATTGTATAAAAAAAGTATAAAATTATATATATGCAAAAATAGGTATTTAAAAGTATGAAATGAAAAAATAAATTAAACTAAATATGTTTAAATATATTTACAAGTTTATTAAAAAAACTAAATTATATCCTATTAAAATAAAATATATTTTTATGTGAGAAATAAAAATAAAAATAAAATGAAGTGCAATATTATTAATTTATATTTTTTAGGATTTTTAATCATTAAAGAAAATAATTAAAATATTAAATATGAAAATAAAACAAATAAAAAATAAAAATATGAAAGGTTTGCAAAGGGGGTGATGTGAGAAAACTGGATGCAGTAAGCTAGCAAAAAAAAGCTAGGCCCACAGTCTGAGCCCAAACCTGCAAAAAATAGGAAAATGGCAAGAAAAGAAATGTGAAAAAAAATGTAAAAGTAGCGCGCAGGTTCGAACCCAGGACATGGGTCTCACCAGCGCGCTGCTTTGCCACTAGGGTGGCTATACTTCCATTATCTTCAGTGAAACAAAAATAACATATTACAAAACGCGCCCTATGCCCTGTACTTCATCTCCTTCCTCACGCTTGGCCAGACACCCTGTAACTTCCTCATACTTCCATAAAAATAAAAATTCATAACATGAAAATTGTAGTGCTTGAACTCACGATTCCAACCATATAAATTATGTGAACTATTAATCAAAGAACAAAGAGAATTTTAACAGCCCTAAATCTTGACCTAATATTTCCAGAAATTTCAAATTCTAAATTCTCTCAGCATAAGTAAAATCAATGCAAGATAATGGTATGTCCATCTTCGTTATGATGGGGACTACATTTTTTATTCACAAATCATGGCCTAAGGTTGCCTGTACAAGGAGATATAGTTTGAGATTTTACCTCCTTCAGTTGGAATCGTGGATGAAACTGGAGTGACTTTAATGGAGGCATGATGCTTTATTGAGCTTCCTTGAGCTTCCCTGGATGTATCCCAACCCTTGCCTTACTCTGAAAGTAGCTAGAACTCCTTGGCCAAGTCAAACTGCAAGCTCTGAAGTTAACAATGGCAGATGGTGGAGGAGTGATTACAGAACAGGTATGAAGGCCTGGATTGACTAGGTATCAAGTAGGTAAGTTGTTTGATTGATCCAAACTCAAAACGCACGAGCCAAATGGAAGATGGATGTGCTTATGCCAAATATGCAGTTTTGGACAGATTTTGGTGTTTTTGCTGGTTGGGAGTGTTTCAGGTCCTTGCCAATCGTGTTATGTGTTGCATAATGTTTGTATATTAGTATGGAAATGGTCTTAGGTCAGCTCTCCAACAGATCTGCAAGCCCTAGCCTTTTTGCAACTTTCCTTGCATTTGAAGTAAAGTGAAGTGACTATACTTGCCATGCTTGTACTTGCTCCCTTAGGGTTGGTATTAGTTTGTACAACTTACTTGAGACCTGTGATACTTGTATGCACCAAGGGGACAGGTCCAAAGCTCAAAATTGTAAAGTTTTCAAAAGTTGCTCTTTTTCAAAATGGCAATGGACCCTTTTTGCCATAAATGGAATTACAAGTTGGATAAAGGTTCAAAAGCATGTATCAAAGCTTTGTCAACTGAGTAAGCATTTAATTAAGGAGTGTGGAACAATTTTAGGACCTGTACAGCATGAATTAGCCAGCATAGGATTGATTTGCAACTTTGTTCTTCATGAAATGGCTTGGACAAAAAGTGAGACATTTCCAACTTCATCTCTTCGATTCTCCATACTAAAAAATGATCTTGGGGAGTTCTTGGACATTTTGGAAATCTTGCAATGTGCTCTATAATTCATCTTTAAAATGAATTTTGAGATACATCTTGGAACTAGGTGAAAAATTTCCATGAAATTGGGTCTAAAACCTGCCTAAATTAGGGCAAAATTTCACTAAGTTAACAAGTTCATGACCATGTATTCACAAATTTATATCTTGAGATCCAAGTATCTTTAGGGAAAAGTTTATGAAGAAAATTTGTATATTTTTTGGAGGTCTACAAATTTCATGTTGGGGACTTTCCTTGAATCAATATGCATCATGGTGAAAAAGTGGCCTAAAGTTGAGAAAAAATAAGAAAATTTTCTATACTTAGAAAGATTTCTAAGTTAGGAAAATTTTCAAATTCAAACCCTAATTTTCAAATTTGGTTTTCTTGGTGAACAAGTTTCACATTTTGACATGTTTTGATGAATTATGGCCCTTGGTACTTGATTTTGACCAAAAAGTCAAAGTTTGACTTTTCAGTATACAGTTGACTTTTGATTAGTTGACTGTAAATTTCATCTGTCAATCCAATGAATTTGAAATGTTTTGAGCCATGTAATTAAGTCAAGATGATGCCATTGGATCCTTGAAATCATGCTTGAACTCAATTGGTCATTTGCTAGGTTAAAAATCAGAAATTGCCCTTCCTCAGTCAAAACCCTAATTTTGACCATTTTGCCCTTTTTGTGATTTGACCCAATTTCTTGAGGACTTAAGATCCAAACTTGACCAAATGACACATGTAAGTTCAAAATGTTGATGTGGATCAAAAATTATGAAGTTTGACTGTAAATTGGCCATTGTTGACTTTTCCCCAATACAGTTGATTTTTAGGTCAACTGTCCAATTGACTGATCAAAAATGTGGTTCAAGGTTGAAACTTGTCATGAGTGATCTTAGGGGTCCATAATGATGTTTGAAAGTCACATGAAGCATTGATAGTCCAAAAATCCTTGTGCAAACTCAAACCTTAATTTTGGGTTATCAGTGCAAGAAGATATGCCTTGAGCTGACCAAACCCTAATCCAGTCTTGAGTCAAAGAAACCTTGTGAGAAAAATCTTGATATATGAGAGAGAAAATTTTAGGGTACAACAGCTTCCCCTGTTCAATCTTCTTAAACCTGAAGAGTTAGATTGGCGAGTTTTGTCGTTCGTGACTCGAAGGTGAAAGATGATTGGACACTAAAGTGCCCATAAATTTACACTCAGCGACGTGTAGCTGAGGGAATGGGCTTAAAGATGCTATTTGGAGAAGTGATAAAATCTTGTTGGAGATGGGCTTGTAGATGCCATCCAAGACTGTTTGTTGAATTGTAAGTCGTAATTCGAAAGAATAAGTATCAGAATGGTGTCCGTGTCTGGATAGTATCTGAGCTATATCTGGAGACTGAATCTGTATGAGCAACAGAATAGCATCCGTGTCTGGAGCGTATCCGTATTGTATCCGAAGTCTGAATGAATATCAGAATGACATCCGCGTCTAGAGCGTATCTGAACTGTATCTGAACTTGAAATCTGAATGGGTATCAAAATAACATTCGTGACTGGAGCGTATCTGAACTGTATCATGAAGGTTAAATCTAAATGAGTAACAGAATGGCATCTGTGTCTGGAGCGTATCTGAACTGTTCCTGAAGTTTGAATCTGAATAAGTATCAGAATGGCATCCTTGTCTGGAGTGTATCCGAACTGTATCTGAAAGCTGAATCTGAATGAGTTACAGAATAACGTCCGTGTCTGGAGCGTATCTGTGTTGTATCATGATTGCATATTGTTAATGGTAGATGTTAATCTTATCCTGAAAAGGGTAAAATGTTAGCTGGAACACAAAATTATGTTGCATGAAATGTATGATGCAATATATGTGTGTTAACAATGTTTATGATATGTGGATGTAATGTATGTGCATGTAAGTTGATTTGCTGTATTATTGAGGAAAATAAATCCTTGACTGTTGCTGAGGATATATGGATTCTTCATGTCTTGAAGTTGGAGTATTTGACAAAAGTTCTGTTGTGAGAGCAATGCCATATACTGCTTGAGGAATCTGCTTGGGGAATCCAGAGAATTTTGATGACTTCTACTGGGGATTAATAATGGGAGTCTTTGTTCCGTTGGGGAGTATCAGAAGTCAATCGTCACCCGGTTGGATTTCAGGCTTCAAAACAACTTGCTGGAGAAATTGGAGAAACTAAATGGTTTCCACCAGGGATTAATAGTTTGAAGTTTTAGTTCCGTTAGGAATCTAAATGATGTACCGTGGGGAATCTCATGGAATAGCCTAAAGACGTTTTCCTATTCTTTCAACCTGTCAGTAATTGTCTTTTTCGTTTTGTTTATTTGTAAACAGTAATTATGTTCAAATGCATATGTTCATTAATGAATCATTGGACATTTTTGCAAATAAAACACAAGTGTAGAGGAAAAGGACAAATATTTTTCTGTACTTTAAAGAGATATCTTTGTATTTACTTTGAATAAGTATTTTGTACAAAAGAGACAGAAACCCTAGTAAGAGGATGGTGCCGTAAAAGTAAGAAAATATTTATACAAAGAAAGACAGCTATGTGTGATAATCCCATGGGGTTCCCATTCTACTATAGCCTCCGTATCTCCTAATATCTTGTCTATTTGTTGCTTCGTCCGAAGATGATTGAATTGATCAGAAACTCCGAGTTTGTCAGTGAAGAGATTATCCTCAAAGTGATCCGACGGGACATAGTCATATGCTTTAATTCCCTAACTTTTGCCTGGACCGCCCTTTCAGGTTTTCAGTCCACTGGGAAACTCTTTTTTGCCCAAGTCGCCCTTTCGGGTTTTCAACTTGCTGGGTGTACAGATTTTTTTATTTTATCCCTAATTTTTTCCCGAACCTTTTGGTTCGTCGGGAGGCCCTTTTTTGCCTAGGTGTGTCAACCTAGCGAGTCTCTTATGCATAGTATATTTTGACTATGTCCGTGTTTGCAGGGTGTGGAAGGTCGTCGCCGTCCATGGTGGTTAGGATCATTTCCCCACCGGAGAAGATGTTCTTGACTACAAATGGTCCTTCATAGGTAGGAGTTCATTTGCCCCTGGGATCACTTTGTGGCAAGATGATGCGCTTGATCACTAGATCTCCGACTTGATATACCTGGCGTCTGACTTTCTTGTTGAAAGCCTTGATCATCCGTTTTTGATACATCTGACCATGGCAAACAATAGTAAGCCTCTTCTCATTAATTAAGTTTAGTTGATCAAGTCGAGTCTGGATCCAATCGTCCTCACTCAAACCTGCATCCTTCATAATTCTCAAAGAGGGGATTTGAACCTCAATAGGCAAAACAGCCTCCATGCCATAAACCAAAGAATAAGGTGTTGCCCCTGTTGATGT